>CM056566.1:3059658-3502158 GCA_029721515.1 Synanceia verrucosa | reverse complement strand
GAGTTAGTAAAATAATTTAACGGAGGCATCAGAATGAAGATGCCGTCACATCATGTCACATTGAGCTGTTTCTGCTCCCTCTTAAAAAATTGGTGTTTAATCCTGTTTTGAGTCCAAAAATCTATCAGATCCTTGTTATCTATGTGTTTTAACTGAGAAAATGTTTTTAGCCATCAAACACCTCAATCTGGAATAATTTGAGGATTCTACACATTGAACTTACCAGACTCTCATTTGGCCCAGTATTTGGGCCTGTACCGGTAAGTTTCACACCCTGGAGAGTCAAAAATCCTGATCTTTGACAAATACAAAGTTATTGCATGCTGAATCTCTGCTCTTATTGGTGGCTAAACCTAGCCCATAATAGCCACTCTTCAATACACTACACCTTTGCTGCAATGACCATTTTTTTCTCCCAGCTCCCAGCAGTCTCCCCAGCTTTCGGCTGTCTGAGCATGCCACCTCTCCATCTGGGTGTGACACCTGTCACCACCTGTCCCAGACCATCGCTGAACTACAAGGACGGATCTCCACTCTCTACCAAATCAGAGAAGAAGAACGCATCATGGACTCCATGGTCACAGTGGGTGCTGCCGCCTTCAGTAGCAGTGCTACGTAGACTCCACTATTCCTGTGGCTCAACACCCGGCACAGGATCCGGTGTTGAGCCACCAGAATCTCAGATGCCATAGTCCGTAGTTCAAAGGAACAGCCATAGAATGCAGTTAGTGACTAATCCAAACCCCTCCCCTGCCTGTGCACTTGAACTGAGCAACAGGTACAACATCCTGGATGGGCAGAATTTCCCCCCGCTGTCTGGAGCATCTCATCCTAACTCCCCCTTGCAGTTATCACCTTACTGCACACCCCTGCCCCTCGCCCTCCTGGTTCTATCCGAACGCCGGTTAAATCCCCCTGCCAGCGGATCATTTTTCTAATAGAAGGCACACCCCCCAATTATGCTCATCTTCATCAGCCCAGGCTCTCTGGTCATGGTGGTGGAGTTACTGTTGTCCAGAGTAATTGACTACCCTACTCTGCTTTTTCCTTTGGTGCATTCTCTACTTTTGAATGTCCAGGCTTTGTGCTAAATGGTAAGTCACCTATTGTGTGTTGTAGTCCAAAGCCCATCAAATCACAACAAATCTGTGTACTCTCTGAGCTTCTATCTGTTGTCATGTTAATGACAGGCTCTTTATTTTTTGATATTCTTTATTGTTGTCCACAGATTCATTGGCTTATGATTTTTTACATCTTATTGACTCTTTCAACGTAGAGCAATCTGTGAATCAGCCAATACCTGTAAAAATCATACTTTGGATCTAGTCCTGTTCTCTGGTCTCTTGGGAATTTCGTACTACAGTATAAGGAAATTTTAATCAAATATCAAACCTCTGTTAAAGCTGCGGGCAGCACGGTGGTGTAGTGGTTAGCACTGTCGCCTCACAGCAAGAAGGTACCGGGTTCGAATCCTGGCTCCGGGGTCTTTCTGTGTGGAGTTTGCATGTTCTCCCCATGTCTGCGTGGGTTCTCTCTGGGTGCTCCGGCTTCCTCCCACCATCCAAAAACATGCATGGGGATTAGGTTAATTGGCGAATTTAAGTTGACCGTAGGTGTGAACGTGAGTGTGAGTGGTTATTTGTCTCTATGTGCCCTGCGATGAGGTGGCGACTTGTCCTCTCCATGGTTTCTCCTGTACATATCTATCAGAGCTCTTCACCCCTTACTGCCCCTCCAGACCCTCAGATCCTCCCACCGTGGCCTGTTAGCAGTGCCCTGCTCTCAGAAAAAAAAGGCCAGGGACAGAGCTTCGTGTGTAGCCGCTCCCCACTGTGGAGTAACCTACTGGAGTCCAGACAGGCACAATCTGTTGAGTCTTTTAAGACACTTCTAAAGAACCATTTATATTCTCTTGCGTTTAACTGAGTCAGACTTGTCAGTTTTTATCTGGTTTTAACAAACTCTGTTTTTTTTAATCTCCATGTTTGTTTATGTACATACAGTATGTGTGATATGAGTGTGTATTATCAGTTACGTATACTATCTGTCTCATGAAGCACTTCGGTGCAAACTTGTTTGCTTTTAAAAGTGCTAAAAAGTGAGTCAGCCTTGGATGAGCCTTAACTATAAGCACTATCAAAAAAGAAATTCTTAACGCTGGCACGTTGGCGCTCAGCTGTTCACACATAAAGTGCTTTCTGCTCAAACATCGACTTTGTTCGGCAGTGCTCAGCTTTATCCGCCTACTCTGAGTTTTCCACATTTACGAGCGGTAAACACAAAGTGTTTGGAGGGCTTGTCTCATTTCTCTCCCTCTAGTCTGTGTGTGTGTGTGTGTGTGTGTGTGTGTGTGTGTCTGTGTGTCTGTCTGTCTGGACGCGCATCTGTTTATCTCTCTTGTGTTTAGACCTGACTACGGACAATCTTCATTTAATGTATTTTATTTTGAAAATTGACCGGATTCTCTCACATCTCCTGTTCCCGACTTCCTGTCTGGTCCGATCTGCTCTGTCTAGCTTTACAACTGGTGCTTGCGGCTCACAAAAAATAGAGAGAAGCGGAGCGACCGTGCTTGTCATTACCACGACTTGCAGTAAGTAAACAAATATCTGTGTATAGATTACAGCTATACACTTCCTGTGTCATCCTGTTGGTCCAGATGACATGAATACTAAGTGCTACACAGAAATACACGGAAACAAGTAAAGATATAAATTAACAAGATGACAGAATGATGATGTGGCCTCTTCCTTTCTCCCTGCCTGGAACAGAACATTACATGAAGATTTTAATGGTTAACTATGCTTTCATTCCTCAGCTACTGTCATATAAGTATCACTGTTATAATGTCAAACATCAGTCTCCACATAGATCCTCTTCCTTTTCCTCCTTCTGAAAAGGACTAAATGTGACATGTGGGATTGGTTGTGGATTAACTCTACAGACACAATCATACATAGATATGCCTGTTGTAAAACACCTCCCTACATGCTCTGATACCATGGTTCATCTGTGTTATTTAATTTGTTGATTAATTTTGATTCAATTGGTCAAGCTTTGTCCTATTATAAGGTGTTTGGTATTGATCTGCAGCGGAGAGAGCGAGCTGCCATATAGAGAAACTTTAATAAAGTGAAACACAGCAGTATTAACATTAAATAAGTTAAAAGAATATCATCACAGTTAACTTGGTGGATGGGGAGGGACCAGTGGTCACACCCCCACTGGACCTTCAACAAAGATCATAAAAAGCCTCATCTGGTCTAAGCGCTCCCGCTACTCTTCTTCAGTCCTTCAGTCAGTCAAGTTCTGGTCTTCATCCTCTCCACTGCATCTCTGTTCTCCCTCTCCCACATGATGGGAGGGGGAGGGAAACAATAACGACCCAGAGACAGAGACATGCTGTCCCACTGCAGGCCCAGCGCCTCATGGCATGAAGAACAGCCTATCCAGAACCTTCCAACTCTGCATCCTGCCTCAAGACCATCTTGTCTCCTCTGTCTACTCCTTTGCCCTGAAAATGTGAGCCAGCTCCTCTGCTCAGACACAGGCTGCAGAAAATGACTCCAGCCGTCATGAAGAAACTTAAAAGAAGAAAAGACTGTCGGTCGACACGTTGGTGTGAATCCAGCCGACCTCCCCCACCAACAAAGAGGGGAGGGAAGAATTGAAGCAAGTGCACAGAGACTATGCTGTGAAGAGCAGCGACAGAGAGAGACTGAGATGGAGCCATGTCAACTAGAGGACCAGGGATGACCAAAGGTTTCCAGAATTCCCCAGAGATGTCCAGAGTTGTCCACAGATGTCGACCGATGCCCGAAAGAGCCAATGGTGGAGCCGAAGTCGCCTGCAGAGATCCAGCAGATCCAGACAGAACCTGCAGCCACTCCTCACTCCCATCCATCCAGGAACGGTGATATAATGCATATACATCTTACAGATATTAAAGAGTTTGATGATTAGACGCTAAATTAAATGGCCTGAATTTAGGGCTTAATCCAGCAAACTTAATAATATTTGGTAAGATATCAATAGAATAATTAACTTAAATTCAAACGAGAAAATTGCTCCACAGTCTTCTTTGATGCCTCTCAAACTCTCAACTGCTGAACGGTACACCAAACCTAAACCAAATTTTGTTAACAGCCTAATTTGATCTAGATAACCACCACTGAATTAAACTGGTCACATTGAATCAATTAATCATTCATCCTTTAAACTTTTGTGTAATCATTCATTCCATTTTGTCACAATGAGTCAATCCCATGTTTTCACCATTAATCTTTCTCTATTCTAGTTTTTATTTTCTATTTTATTATTTCTGTTAGTAACCTGGTCATTTAGTTTGTCAAACTAATCATTTATTATTAGTTATTTTCTTTTACAGTAGTAGTCTGGTTCTAGTTTGTCAAATAAACATCTCATTTATAAAGAACTTGGTTATTTGATTTGTGTGTGTATATAAAGCAATTGAATCACTGTACACTAGGTCAAGAACTCCGTAGCACCCTGAGATTAAGAGACTCTATTAATTAATGTCAAATTCACAAGTTTTCCCTGTTTTAGCAAAACTGGGTGGCGCCCTGATAATTTCTACTGTTAAAGGTAATTTAATGGTTTATGATCAAAAACTTAAAGATATTGCTCATAAATACATAATTTGATATTAATTAATGATTGACCAATCTGCACTACACTATTTATGCTACACTTTAGTCCTGTTGGTTGGGTTGGTTTTAGATATAGGCAGGAAGCGAGAGACTGGTTAGGGTTAGGGCTCCAACACCTGTCTGCATGCCTCCTCAGCAGTTGAGGCTTCACTTCTCCATGACAGGAGAAGCCCGGAACAATGTGCAACGTCTTTGCTCATAACAAAATGTAAGCCCTGATATCTTCTGCCTCCTTCTGACTCCTGGGATAGGCTCCAGCACCCCCACGACCCTATGTGAGGATAAGCGGTAGAAAAAATATATATATATATATATATATATATATATATATATATATATATATGTAAAGTCAGAGGATGTAAAGGCTCTACAAGCATATAGTCTGTTTCCTTTGTGGATGCCGCACTGCCATGAAGGATGTAATCTGTGTGATTTGAACACACCAGCTAACATGCTCACTGTTGTCCAGAAGCTGCCGTTCAAGTTGAGGGACAAGTGGTGAACTGTATCATATGACATTGAGGAAAAAGTAAAAGTCAACACTGGTGGTGTCACTGGGGCCGGTGAGCAGGACAGTAAGCTTGCCATTGTACCAGTTCAAGTCAAGCAAAAGACAGAAGGTAGTGGAAACCTACGCCTTTTTGGTCCCAGGGAGTTCGGCCTCCTTCTGTATGATGGGTTTGATGGAGAAGCTGGATCTCTCTGGGAAGAAAACAAGAATTCTTTTGCACACCATGGGCCAGGAGAAAGTTGTTGAGAGTTGCATTGTCTCTGACTTGGAAGTTGCTGGATTGGACAGTGATATACATTGTGAAATGCCAAAGATTTTCACACAACAGGGGATGCCTGTCAAAAGGGGCAGCATTCCATGTTAAAAGGACTTGGAGAAGTGTCCTCATCTGAGACATGTACATCTGCCAGAGATAGACATGGATGTGGAGATTTTGATAGGCATGAATGTGCCTAGAGCCCTGGAGCCCCTGGAGGTTATCAGGAGTGTGGATGGAGGGCCATATCAAATCAAATCAAAAGCCTTTATTGTCACTATATGATGGTGCATACAACAAAATTAGATATTAAATATGCTGTGAAGACCATGCTTGGCTGGACTGTAAATGGGCCACTCGGTGATTGTGATGATACTTCTGCTTGTCAGGCTGGAGTTTTAGTCAACAGAATTTTGGCTGTCACACTCAACGAACTCTGGAACTTACAGTTCAAGACAGACTTTCCTGAAAGTAATCAGGATGAGCAACTAGGGCTGTCAAGGGAGAGCCGCAGGTTCCTGGAAATGGCTGACAAAACTGTGAAACTGATGGATGGCCATTATAGCGTTGGCTTACCTTTGAGGGACAAAAGGGTCAGCATGTGTGACAACCGCAAGATTGCTGAGCAACGCACCTTCAGCCTGAAAAGGAGGCTCAGCAGGGATGCATCATTCCATAGGGACTATACTGCGAGTGAGGGGGGCTATGGTACGGACACCTACCTTCTGTTGAACAATCAGCAAGGCCAGAAACATAGTGCTTTCATCATGGGAAAGTCTAGGGTGGCACCTCTTAAGCCTGTAACGATTCCACATATGGAGTTGACAGCAGCAGTTATGGCAGTTCGTATGGACAAGCTGTGGAGGAGGGAGCTTAGACTGCAACTTCAAGACTCAGACAGCACCACTGTTTTGAAGTACATAGCAAATGAAACTTCAAGATCTACTCCTTGTTGCGAGTAGAGTCTCAGAAATCCTCAAGATGTCTGATCCATCACAATGGAGATACATTATATTGGCAAAAGTATTCGCTCACCTGCCTTGACTTGCATATAAACTTAAGTGACATCCCATTCTTAATTTATAGGGTTCACTATGACATCGGTCCACACTTTGCAGCTATAACAGCCTCAACTTTTCTGGGAAGGCTATCCTAAAGGTTTAGGAGTGTGTTTATGGGAACTTTTGACCATTCTTCCAGAAGCGTATTTGCGAGGTCACACACTGATGTTGGACAAGAAGGCCTGGCTCTCAATCTCTGCTCTAATTCATCCCAAAGGTGTTCTGTCGGGTTGAGGTCAGGACTGTGCAGGCCAGTCAAGTTCATCCACACCAGACTCTGTCATCCATGTCTTTATGGACCTTGCTTTGTGCACTGGTGCACAGTCATGTTGGAAGAGGAAAGGGCCAGCTACAAACTGTTCCCACAAAGTTGGGAGCATGGAATTGTCCAAAATATCAATGGCATGCTGAAGCATTCAGAGTTCCTTTCACTGGAACTAAGGGGCCAAGCCCGGCTCCTGAAAAACAACCCCACACCATAATCCCCCCTGCACCAAACTTTACACTTGGCACAATGCAGTCTAACAAGAATCGTTCTCCTGGCAACTGCCAAAGCCAGACTCATCCATCAGATTGCCAGATGGAGAAGCGTGATTGGTCACTCCAGAGAACGTGTCTCCACTGCTCTAGAGTCCAGCGGCGGCATGCTTTACACCACTGCATCCGACGCTTTGCATTGCACTTGGTGATGTATGGCATGGATGCAGCTGCTTGGCCATGGAAACCTATTCCATGAAGCTCTCTGTGCACTGTTCTTGAGCTAATCTGAAGGCCACATGAAGTTTGGAGGTCTGTAGCGATTGAAAGTTGGCGACCTCTTCACACTATGCACCTCAGCATCCACAGACCCCGCTCCATCAGGTTACTTGGCCTACCACTTCATGGCTGAGTTGCTGTCGTTCCAAAACACTTCCACGTTCTTATAATACAGCTGATAGTTGACTGTGGAATATTTAGGAGCAAGGAAATTTCACGAGCGACCTATTCTTTCACAGATGTTTGTAAAAGCAGTCTGCATGCCTAGGTGCTTGATTTTAGACACCTATGGCCATGGAAGTAATTGGAACACCTGATTTTGAGTATTTGGATGGGTGAGCAAATACTTTTGACAATATAGTGTATGTGGCCACTACAGACAACCCAGCAGACCTTGCCTCTAGAGGTTTGAGGATGAAGTTATTCCTGGAAAATGAGGCATGGGTATCTGGTCCCTCATTTCTTGTACGGCCAGAAGAAGTGTGGCCTGTCAATCCAGAAAGGTTGTGAGAACCTCCATCCGCAGACCCAGAGGTTAAGTCAAGTCAAGTCAAGTCAAGTCAAGTCAAGTTTATTTGTATAGCCCAATATCACAAATTATGAATTTGCCCCATTGGGCTTTACAATCTGTACAGGATATGACACCCTCTGTCCTTTAGAAATGACCCTCGCATCGACTAAGGAAAAACTCCCCAAAAAAACCCTTTTGACAGGGAAAAAGAAACGGAAGAAACCTCAGGAAGAGCTACAGAGGAGGGATCTCTCTTCCAGGATGGACAGACGTGCAATAGATGCCATGTGTACAGAATAACAACAATGAAAACACATTAACACTGCATACAAAATTGTATGGAGATGTCCAACTCAATATAACAACAGCTAATATACAGTGTGTATATAGAGAATTATATGAGAGTGTCCAAGGGGATGAAGAGCATCATTAAGCTATCAGCAAAGGATGAGAAGCATGTCTTCCTCTCCACCACACCAACCAGAAGAAGCCTGGGCAGCACGTCCTCCTCTCCACCACACCAACCAGAAGAAGCCTGGGCAGCACGTCTTCCACTCCACCACACCAAACAGGAGAAGCCTCCGCAAGATGACCTCGTCACCACCACGTCGTTCAGAACCAGAAGATGAAGTCTGACTGGTCTGCACAACCACTACTCCACCAGGTAGACTGGATCCATGGATACCTGTGAGATGAGAACGCACAGGGACTACGAGGCACAAAACTAATCTGCAGCATGTGTTAAAGGGAGGAAGAGTAAACACATCCTCTTCTCCACTACCCTAACAGATACAACCTGAGCAGCATCGCCTCTTCTCCATCTCACCACCATCAGGACAGACCAAGCCTGGATGACACCACCTCCTTCTCACCAATTCGCCTCAGCTCACGGACACCTGGGAGCTGAGAGCACAGGGACTCCGGGGAAGAAGATGAGTTAGTAAAATGACTTAATGGAGGCATCGAAATGAAGAAGAAGAGAAGAGAGAAGAGAGCTCATTGTGTCAGAAGAAGTCCCCCGGCAGTCTAGACCTATAGCAGCATAACTAAGGATTGATCCAAGGCAGCCTGAGTCAGCCTTGGATCAGTCCTAACTATAAGCACTATCAAAAAGGAAAGTCTTAAGCCTACTCTTGAATAAGGGGATGGTGTCTGCCTCCCAGACTGAAAGAGGGAGTTGGTTCCACTGAAGAGGAGCTTGATAACTGAAAGCTCTACCTCCCATTCTACTTTTATAAACCCTAGGAACCGCTAATAGTCCTACATTCTGAGAGCCCAGAGTTCTAGCAGGATTATAAGGCACTATAAGCTCTTTAAGATAAGGTGGTGCCTGACCATTCAGTGCCTTGTAGGTGAGGAGGAGGATTTTAAATTCTATTCTAGATTTTACAGGGAGCCAGTGCAGAGAGGCTAACACCGGAGAAATATGGTCTCTTTTCCTGGTTCTGGTCAGAACACGTCCTGCAGCATTCTGGACCAGCTGGAGAGTCCTGATAGACTTATTAGGGCAGCCTGATAATAAGGAATTGCAGTAGTCCAGCCTAGAAGTTACAAAAGCATGGACTAATTTTTCTGCATCATTTTGGGAGAGAATATGCCTTATTTTTGCAATGTTACGCAGATGAAAAAAAGCTGTTCTAGCTGTTTGTTTCATGTGGACGTTGAAGGACATATCTTGATTAAAAATTACCCCTAGATTCCTTACAGTGGTGCTCGAGGCTGGTGCAAAGCCACCTAGAGTAAATAAGTCATTAGATAGGTTATTTCTGAGATTTTCGGGGCCAATTAGAATAACCTCAGTTTTATCTGAATTTAACAACAAGAAATTGTGCGTCATCCAAGTTTTTATATCCTGAAGACATGGTTGGAGTTTAGCTAACTGGCTGGAATCGTTTGACTTAAATGCCAAATATAGCTGAGTATCATCTGCATAACAGTGAAAGTTTATGGAGTGTTTTCTGATAACATTGCCTAAAGGAAGCATATATAAAGTAAATAGAATTGGCCCAAGCACAGAACCTTGAGGAACTCCATAACTGACTATGGACTGCATGGAGGACTCATCATTAATGTGAACAAACTGTGATCGATCCGATAAGTAGGATTTGAACCAGCTTAAAGCAGTTCCTCTGATGCCGATTAAATGTTCTAATCTCTGCATTGATGTGGTGGTCAATAGTATCAAAAGCAGTGCTAAGATCTAACAAGACAAGTACTGAGACGAGACCATTGTCTGACGCAATTAGCAGGTCATTAGTAATTTTCACCAGAGCGGTCTCGGTGCTATGATTTTTTCTAAATCCTGACTGAAAGTCCTCAAATGGGTTATTGTTCTGGAGGAAGTCACACAGCTGACTTCACACTGCTTTCTCAAGGATCTTAGAAAGAAAAGGAAGGTTGGATATTGGTCTATAGTTAGCTAAAACCTCTGGATCAAGACCGGGCTTCTTCAGAAGAGGTTTGATTACGGCTACTTTAAATGACTGAGGTACATAGCCTGACAGCAAAGATAAGTTGATCATGTTTAATAAAGAGGTGCTCAGTAATGGTAAAACTTCTTTAAGCAGTGAAGTTGGGATGGGATCTAAGAGACAGGTAGAAGGCTTAGATGAGGAAATCAATGAAGTCAGTATGTGGAGGTCTATGGGAGAAAAGCAGTCCAAGTATACATCAAGTTCTTCAATGGGTCCTATGCTTCCTGTGTTTAAAGACAAAGCAGTTTCAGTCAAAGGCACAGTGTGACTGATTTTCTCCCTAATAGTTATAATCTTCTCATTAAAGAAGCTCATGAAGTCACTACTACTGAGGGTTATGGGAATAGATGGTTCAATAGAGCCGTGGCTCTCTGTCAGCCTGGCTACAGTGCTGAAAAGAAACCTGGGGTTGTTTTTATTTTCCTCTATTAATGATGAATAATAAGCTGCTCTGGCCTTACGGAGAGCCTTCCTATAAGCTTTCAGACTATCATGCCAGTCCAGACGAGACTCTTGCAGACCGGTTAAACGCCACTTCCTTTCAAATCTTCTTGCTGCTTGCTTTAAACTGCGGGTGTGAGGGTTATACCATGGAGCCAGCTTTCTGTGTTTTACTATCTTCTTTTTTAGAGAAGTCTAGAGATGCTCGCAGAGAGTCTGAAGCACTATCTACCAAATTATCAATTTGAGTAGGACTGAAGTCTGAGCCCTCAAGTATATTGATAATAGGTATTGAATTAAAAGCTAATGGAATTATATCCTTAAACTTGGCTACAGCACTATCAGATAAACATCTAGTGTACATGGATTTATCTGATGGAGTGTAGTCCAGAAGAAAAAATTCAAAGGTTAACAAGTAATGGTCTGATAGGAAGGAATTCTGTTGGCGGACTGATAAATGTTCCACTTCAATGCCGTAGGTCAGGACCAGGTCGAGGGTATGGTTAAAACAGTGAGTTGGTTCCTGAACATTCTGACAGAAGCCAATTGAATCTAACAGCGAGATAAAAGCAGTACCAAGGCTGTCACTGTCAACGTCCACATGAATATTAAAGTCACCTACAGTAATTACTTTATCAGTTCTCAAGACTAAAGTTGATAAAAACTCAGAGAACTCAGATAGAAATTCAGAATATGAACCTGGAGCACGGTACAGTATAACAAATAAAACTGGTTTCTCAGTTTTCCATTTAAGATGAGAAAGACTAAGAACCAGGCTTTCAAAAGACTTATAGTTTAATTTAGGTTTAGGTTTGATCGATAGACTAGAATCAAAAATGGCTGCAACTCCTCCTCCACGGCCTGTATCTCTAGGAATATGAGTATTAATATGACTAGGAGGAGTGGATTCATTCAGGCTGACATAATCATCCTGACACAACCAGGTTTCAGTAAGACAAAATAAATCAACCTGGTTATCTGATATTAATTCATTTACTAGTAGAGCTGTAGATGATAATGACCTGATATTTAAAAGTCCACATTTAATTCTCCTGTCCTGATTAACTATTTCAGCAGTGGATTTAATTTTTATTAAATTATTTTGTTCAACTCCCCTTTTGTTTGCTATGGATTTAACTGATTTCAGTGGTCGTGGGACAGACACCGTTTCTATGGGGTTCTGGGTGGGTGACTGCTCTAATGGAAGCACAGAGAAGTGTGTTAAACTACAACTCTGTCTCCTGGTCTCAACCCTGGGTTGTCACGGGTTAGGTCGACTAATAAACTTGGCCATGTTTCTAGAAATGAGATCTGCTCCTTCCAAAGTAGGATGGGTGCAGTCTCAGACCAGGTTTTCCCCAGAAACTGCTACAATTATCGATGAAGCCCACATCATTAACTGGACACCACCTCGACAGCCAGCAGTGGAAGGATGACATGCGACTAAACATGTCATCAGAGGCCAAGCTAGGGAGGGGACTAGAGAAAACTACGGAGTCCGACATTGTTTTAGCATAAGCACACACCGATTCCACGTTAATTTTTGTGACCTCCGATTGGCGTAACCAGGTGTCATTACCGCCAGCGTGAATAACTATAGTCCCATATTTACGCTTATCCTTAGCCAGCAGTTTCAAATAGGATTCAACGTCGCCCACTCTGGCCCCCGGAATGCATTTGACTATGGTTGCCGGTGTTGCTAATTTCACGTTTCGAAGAATAGAGCTGCCAGTAACCAGGGTTGGCTTCTCAGCGGGTGTGTCGCTGAGTGGGGAAAACTTGTTTGAAACGTGAAGGGGTCGGTGGTGAGCCGTGGGCTGTTTAAAACTACGCTTCCTTCGGACAGTCACCCACTCTCCCGGCTGCTCGGGAGTTGCCGGGGGGATGGCTAGCAGGAGCTACGCTAGGTCGGCTCGCACCGGCTAGGGGCTGGCTAGCTAGGTGTCAGGTGCCGTTGTCTCTGCAGAACAAGAGGAAGATAATGCTGTGACATGTTTGATAAACCACAGATCATCATGGACGCGTATCACAAGAGTGATGGCCTGGATTTTACGGCTCAAGACAAAGCTCTCAACAAAGAGATGCACGACGACAAGTCCTGTAATTGTTGTCTCACAGTGGAAGAGATCAGAGAAGCTGAACTGGAAATAATCAAGATCTGTCAAAGGATAACGTTCCCAGAAGAATTCTCTTGCCTTCAAAGGGGAGAGTGTGTGAAGGGAAACAGCCACATATACAAGCTCAGTCTCATACTGGAGGATGGGGTATTGAGAGTTAGAGGGCGTCTTAGTAAGGCTTCCACGCCCGAGGAGTCGAAACACCCAGCTATAATAGCTAAAGACCTTCATATCTCAGACCTCATCATACGACATATCCATCAGCAGGTTGGCCATGGTGGCAGGAACCATGTGCTGTCAAGGTTATGGTAGTGCTATTGGATTCCTTCGGCCAGTGTTGCCATAAGGAAGATCTTGGCCAAGTGTGTCATTTGTCGTCGGCTACACAAAGCTGCAGGACAACAACAAATGGTGGACTTACCCATTGACAGAGTTTTGGCAGATGAACCTCCCTTCAGTTATGCTGGCATTGACTATTTTGGGCCCTTTGACATCAAGGGTGGGAGGAGTCTGGTGAAAAGATATGGAGTTATCTTCACACGTTTGGCAGTAAGGGCAGTGCACATGAAGTTGCTTCATCTCTGGACACAGACTCATTTATCAATGCCTTACGATGCTTCATTGCAACAAGAGAACAGATCAAAGAGCTACGCTCTGACAATGGCACCAATTTTTTTGGTGCAGAGCGTGAACTGAAGCGTGCCATGGAGGAGTGGAATCTGAACAAATCAATGATGCACTCTCCTTGAAAGATATTAAATGGACTTTTAACCCTCCTACTGGATCGCATTATGGTGAAACATGGGAGAGGTTAATTCGTTCCATCACAAAGATTCTCAATTCCACGCTGAGAACTCAAAATCTGGATGAGGAGGGACTCCTTTCAATGATAATTGAAGATATGCAGATTTATTGTTTACATAATAATAATATTAATGAATAATAATAATAATAATAATAATAATAAATCAAAATAAAACGTGTTCCTCACTGCATGGCAAGTATGATTTTGAGATGTAAAAAATAAACTGTTAAAACCAGCAAATGTGGATTAAAACAGATAATTTCTTAGGTAAAAACATGTTCTGAATTTTAGAAATGATTATATTAATTTTTTTTTCAATAAAAATAATGTTTTGAACTTTATAATGCTAAGTGAAGGACAGATGATGATCTGCCGGGGTTCTGTCCAGTCACACATAGTGGCATGCTTTGGATAATTGGAAAAAGCTATGATCAGACCCAAAATGTTTCCTCACGGTGCAGCAAAATATTCTATGATGGTCTTCTCAAATAGGCCCAGTTTCTTGAAATATGATATTTTACGTGGAGAATGAAAGCAGTGCAGCAGATTTCAGCCCAAAACGTTAAAGTCACGTGATGTGGCTGCAGTCCTATAGAAACAATAAGGCAGAATATGATTATTTTTCTACTGTGTACTCTACCAATGTATACTTATGATGTGAGACTGGGTTGAGCCAGGAGACAATCACTGCTCCTTCCCGTGGAAAAATGAGGGACAGCAGCTGGTGTTCACCCAGGCTTTTAAAGGGGTGTTACCAGTCAGGTTTGCATTGACTACGTCATTGTGGGGGATACATTATCTTCACGGAGCAGTGAGGCATCAGTTATGGAAACATGGGAAAAATCCAATGACTCCTACTGTAGAAGTCACCTGCACAGATCCTAATGAGAAAAGGATGCACAGAGTTAGATAGATAGATAGATAACTTTATTTATCCCCAAAGGGAAATTAAGTTGTCACAGTAGTCCGGTGCAAATACAATAAGAAATGCAATAACACAAAATACTTAGAGAGTAGAGAAAATAGGAATAAAAAAGAGATAAAATATGAATAAAAATACAAATACAAAGTGGGACAAGGCTTATAGAAAAGCACAAGTTAAATAATAAGCGAATAAAGTGCAGTGGCAAGGTGATGGTATAATACTGATGGTATGATGGTAATGTTACTGACAATAACAGTGTATAATGACGGTATAACAGTATATAGTAGTAATAATAATAATAATATATAATTAATAATATATAATTAAAAGTTAATGATAATAATAATAGTATAACAGTATAATAACAACAGTATATAGTACTCATGGGAGCAGCAACAGTATATAATAATAATAATAATAATAATAATAATAATAACAATAATTATAATATATACACATAAAAACGTGTCAAATATTTAGCCTTACACACAAGACATGATGTATGAAACAGGAAGTGGTTAACGATACAAATATTGTATGAATATGGTATATATTCTCAATATGATAATATTCACAATTACATATCACTTAGTAAAAAACATTAAGTATATGCTGCAGGGTTTGTACAGTGCAAAAGGGTAGATTAGTCCAATTGTGTGATTGTGGCGCTGGCTGAGGTAGCTGTGTTGTAGAGTCTTATTGCAGTGGGTAGAAACGATCTCCTGTAGCGTTCCTTAAAGCAGCGGGGTTGAATGAGTCTGTTGCTAAAGCTGCTCTTTAGCTTGTCCAGTGTTTTGTGGAGGGGGTGAGAGGGATTGTCCCTGATTGCCAGCAGTTTTGCCAGCATCCTCTCCTCCACCACCTCCTCCAGGGTGACAAGTTTCGAGTCTACAACAGACTCTGCCTTCCTGATGAGTTTGTTTAGCCTGTTGGCGTCCTTTGCCTTGATGCCCGCACCCGAAGACACCACAGCAAAAAAGATGGTGCTCGCCACAACTGACTGGTAAAACATCTGCAGCATCTTATTGCAGATGTAAAAGGACCTGAGCCTCCTTAAGAAGTAAAGCCGGCTCTGGCCCTTTTTGTAGATGGCCTCTGTATTGGTAGACCAGTCCAGCTTATTGTCTAGTGTGACACCCAGGTATTTGTAAGAGTCCACTAAATCCACATCTGTCCCACTGATGCTGACAGGAGAGGGCAGGGGCTTGTTCCTCCTGAAGTCCACCACCATCTCCTTCGTCTTCGCCACGTTCAGTTGCAGGTGGTTCTCCCCACACCAGTTAACAAAGCGGTCCACCAGGTCCCTGTACTCAGCCCCCCTCCCTCCCTCCACACACCCCACTATAGCCGTGTCATCCGAGAATTTCTGTAGATGACACAACTCAGTGCAGTACTTAAAGTCTGACGTGTATGTGGTGAGGAGGAAGGGAGACAGCACAGTTCCCTGGGGAGCCCCAATGTTACTAATCAGATGATCAGACACACAGTTCTGCAGTCTCACAAACTGCGGTCTGCCCATCAGATAGTCATCAACCCAAGTGATGAGGGGAGCACTCACCTGCATATCCTGCAGTTTGGCCTTCAGCAGTCCGGGCTGGATAGTACTAGAGAAGTCGAAGAACATGATGCGGACCAAGGTGTTAGGTCTGTCCAGGGAGGAGTAGGCCTTCTGCAGCAGGTAGATAATTGCATCATCTACCCCAACATGGGGCTGATATGCAAACTGCAGAAGGTCTTGCAATGGGCACACCAGCGGCCTGAGGTGTACCAGGACCAGTCTCTCCATGACCTTCATGATGTGAGAGGTCAGTGCCACTGGCCTGTAGTCCTCCAGTGCAGCAGGACATCCTTTTTTTGGCACTGGAACCAGGCAGGATGTTTTCCAGAGCAGTGGCACTCTCTGAAGGCGTAGGCTGAGGTTGAAGAGGTGCTGGAGAACTTCACAGAGCTGGTTGGAACATGCCTTCAACACACGAGGGCTGATGCAGTCCGGACCAGCAGCTTTCCTCTGTCTGAGCTTCTCCAGTTCTCTCCTCACCTGGCTGGATGTAATATGGAGTCCAGACTGGGGAGTGTGGGACACGGCAGGTTCTGAGGTTGAGGTCAGCAGTGGGTTGGGGGGTGGAGGTGGCGACGGTGGTGGGAAGAGGTGTCTGTTGTCAGAGGTGGTGGGGAACTGTGGGGGCTGTGAGGATGTCCTGGGGGCAAGAGGTGTGAAAAGGTCCATGGTGGGTGTCAGCAGGGGGGAAGGAGACAGGGGTGGTGAGGGGTAGATGGTGGTGGGGGGAGGTGAGGGGTTGTTGTTTTGTGATGCAGTAGAAGGGTTGCAAGGGGTGGGTGTGTTAGAGTTGAGCCTATTGAAAAACATGTTCAGCTCGTTAGCATGTCTCTCGTCCCCCTCAACTGCACCCCCACCTCTCCTCTGGAAACCGGTGATCTCTCTCATCCCACTCCAGACGTCTCTGGTGTTGTTGTCTTCCAGTTTGCGCTCCAGTTTTTTTCCTGTAATTGTCCTTGCTCTCCGTGATGCTGTGTTTTAGCTCCCTTTGTACCTGGTTGAGTTCTGCCCGGTCCCCTGATCTAAAGGCCCTCTTCTTCTCATTGAGGAGGATCTTCAGGTCGCTGGTTACCCATGGTTTGTTGTTTGGGTAACAGCAGACCTCTTTAGTGGGGATGGTGTTTTCAATGCAGAACCCAATGTACTCGGAGACACAGTCAGTCAGTCCATCGATGTCTTCACCATGTGGCTCATACAGAGCATCCCAGTCAGTAGCCTCCAGCGCACCACGCAGTGTCTCCAAGGAGACCATTTCCTCACTGTCCTCATTGTGACTGGGTGCTGCTGAGCCACAGGCTTGTATAATGGTGAGAGCAGGACCAGGTTGTGGTCTGACCTGCCCAGTGGTGGTAGGGCAGTGGAGCTGTACGCATCCTTAACATTTGCGTACAGCAGGTCCAAAGTCTTATTTTCCCGTTTGGTACATGTAACAAACTGGTGGAAGGTTGGGAGTGTGGATGAGAGAGAAACGTGGTTGAAGTCACCGGTAATAATGATGAAGGCCCCGGGGTGTTTTGTCTGTAATCCAGCAGTCACGGTGTGGATGGCGTCACACGCTGCTTCTGCGTTTCCAGACGGAAGAATGTAAACAGTGATGGCGATAACATTGGTGAATTCCCTCGGCAAATAATATGGACGAAGTCCGACGGCGACGAGCTCGATGTCCGGGCTGCAGAGCTGCTCTTTAACGGAGACATGCCCGGGGTGACACCACCTGTTGTTCACAAACACGACGAGGCCTCCTCCTTTCTTCTTGCCGGTCGCGGTGGTGTCTCTGTCGGCACGAACCGTCTGGAAGCCGGGAGTGGTGACATTAGAGTCCGGTATCTGCTCGTGCAGCCACGTCTCCGTGAAACACATGATACTGGACTCCCTGTACTCCCTCTGCGTCCTGACGAGCGCTTCCAGTTCGCCCACTTTATTTGCCAGTGACCTCACGTTCCCAGTGATGACTGCAGGGATGTAGGGCTTAAACTTTCTCTTCTTCATCCTCCGTCTAAGCCCCGCTCTGCAGCCTCGCCGTCTCCTCTTTAGCTCCTTTGGTATGGTGGGTCTCTCTCCGGCCAAGACAGTCGGGGACCTCAGGGCCATCAGCTGGTCTCGGGTGTAAACAATGCCAGCGGTGTTGCAGGCATGGCTCCCAGCGATCTGGAGAGACCCAAGTGCAATTAAAATGAGTATGAAATGTGCAATCCGTATGAAAAGATACAATCTCACCTTGTATGTAGTGATGATGCACAGGACAGTGTAAAAAATAAAGATAAAAAATACTATAAAAATACAGAAAACTAACAGAACTACACAGAGCTACTGACAGGCGGCCACTAGAACAGCGCCATCTTGAAGAAAGTTGTCCCTGTTTGGACTGTTATTGAGCTGCACTAGAAGATTACGTGATGCTCCAGAAAAACAATCTAATGAGATCCTTTGAGGGTGAAGCAGTCTTTAAACATTTGCAGAAACCAAAACAGTTCACTCTCTGAATTTCAGAGATAAAAAATGTCAGGTTCCTTTCAAGCTCAAGTAGCCATCTGTGAATGAATAACTCTGTACATGCAGTACATGCAGGTGGGATGTTTGTATTATCATGAAAGTGGGAGGTTTTTTTTACAGTTGAATTCATGTGTGCTGGTTACAAAATCTGCCTGGTTTATTACTAAACTTTAGACAACATTCATGGCTGATGAGTTAAATGCAACATATATAACTCTTGGTGGGTATGTGGGAGTTGACAAATACAGATATGTTTATTTTATGGTTATGTTGACAGTATATGTTCTAATAATATGTAGTAATTCTACTATTGTGTACCTTATCTGGATCCACAAAGATCTCCATGAGCCTATGTACATATTCATTGCAGCTTTGTTACTGAACTCTGTTCTTTTCAGCACTGCTATGTACCCAAAGCTTTTGGTTGACTTTTTATCTGAAAAACAAACTGTATCATATTCAGCCTGTCTCTTTCAATTTTTTACATATTACTCTCTGTGTGGTTCAGAATTCTTACTGTTGTCAGTCATGGCTTATGACAGGTATGTGTCTATATGTAAACCTCTGCAATATCCAACTATCATGAGGAAAACCACTATAAGTATATGCTTGCTTTTTGCCTGGTTTTTGCCTGCTTGTCATGTTGCAGTCCCAACTATACTGAGTGCTGAATCAAAACTGTGTGACTTTACTTTCAAAGGAATATTTTGTAACAATTCAATTTATTTACTTCTTTGTGTAAGATCAAGAGTAATTTCTATATATGGTGTATTTGCTTTAATGGATCTCTCAGTTCTACCTACACTTTTCATAATTTTTACATACTCAAAAATACTTATAATAACCTATCAAAGTTGTAGAGAAGTCAAGAAAAAGGCTGCAGAGACATGTTTACCCCATCTGTTGGTTTTAATCAGTTTCTCCTGTTTGACTGCATATGATATCAGTATAGCTCGAATAGAATCAAATTTACCAGAAATTGCACGCTTAATAATGATGTTGCAAATAGTTTTATATCACCCTTTGTTAAATCCACTCATATATGGGCTCAAAATGAAAGGCATTTCCAAACATCTCAAAAGGTTGCTCTGTCCAGCCAAAATACCTTGATGTGTTAACACTGACTATTAATGTGCAGTCATTTCTTCAGAGAGGCAACCAGGAAAGAGTCTCTTTACAGTTTGTTATTGGAACAATAAAAGGTGTCTTGAGATTGAACAGTGTAATGGTGAATTATTGTGTGGATTTTGTCATTAGTAAAAAAACAATACTCTACATTATCTAGTATGACATTCATATTTAGTTGGCTCTGGGCATATTTTTCAGGTTATATTGTACTGTATATAAATTGTATAAATGCAGATACCAATATTTTAAGACTACAATAAAAGTGTGTACATTCCATGTCATGTCCTGGAAATAAGGCGGTCTCTCTTTGAATTGCCTTTCCCAAAGTTTCTCCCATTAGTGTGACCTTTTTGTTTGTTGATAACCTGAAATCTGACTCTACACTGATGCAGCTCCTTTCCCATACGGAAAAGAAACAGAAAGAAACTTATTAAAAATGTGCTGAAATTCATGAATAGTATATGATTTACTCTTGAAAGTGGCCACTTTTGCATTCTTTCACACAAGATAATAAAAAGAAGTATATGGATATTATCATTCACTGTTGTATGCTTTATATACAAGTTTCATACAAAGGAAATCTCCTTTGTATGAAACTTGTAAAGCAGTGAATCCAGATATAGGATCCTTAGTAAATTTAAACTAAATGAAACAGTAATGATACATACAATATCCTTATACTTCTTTTCATCATCTTGTATGAAAAGAATGCAAAAGTGGCCACTTTCAAGAGTAAATTATACGCTATTGATGAATTTCAGGACATTTTTTAATAATTTTTTTGTCTGTTTCTTTTCCATATCGGTAATCTTGGATGGCCATGTACTTTCACTAGTGTGTCGGTCTCTTGTTTGAATTGTTTCAAGACATATCACATAACATACCAGCTGCCCTTTACGTCTCTCTCTGCTCATTTCATTCTCATTATCCACTCCTCTCCAGATCTACTTATCAGGAATCAGCTGGTTTGCAGAAAAGAAGGAAACCAATTGCCACTCTTTTCAGTTCATCTCTGCTTCCACTCTCTACTTTCCTTTCAGGCTATATTCATCCATAGTGGTCCACTTCTTTCGAGCCATAAATAAACAATCTGTGTTCTTGCAGGCATATTTTTGGCAGTTTGTGCAGTGCTCTATAATCCCCTCAAATTCATCTAACTGTGGTTTCCCTCCATCCCAGTCTCTCTGACATCACCAAATTTCCAGAATCATTCCTATGTTCAAATATCATTAAAATAAGCCTTTGTGCTACCATCCAGTAATCTTATTGCTCGATTTAACATTTGATTTATTTGTCAGATTTCAGTGAGAGGCTGTGATTTACTTTGATTTTACATCACCAAAGGGGCTGATGCATCATC
Source organism: Synanceia verrucosa (assembly GCA_029721515.1). Taxonomy (NCBI): domain Eukaryota; kingdom Metazoa; phylum Chordata; class Actinopteri; order Perciformes; family Synanceiidae; genus Synanceia; species Synanceia verrucosa. Next base: position 3,481,092 of record CM056566.1, on the reverse strand, counting down.
AGCAACTATTATGCTCGCTTTCACCCAGCTGTATCACTTCCACTGTAGCCAGGTTAATTGCTGTGTAACCAAGATCATGTAAAACAGGATTCATGAACGTACACCTGTGTAATGAAACATGAATGTTGTTGACATTAAATAAATCTTTAAGCTAAAATGATTAAATGTTTCTGTTTGACAATTAAATCAACAGATTTTCATTGTATTAACCTAACATTACTAGGTGTTTGGATTACTAACATTGATACATTGATGAATTGAATCTATGTAATAAAGCTGATTGACTGCATGAAGCTTGTCCCAATGCGATTTCCGTATTTTCACGCACATGCCCAGTAAGGCAGAAGGAGAGAACCGTCCATTTTGCTGGCTTTCGTCATGTGCCACCATCATCCTTCTATTTTGTGGTAAGTTTGTTAATTATTTTACAATGTTGAACAAAGCAGTGCACATACTACACGAGACAATAAGTATTTGTATGTAATTTTTTTATGTGGTCAGTGGCGGCTGTGGCTATGAAAGTATTAGCGTATCTCATTCCACAATGTTCGGAAGCTGCGCCCCGCAACAGACGGGACCCTGTCAATAGCCCCTTTCACACTATCGAGCCAAAGCCGAGCCAGTCCGGGCTTTCTGGTGCTAAGTGCTTCCACATTGCAGGGCCAGGTGCTGAGGGCCATCTCCGGGCTGTCTTGGTGCTAATGGCCCGCGATTTCTGGCCCCAACTAAACCACGGGCCAAAGCAGGGCTAGAGGTGGTGTCAAAGGAAAAGCTACGTCATTTCCATGCCAAGTAAAGCAGTAACGCCAAGTTTGTCCTATGTTAGCTGTTAGCTGCGTAGCCTACTGCTATCAATGTAAACAAATAGCCTATCAGTTAGTGAGCTATCTTTTGTACAGCCTCGTGACGATGTGGTATAGCTGGCATTATGAACGGATTGTTTTATCGTTTACATACCTCAATTCTTTTGTGTTTCCATGCTTTGGCTGTCAGTCATCGTTCCTGTTGTAATGTGATCGCTCTTTGCCGTGGTCCCGCACGTAGCCTCCATAACAGCTTCTTTCTTTCTTTATCAAACTTATCAAACCTATCCTCTTTGACAATGCGTTGTATCAGTGACGTTTTTGCAAACAGGGACGTAAATCGGAGAGGCTTGTAGGCCGACGGTGTGAACACAAACCGTTTTGAAGCATGGGGCTTGTGGCCCCATGTAGCCCCCTAATGGCCCTGGCCCGGCCTGGCTCGATAGTGTGAAAGCGGCTAATGTTGCGCAACAGGCATGGGGCGACTGCAAGTGCAAAGTAGTTAGTTAGTGCTCAGGTGTTACGTTGCAGCAATTATACAGCGTTTTCCTTCGGCACCGAGAGCATGGATAAGCAGGGCTCGTCGTCTATCCTCAGGCCAGGCGTTACCGGTAGCATGTATGGCTAACAGGTAATCTTCGAACATTTTCCTCCATGTAACGAACGGTGCAGGCGGCTCTCCCCTGCAGGGCATGAACAGTGCAGGCTTGGGTAGAGACATTGTCGCTAATTTGTTATGTTCCCAGGAGGCTAAAGTAGAATCATCACGGGAGACTGGACTGCTCTTCACATTTCACATTTATTAGCCAAACTGACACCAGTAGAATATGATTACACCTGATTGAAATACCTTCGTATACAATATGAATATATATATAATGCCGTGAATTTTTGGTCGTACCACCCAGCACTAGTTGATCCCCTTTTGCATGATGGTATTCTGTACAACATTTTTTGCTATTGAAGTTTAATTTTGTATCACTTGTGTTTTCGGTAAATGCAGAATTTACCCGCATCACCACTGTCCCACTTCTGACAAAATTCATGTCCCAGCTGGATGGATACTCAGACCGCTTACTGAAGGTGTTCAGAAAGAAAGGGGGTGAAGCACGACGCAAAATCAGCCTGATCACGGGAGCCATGGACAACGTATAGTTGTATTAAGTGGCCTTTTCACATAAATATAAATCTGTCCCCTTTATTTTTTGTCTATACCTTCCCAATCCTGTTTCTTTACCTTGCCTCAGATTGTGTGTGGGTAATGGGAACATGACACTGAATGTCAGGGGTCCCCATCATGGTGGCAGCAGGCACTAGTTAGCTCACCAGGAGCTTGAAGTGGCCAAGATGTTGACTTTCATCAAGTAGATTTTGAATGAGCAGCCTTCAGCACAGATTCTCATCCTTGTGCCTTGAGTCTCAGAAAGGTTGGAGACCCCTGCTTTATGCTGAGTAAATTATGAAACACTCTCTCTCTCTCTCTCTCTCTCAGAAACCCAGTATTGAACAGCGCAGAGAATGTATCATCAAAGGACTTTGCATCTACCTAAACAAACATCCTGAAAGCCTAATAAAAGAATACCTGGTAAGTTGTAATAAAAAAGTATGAACCTTAGCTTAGTAATAGTCACTGATGTTAACATGTTTCTTTTAGCAAAACTGAAATTGATGCTATGTTTTCATTTAATTGTCAGGATGTCGATCCTGATGCAAGCATCAGGAAGATGGAGGAGTCATAATTGAGGGAGTCAAAGTTTTGCAAGGTCTCAGGAATGTGGCAAATGGATGTACAGTCCTGCTCGGCCTCATTTATAGCTTAAATTTGAGCTACCCAAAGGAGATGAAACACATTCAAATTCCTCCAAAAAGTTGTTGTGGAGTTGGATGGTAACTGACTTTCCGCAGGTCCTTAAAAACAGTAATGTTGCCTGCAGTGCATGAGACTGAGACTCTTGGGATTCAGAACACATTCTCTCCTTGCTTTGTCTGTCTATGGCCAGTTGGACACACACGGTGATCTGAATGAGGGCTAGGAGGAAAGAGGACCAGCCATACCGTGTGTGTTCCTTGCTGGTGGCACTTACTAACATTGCTACATTTTTATTTGACCATTTTTTTATAGTGGTGAAATAAATACTGTTTCAGAAGTTAGTTATTCGAAAGCTGCCAAATGTTTTCTGTTTGAAATTTTGGAAGTAAATTTATTTTGTGTTTTTGAAATGTAACTTGATATCACCTCAGCCTAAAGAACTTTTTACATGTTAAAAATGTGACTTGCACGTTAAAGTAACCAAATGTTTGATTCTTTCTTTCTTTGATAAAAGGATTACGCTGCATAAGGTTCTTGTACACATTCTCTTGTCTATGGTGTACTTGTTTCCTCTCAGCATCATGATGTGCTGTTGATGGCCAGTTTTTGAAAAGAAAAAAGACAAACGTCTTGATTAAATGTTAAAGACTGTGACTTGCACTTTAAAGGAACCAAATGTTTGTTCCTTTTTTAATTTTGTATAAAGTACTAGTTATTCTGTGTATTTTCTAGATGGTGGTCACCACCACGTTTGGCCTGTTTGCACATGTCACACTTACCTGTTTTAAATAAAATTGGGTAAAAAAAGTAAATTTTGTGTCATTTATTTGAACTGGTAATATTGATGGAACAAAATACTACAACTTAAATGCAACTAAATTTTGCTTAGTAATTTCAATGTAACTTAAATGAATTAAATGTAGCCATGTAAATCCAACAAAACTTTGTTTACTAAATCTAGCATGACTTTGTTTAATAAATCCAACATGAGTCTGATGAATAAAGTCAACATGACTTTGTTTAATAAATCCAACATGACTCTGTTTAATAAAGTCAACATGACTCTGTTGAATACATCTATCTTAACCCAGTTTTGTGGGACCGGTTGACATAACTAAGTTAAACAAATCCGATGTTTCATCCATTTTCTGCCTGTTATCCTCACATTTTACGCAACATGCTCTAGTTTGGATTGCTACCGAACAAGATGCTAACTGAAGATGGTGTGTGAAGATGGTCTTTCCATGGAATTTCCATCTTCTCCTCTTAGTAGCACTACAGAACCTCAGTCCTTCCTGTCCACCTTTATTGATTTCCTGTTATCTTAACTTACATCTGATATTTTTTTTGTCTGAGTGCCAACCAATCAATCGATCTATCAACCAATCAATAAAGTGTCTGTAGTTTTATCATTACTCTCACGCATACACATGCACTACACATACACACACACACCACCGTATTGTCTCCCCTGGTTATGTGTGTATTAACTCGTCTTGTATGTAGGTTTTGGTTTGTTAGTTTATTGCTGTCAGTGTCTTGTGTCTTTGTCTTGATGTTTCTGTTTTCAGGTTGTCACAGCACATTGTTCTCAGGCCATTATTTTTTTCTATATGGGTATTATAATTATTTATATCTCTTTTGCACTTCCTTATTGAGGTGTCCCTCACTACTTGTCCCTGGGGCAGGTGGGCCCTCTTGCCGCGGGCCCCCTGGGCTCGTTCATGGCGATGCAGGGGCATCTGGCTGTTAACTCCTCTTGGTCCCTGGGTTTATGTGTTTCTCTGTGGTTGGCTCTCTGAATGATGCCTCGTGGGTGTTCTCATTGCCTAGACTGGACTGACGCTCGGCCAGCGGTTCCCTGCTCAGTTGTCTTAGCTACTCTGGGTTTCGGTGTCAAGCACTCATGCATGTTGGATTCACAGAGGCTGTAATAGGTAAAGTGAATTACAGAACAGGGAGAAGTGTTTGGTGTGGAACAGCCTCAACTCTTCTGGGAAGGCTGTCCACAAGGTTTAGGAGTGTGAGAAACTGCAGAAGTGGTTGGAGTTGATGGTGAGTAAATTGCCTATATGTAGCAATTGAATGCCTATATGTGCAATTGAATGAGTTTTCAAAATTTGCCAAAAACGGACAAAGGAAGAGATCACCTGTGAAGTAATGAGCAGCTGTGCAGAGTAAACAGGAAGTTCACTAGAGTGTGGAGCGGTCTTGCATGCAGCGCTACGCTGTAAAACGCTCCCAGTGTTAATTCATTTGGATGCCTCCATTAAGTCATTTTACTAACTCGCCTTCTTCCCCGAAGTCCCTGTGCTTTTTACCTCTCAGGTGTCTGCGAGCTGAGGCTACTTGTTGGGAAGGAGGTGGTGTCATCCAGGCTTCATCCGTTTGATGAGATGGAGAAGAGGCGATGCTGCTCAGGTTGTATCTGATTCAGTATTGGAGAAGAAGATGTTTCCTCTTGCTCCATTTAACACATGTTGCAGATTAGTTTTGTGCCTTGTAGTCCCTGTGCGTTCTCATCTCACAGGTATCCATGGATCCAGTCTACATGGTGGGGTAGAGGTTGGACAGAGCAGGCTTCATCTTCATCTTCTGGTACTGAATGACATGGTGATTACGAGGACATCTTGCTGAGACTTCTCCTGTTTGATGTGGTGGAGAGGAGGATGTGCTGCCCAGGCTTCATCTGGTTGGCGTGGTGGAGAGGAAGACGTATTGCTCATCCATTGCCGACAGCTTGATGATGCTCTTCATCCCCTTGGACACTTTCATACAATTCTCTCTCTCTCTCTCTCTCTCTCTATATATATACAGTCATGGAAAAAATTATTAGACCACCCTTGTTTTCTTCAATTGCTTGTTCATTCTAATATCTGGTACCACTAAACGTATAATACAATGAACACAACAAAAAATGCAGCTGGTCACATAATACTTTATGTCCTATTTGACATTCTTAAGCTTAATTGATTCCCAGGGTATATAAGAGGCCATTTCATGTCACAAGCAGCACTGCACATGCAAAGGCCTAGAGTGGTTTCCTGCTTACATTCAAGCCGTAGCACAACTCAGAAGTTGTCAGCTCTCACATAATGCCTAAAACAAAAGAATTATGTGAAGCAACAAAGGCAGCCATCTTGGCACTGCTGGAAATTGGCATGAGTGAGAGACAGGTAGCGAAAAAACTGAAGATCTCCAAGACAGCCGTTCATTCCAACAAAAAAAAACAAGCTGAACATGGCACTACCAAATTGCTACCTGGCCGTGGCAGGAAACGTCTTTCTACCCCACGAGATGACCGTGCACTCATCCGTTCCTGTGTCAGGAATCGTCGTCAGACCTCCAGGGACCTTAAAAATGAGTGGGCACTGTCGAGAAATGTGACTTGCTCGGCAAGGACAGTTCGAAACCGACTTGTTGAAGCTGGTTTGAAGTCACACAGAGCACGCAAGAAGCCCTTCATCAATGAAAGGCAGAGGAAGGCCCGGTTACTCTTTGCTCGAGACCACAAGGATTGGACTGTTGATGATTGGGCTAAGGTTCTCTTCAGTGATGAATCCAATTTTGAATTGATGCCCACTCCAGCCAACTTACTGGTTAGGAGGAAGCCTGGAGAAGCTTACAACCCAGACTGTCTTGCCCCTACAGTAAAACATGGGGGTGGATCAGTCATGATCTGGGGTTGTTTCAGTCTGAGTGGAACAGGGCAAATGCAATTGTGTGAAGGCCGAATGAACCAGGTCAAGTACAGGACTACTCTTGAAAACAGTCTTCTTCCATCAGCTGGAAAACTCTTTCCTGCCTCGAATGACTGGATTTTCCAACAAGACAATGCCCCTTGCCACACGGCAAGGTCAGTTAAAGCCTGGATGGAGAACCACAACATTCGCACCATGCCTTGGCCTGCTCAATCACCAGATCTTAATCCAATTGAAAACCTGTGGAAAATCATCAAACTCAAAATGGAGAACCACAAGCCCAAAAACAAAGAAAGTTTGTTTGAATTTGTCCAACAGGAATGGGCTGCTGTGACAGCAGAACAATGTCAGAAGCTGGTGGAGAGCATGCCAAGACGCATGGCTGCAGTCATCAAAAAAAGGTTACGCAATCAAGTATTAACTCTTGTGTGTATCATGTGTTTAAAGCAAACAGAAAAGAAAACATGGAATGCTTAAAAGTAGTGTTTTTGGCGGTACAATGCCATAGCTATTGATGTAAGAATTTAAGTAATTTTGGTTATTATCAAGAAAACCATGGAAAATGAATAATCCTTAGTTCTTAAATTAAACTCTCATGAGCTATTTTTGTTGTTATCATTATAATTGTCCAAACAAATGTACCTTTAGTTGAGCCAGGCATTAAAATTAACAAGAAATTGAAGAAAACAAGGGTGGTCTAATAATTTTTTCCATGACTGTATATATATATATATATATATATATATATATATACACATATATGTACACTATATTGCCAAAAGTATTCGCTCACCTGCCTTGACTCGCAGATGAACTTATGTGGCATCCCATTCCCAATCCATCGGGTTCAATATGACGATGGTCCACCCTTTGCAGTTGTAACAGCCTCAACTCTTCTGGGAAGGCTGTCCACAAGGTTTAGGAGTGTGTTTATGGGAATTTTTGACCATTCTTCCAGAAGCGTATTTGTGAGGTCACACATTGATGTTGGACGAGAAGGCCTGGCTCTCAGTCTCCGCTCTAATTCATCACAAATGTAGCATAAATAGTGTAGAGCAGATGAGTCAATCATTAATTAATATCAAATTATGTATTTATGAGCAATATCTTTTTCTCATTTTCTGCAGCCTGTGTCTGAGCAGAGGAGCTGGATCACATTTTTGGGGCAAAGGAGTAGAGAGAGGAGACAAGATGGTCTTGAGGCAGGATGTAGAGTTGGAAGGTTCTGGATAGGCTGTTCTTCGTGTCATGAGGTGCTGGGTCCTGAGGAGGCCATTCAGAGGCGGCATTCAGAGTCTTTCAGTCATATCTGGAGCTGGTTGAAGATTCTGGAGAGGTTGCTCTTCATGTCATGAGGCGCTGGGCCTGCGGTGGAACAGCATGTCTCTGTCTCTGGGTCATCGTTTCCCTCCCCCTCCCAGCATGTGGGAGAGGGAGAACAGAGATGCAGTGGAGAGGATGAAGACCAGAACTTGACTGGCTGAAGGGCTGAAGAAGAGTAGCCAGAGCACTCAGACCAGCTGAGGCTTTTTATGATCTTTGTTGAAGGTCCAGTGGGAGTGTGACCACTGGTCCCTCCCCATCCATGAGATGATATTCTTTTAACTTATTTAATGTTAATACTGCTGTGTTTTACTTTATTAAAGTTTTTTCTATGTGAAAGCTCCCTCTCTCAGCTGTAAATTGACACCAAGCAACCTATAGTAGGAAACCACAGAACAAAACTTGACCAATTGAATTGAAATTAATCAACAAATTAATCAACACAGATGAACCATGATATCAGAGCATGTAGGAAGGTGTACTACAACAGGCAGATCTATGTATGATTGTGTTTGTAGACTTAATCCACAACCAATCCCACATGTCACATTTAGGCCTTATCAGAAGGAGGAAAAGGAAGAGGATCTGTGTGGAGACTGATGTTTGACATTGTAACAGTGATACTTATATGACAGTAGCTGAGGGATGAAAGCATAGTTAACCATTAAAATCTTCATATAATCTATTCCAGGCAGGGAGAAAGGAAGAGGCCACATTAAGCTTTGGATGTGTCTGGCAGGATTAATGCAGGAATGTGGGGAAATAAAACCCCTCCTCCTGGTGTATGTCCTGGAGTTCCTTGGGTCAGAGAGGAGGAACTGATCTTATCTGTTTACTCTGCCAGTCATAAAATTTAAGCCTTAAACACTTAGGTGCCACATAGTGTCAAGTGGATTTCCTGAGAAATACTCAGAAATGAGAAGTGTTAAGTTCATTATTTTATGCTCATTGATATGCTACACAAAGGTGTTCTATCGGGTTAAGGTCAGGACTCTGTGCAGGCCACTCAAGTTCATCCACATCCATGTCTTTATGGACCTTGCTTTGTGCACTGGTGAACAGTTATGTTGGAAAAGGAAGGGGCCAGCTCCAAACTGTTCCCACAAAGCTGGGAGCATGGAATTGTCCAAAATGTCTTGGTGTGCTGAACCATTCAGAGTTCCTTTCAGTGGAACTAAGGGGCCAAGCCCAGCTCCTGAAAAACAACCCCACACCATAATCCCCCCTCCACCAAACTTTACACTTGGCACAATGCAGTCCAACAAGTAACGTTTTCCTGGCAGCCGCCAAACCCAGACTCATCCATCAGATTGCCAGATGGAGAAGCGTGATTTGTCACTCCAGAGAACGCGTCGCCACTGCTCTAGAGTCCAGTGGCGGCGTGCTTTACACCACTGCATCCGATGCTTTGCATTGCACTTGGTGATGTATGGCTTGGATGCAGCTGCTTGGCCATGGAAACCTATTCCATGAAGCTCTCTATGCACTGTTCTTGAGCTAATCTGAAGGCCACATGAAGTTTGGAGGTCTGTAGCGATTTACTCCGCAGAAAGTTGGTGACCTCTTTGCACTATGCGCCTCAGCATCCGCTGACCCCGTTCTGTCAGTTTACGTAGCCTACCACTTTGTGGCTCAGTTGCTGTTGTTCCCAAACACTTCCACGTTCTTATAATATAACTATGATTGAGACATCTCTCATTGTGCTGGCTCATAACTGTGTGATCCATGCAGTGTTGCATATCTTGAACACTTCCACTACTCAGCATATGAAGGCAGCATGTCGCTCAGGTTAAGATGCAAATGTTCTTTCCACTTCTCACATCACTCTAAAGCATTCATCTCCTCTAAACTCCACCACTCTCCTCCCAATGGTTGACACTGATGATGATCAAGATTGCATCACAATTATTTAGTACATCTTCAAGAGCAGACTTTTTGCAGACACCAATTCACAATGCTGATATTATTCTTTTTACTGATGGCTGTGCAAGCAGACCAGCTGATAATGTACATTTAGCTGGGTATGCAGTAGTGAATGCTTGGGAAATTGTGGAAGCATGTGCTTGTCCGACATGCGCTGGCCCGTGTGCCACACAGGTACACAGTAGAGGGGTTATAAATGATGTTATTTGTTCACAATGGTTTACACCAGGCAGATTTCAGATTCTTGTGGATGGCTGCATGATATGCCAACAGTCCAGTGAAGCATGACCTTCTGGATCTCCATCATGCCCTTTTGTAAATATGCAAATAAACTTCTACGAGACAACAAAATAAGATGCCAGGACGGTTGTTAAGTGTCTGCTGAAAGATGTGATTCCCAGATTTGGAGTGTCATAAGGACTAGACAGTGACAGAGCTCCTGTGTTTGTGTCAAAAATCACCCAAGGTTTGTCAGACATCTTGGGCTTCAAGTGGGAGTTGCATGTTCCTTATCACCTACAGTGTTGTGCCAGTTCATACTTAAAAAGAACTAGCTCAGTCCACACATATGAAAGTGAACTACTTCATGTTCGTAGTTCACTGTTTTAAAAAAAGATGATGAGCTCAGCAGTAACGGGCTGGCTCAGTGCCAGCACTGGAGCAGTTCAGTGAAACTAGCTCAGGGGTACCGGGCTGGCTCGGTGTCAGTACCAGACTAGCTCAGTGGTACTGACTGGTTCTGTGCCAGCACTTCATACTTACAAACACTGCACTGTTGCTCTTGGGACCTGCAGCTGCTTTGAAATGGCTCCAAGTGACTTTCCTAACTTGTTCAAGTCAATGATTTGCTTTTTCAGATCAGTGCTGAGCTCCTTTGACTTTCCCATTGTTGCGTTTGTGGGCGTTCTTATCCAATGAGCCCTATTTAAATGGCCTCAGAGAAGTCAACAGCTGTAGTCACTCATGATCACTCACAAGAAGTTAAGATGCCATGCTATGAAGCTCATTTCATTGACACAACTTTCTAAGTCATCAAAATTGCTAATTCATGTTGCTTATTACCTGCAGGTTGGAGATGCAGATCAAACTAGATGATCACAGGAGATGTGAAACGAGATGGAGACAAGGTACCTTCAAAATAAAACAAGAAGAGACAGGACAACATGCAGGCGCAAGACTAAAATGGTAAACTTAACAGAATCAGACAGACAGAGCCTGACAAGCAGGAGAAAGCAGTAAAGTAGAACTCCCCAATCAGCGTGGGATTGAGAAAACATGGTTGAGTCGCGGACTCCTCCCTCACCACGCCCAGAAATAAATATACAAAATCATTTCAATAGGCTCCATGCTGGGGCTTTCCTCACCACGAAAAAGTGAAAGAGGAGAAACTTCAGGGTGCAGCCACAATCACCTGAGTTAAAAACACAGTATTAGACGCCACATGTGCTGCACTTGGTGGATCGCACTGATGTGAAACAGGATTGCAATTCAGGAAACATGCTGATGTAACATTACGTATGTAGATGACCATCCTGCACCATGACAACTGGCAGCCTGTTCCCACCATACTGTTCGTTAGGATGTATGAATCCTGCATTATGCCTGACCACCTCGCAACAATGTTGTTGGATGCAATGGTGCATCACAAATAATCTGTACAATGGGGTGGTGCTTTTATTGGAATATGAATGCAGTAGATCGCTCTGATCACATCAGGGAATCCAGCGATCGCAGCAAACTGTGCATTAACATTGACCTGTTCAGCTGCACTTTATGGGAATTTTATACATCTGGCTGACATGTGAATGATCCAGTCAAACCCAGGTGGCATGGTCTGGCTCAGGGTCGACTGGCTCACCCCTGATTAGTAAGCCAACTCCTGTGGCCAAGAAGCCCAGTGTGGTCAGCACCAGTGCGGGCTCTGGCAGGGCTCAGCTCCTCACTGTGGTGCGCCAAGGCTGGTCACAGCCCCGCGCAAAGCTGTTATCAACTAGTGACAATTTCTCAGCATCATCATGTTGCCAATGGACCAAACGCATCAGAACCTGATGTGTGCCACTTATGAAGTTGGCGTGGAGCAGCACCAGTTTCCAGGCTCATTTTACTATTGATACATCTGAACATGAGTGTGGATGCTGGTGTACACTACCTTTCCTGGTGTACACTACTTTGATGCATCAGGCCCCTAGTCCATACTTGTTGGTACACAGCAACCCTTGCACTGGAAGATTACGTGATGCTCCAGCCTCACATTTCAAAGGAATCTCATGAGATCCTTGGAGAGTGAAGCAATCTATTAAACATTTGCAGAAACCAAACGGTTCACTTCACTCTGAAATTTGGAGATGAAGAAACATCAGGTTCCTTTCAAGATCAGATAGCCATCTGTGAATGAATAACTCTACATGCAGTACATGCAGGTGGGATGTTCCTATTATCATGAAAGTCAGAGTTCTTTTTGTAGTTGAATTTATTTGTGCTGTTACAAAATCTTTAGACAGCATTCATGGCTGCTGAGTTAAATGCAACATATATAACGCTTGATGGGTATGTGGGAGTTTCCAAATACAGATATGTTTATTTTATAGTTATGTTGACAGTATATATTCTAATAATATGTAGTAATTCTACTGTTGTGTACCTTATCTGGATACACAAAGATCTCCACGAGCCTATGTACATATTCATTGCAGCTTTGTTACTGAACTCTGTTCTTTTCAGCACTGCTATGTACCCAAAGCTTTTGATTGACTTTTTATCTGAAAAACAAACTGTATCATATTCAGCCTGTCTCTTTCAATTTTTTATATATTACTCTCTAGGCAGTTCAGAATACTTACTGTTGTCAGTCATGGCCTATGACAGGTATGTGTCTATATGTAAACCTCTGCAATATCCAACTATCATGAGGAAAACCACTGTCAGTATATGTTTGTTTTTTGCTTGGTTTTGGCCTACTTGTCATGTTACAGTCTCAACTATACTGGCTGCTGAATCAAAACTGTGTGACTTTACTTCCAAAGGAATATTTTGTAACAATTCAATTTATATACTTCACTGTGTAAGATCAGGAGTAATTGCTATATTTGGTGTTCTTGTTTTAATAAATCTCACAATTCTACCTATACTCTTCATAATTTTTACATACACAAAAATACTTATAATAACCTATCAAAGTTGTGGAGAAGTCAAGAGAAAGGTTGCAGAGACCTGTTTACCCCACCTCCTTGTTTTAACCAGTTTCTCTTGTTTGAGTATATATGATATCATTATGGCCCGAATAGAATCAAATTTACCAGAAATTGCACGCTTAATAATGATGTTACAAATAGTTTTATATCACCCTTTGTTGAATCCACTCATATATGGGCTCAAAATGAAAGGCATTTCCAAACATCTCAAAAGGTTGCTCTGTCCAGCCAAAATAACATGATGTGTTAACACTGACTATAAATGTGCAGTCATTTCTTCAGAGAGGCAACCAGGAAAGAGTCTCTTTACAGTTTGTTATTGGAACAATAAAAGATGTCTTGAGATTGAACAGTGTAATGGTGAATTATTGTGTGAATTTTGTTATTAAGTAAAAAAAAAAAAAACATTATCTAGTCATTCCATCCTAACGCTGTTGATAAGCAACATTCATATTTAGTTGGCTCTGGTTGTATTGATCAAGTTATAGCCTTTCAGGCTATATTTATCCATCGTGGTCCACTTCTCTTGAGCCATAAATAAACTGGGTTCTTGCAGGCATCTTTTTGGCAGTTTGTGTAGTGCTCTATAATCCCCCTCAACTTCATCAAACTGTGGTATTTCCCTCCATCCCAGTCTCTCTGACATCACCAGATTTACGGAATCATTCCTATGTTCAAAAATCATTAAAATACGCCTTTGTGCTACTATCCAGTAATCTTATTGCCCGATTCAACATTTGTTTTATTCTTCAGATTTCAGTGAGAGGCTGTGATCACCAAAGGGGCTGATGCATCATCAGCAACTATTATGCTCACTTTCACCCAGCTGTATCACCACTGTATCACTCCACTGTAGCCAGGTTAATTGCTGTGTAACCAAGATCATGTAAAAACAGGATTCATGAAAGTACACCAGTACATTATTCAAAACATTTTGGATGAAATTACCTGAATGTGGACTGGGAGTGTATGTGTAAGTGTGTTTTATTGTGGTTAAGCGCACATTCTGATCAGTGCTTTGCAGGGGTGTAACATACACGTCTTCCTACTGAACTGATGGACATCAATGGACTTGGTTATTGCCCTTTCTGAATTACTAGATTGTTGAAATGCTGTTGGGAGCAGCTCCTTGTTTCTTCCTTGCAGTGGTGACATTTTACACAACATGCTCTAGTTTGGACTGCTAGCTAACAAGATGCTAAATGAAGATGATCTGTGTGTGGGAGCACTTTGGTTTGCCTGTGAAAAAGGGAGAAAGTCGACACAAAAGCAGTAGGCCAGCATTGTTCAGTGGTGATCAGTTATGTCTGCAACACAAAACATTCACTGCCGCAAGGAAGAAACAACTATTGTTTAAAACATATTTTAAACAACAAACAGTAATTCTGTGCTTGAAATCACTTTGTTTATGATAATCTTTCATTGTCCCACCAACGGAGTTCACATTGTTCCAGCAGCAAAGTGGATAGACCAACATTATAATAAGGACCTATATGAAGAATAACACTGATATCAGTGAACAAGTATGTCGAGTACAATGGTAAAAAAGTATGTAAAAAGTAAGTAAGTAAAGAAAAGTAAGTCAGCAAACTAATTTAAATGAAGCAAACGATGGTTTGGTAGTTATAAAAGCCTGACCAGTGGGCGAGGGGGCAGGAATATGGGAGACGGACTCAGGCACTGATTCTTCTATGCTTGACAATGTTCCTGTTCCTCTTGACATTAGAATCTTCAATAAATGTTACTTCTTTAAATGACTTCAATTGCTCCTGGGTGCTCTCCTTCTCCAACCATCAACTGATCCATTGACTGCTCCGTATTTCGCCACATCAATTTGGTGTCACAAACAGGATTTCAATAGAACAAAGACATAGTAACTGCAAAATTTACTTTTATTATTATGACTTTTCATGTCTGTTTGATGAAATCATCATGAACAATAAATTGAATGTTAAAAGAAGCATAAAACTGGAAAGTGGGAAATACTGAATTATCCATGGTGGAAAATAAGTGAACTATTCACAGAGACTGTAATAAGTGAAGTGAATTAAAGAACAGAGTATGGTTGTCCAGGGAGAAGTGTTTGGTGTTTTTTGAAGTGGCTTTTGTTTTCGGGCCAGCTTTGGGTCGCATCCGGCACAGAGAAAGACTCATCTGTGGTTTAATCTATAACTTAGACATTTTTGAGGTAGTGTGTTAAGGAATACTTCATTTAAAACAAGATTGGGGATCATCTACTCTGTGCCCAGTGGGAAAAAAGTGGAGGCCCCATATGGATTTCTGATCTCGGTGGTCCTGGCGCTGAGTTACATGTGTATACATGAGATAAAACTTTCTGAGTTTCTGTCTTTTGACTTCAGACTTAGCCTAGAAATCTAGACCCACCCTAGTGGCAAGAAGGATGAAGGATGGTCTAGTGGCGCACCATAGGAGCTAATCCTGGCTCCGGCAAGGAGTCTGTTGGACCAATCACGACGCTCTATCTGCGTAACGAGTCATTGGGGTGGGCAGAGCATGATGACAACAGGGCTGTGTGATGCTGGAGATAGCAAAACAACCAAGATAGCTGTGGCTAACGATCAGCGGTCATTGAATCAGCTCTGTCATTGATTTTGGAAGAGTTAGACTTGGGCTTTTCTTTGAAAGTTGAGCAGAAAGAAGCACTCAAGTCATCCATTTTAAAGAAGGATGTATTTGCTGTTTTGCTGACCAGCTACTTTGCTGAATGGCTTCTGCAAAAGTCTTAATATCCCAGCTGGTTTTGCTGGTAGCATCACATTGTTTGTTGCTCTGATTGGTCATAGCGCTGGCCTCTTACATGCAGAGGCAGTTCGAACGACAACGGTTGGTCCCACCCACAGGCTTCAACTCTGCCGATGGACTGCTCCCTGGCTATACATTTGATGTCATAGTCTGCCGTGTCAGGCTTCTTCAGACCACCACTATTGTTGGAAGATGAATAGAGACATTTGAAGCTGAAGTAACATTAACATTAACATTGAAAGCTTGTTGTTGTTTATCTGTTTAAGTGTAAACTGACAAAATTGGAAATAAGCCATCCAAAAGGGTAAGCAGATGTGAATCTATGGCCAAATTAGTTAGTTCACCTAATAGTAAGAGAAATCTTAATTGTGGATTTGTACATGCTGAAGAAAGAAAAAAAACTGTCATTGATAAGCAGTGTGGTGAAATGAGTTTACACACATACAGGCCTGTTCAAGCCTCACATTTCAAAGCAGTGTTGTCTGCACATATACATTGTTGGAAGACTGAAGGGAAGGAATTTTTATTTTTCCATTCTCTTCTCTTTTATGTGAATTGATGGATGGCACGTCGTCATATGAAGGGTCATTTGAAAAAGAAAAGCTAAAAGTTAACTGTTGAACAGTGCCCTGCAATGAACTGACGACTTGTCCAGGGTGTACCCTGCCTTTTGCCCTAAGACAGCTGGGATAGGCTCCAGTCCCCTCCATGACCCTATGTGAGGATAAGTGGTAGAAAATGGATGGATGGATGAACAGTGGATGGACTTTAAAGACGCATGACAGCTTATGCGCGTACGGTTACTAGTAGCTCACCAGCAGTATGGAGTGAGAAGCAGCGAGAAAATATGCTTGATTGAATCTGATTAATTAAAGGAGGGCGTTGATCAGGGTCCTAAGATTGTCAGTAAAAATCATGTGATTGTGCTAGAAGCTAAGTTTCAAACTAGAGCTTTGGAAATGACTCAGACAAAAACATCAGCATGCTGTGAATGTAGAGCAATGTGCTAAAGAAGAAGAGCAAAACAGTGACCCGGTGATTTCCGTCTATCCAAGATTGGCTGATACAAAGCACTCCACCAGAGCTAATACCACCAAACACACACCCTTTAAGGTTGAGGATGAACTGCTCTTGAGAGCTGCTGCAGTAGCAAAGGAAGGGGGCAGAGGGGGGGTTAGGGGAGCTGCAGAGGAGCAGGACTGTAATTTATCACTGAAGGAAAGGGTGACATCTGGTTGGGAGCCTGCTAAAGGTCAAAGCTCATGAATGGGCCCTAAAGTACAAGCATCACAACAAAAAAACCCATAAAGCTGAGACAGAGGCCTCTGAAACTCCTCGGGCCTCTTGATCATGACAAACCACCTCCTCAAGAATGTTCTCACCCCATGTGCGACAGCTGATTCAGTTTACCTCCAAAACTGAGTGGAGTTTGTGTAATGGTGAGTTTGTTTTCACGGAGGCCACAGTGGGGTCCAGCTAAAACTTGGCCTGACTGGGTGAATACTGAACTTCAAAATGCAATAGTTAACTGTGCCAGACAATGAAATGACTTCTGTAATTCATTGTATCCAATAGCAATCAGAGTCTGTGCCTGAATTCACTCAGAAAGTTACACAAAAATCGAAACAAACGTGGGAATAAAATGAGAAGAAAATAGAAGTGTAATAGAAGTGGCAGCAGAGACAACAGGAGGTAGGTCAGCAGAATAACACTAAACAAAGACAAGGTAATTGTCACAGATTTAGCAGACCAGGTCACTGGGCTTGAGAGTGTGGGAGTGGGTGACATCATAACAAACCGAGTTATCAGGTCTGAAATCCAAATCAGAGGGAGATGATGCTGCCCTCTCCTTGGCCACTGCTTCCACTTCCACCACCTCCACCTAGCTCTTCCACATATTATCATGAAGCATTGGGTGGCCACAGAGAAACAGGATCAGCACCACTTTTGAAACACACATTTCCAGTTCAAGCTGCAGCTATCCAACTTTCTATTAATCCTGTATATGAGCCAACCATACCGGTACAGGTTAATGACTGCACTGTTTTGAAATTTCAATGAACAGTGGAACAACTATCTCCACCTTAAAGACCTCAAAGCATGTGTGCACCACTACATCCACTTACATTACCACTGCTGTGTTGCAGACTTTTGGTGTCGTAGTTCTCCTCTGCTCAGGGATGGTTTCTCCAGTTTGACAAACATGGCTTCTTTAACTCCTCTCTCAAACCATCTGTCTTCCCTGGCTAAAACCTGGACATTACTGTCCTCAAAGGAGTGCTGTGTCTTTCACGTGCAGGTGAACTGCTGAGTTTTGTCCAGAGCAGCTGGCTCTCCTGCTCTCCTTTTCCTTCTGTCCTGGTGGGGATGTTTTGGGCCTGGTGGTTCACGGTCCTGATGACCCCTAACTTGTACTTGGTGCAAATCAAAGAGAAGGTACTGGTCTAAAATAATTAAAAATACTGTGAAAAAATAAAAATACTGTGAAATAACAGAAAATTAATTTCTCATTAAAATATGGTTATTTTCCATATTAAAATAGAGTTTGTATTTGTAATTTCAACAAGATTTTGCCTTATTTTACAGAAAGAAGTTGTATAATTATTTATATTGATGTAATATAAATAATTACACATATTTATATAAATAGCTTATAGGGTGGCCTTGCAATGATGTATACTTTCTACTACTTTTTAATCTTATAAATTATAATGAGGCCACTTTTAGAACAAATGCACAGAAACCAAATGTTTCCTGGCTTCCACACCACAAAACTCTAGGTGACACAATTTTTTTTTTTTTTTTTGTCAGCACCTACTCCCATCGTTAAACATCACAACAGGTGTCAACTTTTTATGGGATTGGTGCATATTTTAATCTAGCAGAAAAGTATTTTTTTTGTGAATGTTTGTGACCATCACCAACCCTCTCTGGAAACTAAGCTGTCATTCTTTATTTGGTTTACTTATTATGAGCCAGAGAGGAAGGTGGTGCACCTTTGTGGATTGAGGGCAAAACAAATGATAGACAGGATGAGAGAGGATAGGTGGGAAAGGTAACAAACAGTGTCATTAGAAATCAAGAATATGCAAAGCTGCATTATACCCAGCAACCAATATTCCAGAAATGAGGAGAGGAGAAAAACAACAACAATAGTAAATATAATAATATTAATAATAATAATAACACCAAAATTAATAATAAGTTAATAAACAAAAGTAAAATCAAAAATAAACAGAAAAATCAAAACTGACAGAGTTGGGCACCAAGGGGCACAGGTGAAATGAAGGAATGGAAAGCCCAAAGAGTGATTCAGCCCATTCTAGCGGGTCCCATCAGTACTCAACAATGGGACACGTCAGGCATTTGTACACCCTGATCCAACATGTATAAGTGATTGGCACCGAAGCCCAGAGCAGCTAAGACAACTGCGCAGGGGCCTGCTGGCCGAGCATCCATCCCACCCAGGCAGCGGAAACACCCAGGAGGCATCGCTCAGAAAGCCAGACAGGACCAGAGAGAAACATACAAGCCCAGGGACCAGGAGGAGGAACTGCCCCCACAGCACCACAAACAAGCCCCAGGGGTCCGGGACAAGCTGACCATAGGAGGGAGAAGGGGAGGACACAGCGCCATAGAGCACTGCAATCCGACCCACCCAATGAACCACCGTCACCATCACACACGACCACAAGGTCCTTCCTGATGTGTAAATGTATGTGCCTATAAGTAACTATATACCATGAATTGTATGGGTTGTGAAGCGTGATAAGAGGCAGTCTGATGCGGGTCCGGCCCAAGGCAACAGAGCCAAGGGTGAGTGCATTATAGTTGGCACTGAAGCGTGGGGCCCCCAGAGCCAAGAGGCACCAGAGTCACGCCCCAGGGGTCTATAAGACCACCCCATACGCCAGAAGCCCACAGCAACCCGACCCGACACAGGCCCCCATACCATCCCAGCACAGGACCTGGGACCAAGGCCCTCGGCCAGCAGTAATAGATCGCCGGCGGCAGCATGCAGGCCCAAAAAAGAACCTGTGTATAATGGGCTGGAGCCCGCCCTCAGGAGAGACCACCCGGCCCACCAGCCCACCCTCAGGCAACGGAGGGCCCCAGGCCCCACCAAGGAGAGGAGAAGGCAGGGAAGAGGGGCGAGGAGAGTGGAGAGGGGGGTGGAAGGGGGGACGAGGGAGGAACAAGAGGGCCGGCCCATCCCAAACCCCAGGGCAACGAGCAGCAGCCACCCCCAGGACCCCAGAGAGAACATGGAACCAGAAGCCCAGGGGCTCAGGAGGCGAGTCACCGGATACAACCAGCCTCCAGGAGGAGCAGCAAGAGCCAGACAGGCCCTGCAGAGTGGAGAGCAGCCCCAGGGACAAGTGGAAAGGGACACCTCAATAAGGAAAGACAAAAGAGATAATACGCAGGAAACGAAGTGCTGACAGGATGGAAACAGACTCATCAAAATGTCGAACAAAGATACAGACAGCAATAGACAGACCAACCAAACATATAGAACAAATTAAATTACACAGAACAAGGACGTAGAAAACAGTGAACTGACGTACAAAATAAAGAGACACAGGGAAAAGGGAGAAGTAGCATCATGATTCACACTGTTAGCTAATTATGAATTTGGTGACACTATTTAAATTTAACTGAACAAATAAACAGACACTGTCAAGGTGTCATTAACACTGTAACCACTCGATGTACATCATTCATTTGCAAAACACAACATAGAACGGCCCCAGTTAAACACTCCCTCTCAACATCCCACCCCCACAACACACTTAATGCTACTATGAACACAAAGCACAATCATTTTAACAAAAATCCCTCTTAACATCACTCCTCTTAGCTTCCCCTGCATGCTACAATATTTTTTCCTTTTTTTAGAGTTTTAAAGTTAAATATTACAGCTCATGCCCTTAAATACCAGACAAATATTTATGAAATTCTGATGCGTTTGTGAAAGTATTTTAACTATAGATATATGAATTTCTAATGTTTTTTTGTAAAAGAATATAAATATTGTGTGGTTTCACAGTTACATTGATTTTATGTTATTTTACATTTGACATGTAAAATCACAGTCTCTTTTTGTAAATTACATGGTATTTTAAAAATACAGAAAAAAAATGTAAAATAAACAGTAACATTCTGTTATATTACTTTTTTTTTACAGTGTGGGTGGGTTTTCTGTACACCACAATTTTTTTTTTGTGAGTGATTACTTATCGCGAGAGTTGTTGTTGACGTGAATGTGGTTTTGTTTTGTTGTGTGATTGAGAACACTTTTGGCACCTCCTGAAACAGGCGAAGAACTTTGCCTTTAGAATCCTCTGTCAGCAGCCAAGTGAGAAGCTTTCAGCATTGAGCACTGAAGAGGATGGAAAGAGTTTTGAACAAAGTGGTCCAAAAAGGAGGTTTGGAACAGACCTCCGCAGACAAAGCCCATCTTGACCAGCTCATGAAAGGAGCCACCAGATCTGACCTGATGCTCCTAAACCTTAGGCTTAGGGATCGAAGAGATAAACCACCTACCTTTTTGCAGCTGTTGAATGAGATCCACATGGAAGAGGAATATGAAGCCTGTTAAGACTGTCACAATACCAACAGAGACAGAGATGAAAGATCTCAGAGCTAAGATACAAGAGCTGTGATTCCAAGTCATGGAGCTTACAGCCCTGTTTAGAGTCCAGTCTTCACAATCACCTGCCGCAGTAGGCAGAGAGCCCCATCTCAAGGAGACTCCAGTGATTTCTTCTGCTACCGTTGTGGTGAGGATGGGCATTTTGCTACTAAATGTAGTGCTGCAGAAAACTACCCAAAGGTGATACAGAAATTAATCCAGGCACAGCGACAGTTAAAGACACATCAAAGAGAACAAAAAAATGCCACTACAACACCAGTAACACTACAGTTGCCAGTGTCAGGAAGAGTGCTGTGGGTGTACAGGTGGATGCTCTACCAGAGGGACTTGTAGGATCACCCTCAACTGCCAATGTGAAAATTGATGGCACACCTTGCATCACCATCCTGGACAGTGGTTCCCAGGTGACAGTCATTTTTAACAGCTGGTATTCCAGGCACCTGTCACACAAACCTACATCCAGTCAGTGGTCTAAACCTGTGGGGTCTGAGTGAATCAAACAGTACCTATCCCTACAGAGGTTACATCCAACTTGGAGCTCCCAGAGAAAATACCAGGCAAGGCCAAGTCAATTCCTGTTCTCACTCTGGTCGGCCCAGACCCCGCTGTTCAGACAACATCCCTGTCCTGGTTGGAACCAATGTTAATAAGGTCAGACCATATGGCCCCAACAAGGATGTTGAGAAATCAGACAACATCTGGGCATTGAGATTGTGTGTGTCAGAGCAGAAGGCCACTATCACTATCACTAGCTCTCCCTCCCAGTGTGTTGGTGCAGCCAACTGTCTTGTTCTCAAAGATGATGGACAAAAACAAGTTCCTAATGCTTCTATGAAATGAGTCATAAAGGCCACCTCCATTCCAATCGACACTGTGATTGCACATTTGCATGTAGCTGATATGGTGACCGAAGTCACTGTTCAATTTTGGGGATTCCCCATCCCAAATGAATGGAAAGAGCGACTAAAACAGAAACTCCTTGAGAGGTCCAACGTGTACTCAACAGATGAATGGGACATTGGAGTAGCCAAGGGAGTGGATCATCACATACGGCTGACTGATGACACACCATTCAGAGAACGGTCTCGCTGTATATCACTTGCTGACCTTGACAACCTTTGACGTCACTTGCAAGGAATCCTGGCAGCAGGAATAATAAAGGAATCAAGAAGTCCCTATGCATCACCCATTGTCATAGCACGAAAGAAATCCGGACAGTTGCGCATGTGTGTAGACTATCGTACACTGAACCGAAGAACGATCCCTGATCAGTACACTGTGCCATGTATTGATGATGCACTGGACTGTTCGACTTGCGCAGTGGCTACTACCAGATCCCCATGGCAGAAGATGATAAGGAGAAAACCGCCTTAATTTGCCCATTGAGGTTTTATCAATTCGAAAGAATGCCACAGGGGATCACAGGGGATCACAGGGGACCTGGCGACATTTCAACGACTTATGGAGAAAGCTGTGGGGGACATGCACCTGCTTGAGATCATAGTGCATTTGGACGATCTGATTGTGTTCGGGGAAACCCTGGAAGAGCACGAATAAAGACTCAAAGACTCTTAAAGGTGCTCGACAGAGTGGAAGAGGCTGGTCTGAAGTTGTCAAATGACAAGTGTCAGTTCTGTCGGCCACAATTGACCTACAGCATGTGGACACAGTGTTAGAAAATGGAGTCGCCACAGACCCAGCCAAAGTTGAAGCGGTAGCTCATTGGAAACAGCCCACTGATCTCACATTCCTGCAGTCCTTCTTGGGGTTCTGTGGGTACTACCGTCCCTTCATAAAGAACCACTCCATCACAGTCAGACCTCTTACTAAACTTTGCAAGGGTTACCCCCAACTCAGAAGACGAGAAAAGCAGCCAAGGCACCTGATAAGACGTACTACAAAGTGAGTGAACCCTTTGGGGACAGATGGGATCAGGCATGCAGAAAGGCTTTCGAGAACATCACTCACTGCCTTACCCACGCACCTGTCCTAGCCTTTGCTGACCCATCCAAGCCCTATGTGCTGTACAAAGATGCCAGCTTTCATGGTTTGGGTACTGTGCTCAACCAAGAGTACCCAGAGGGGTTGAGACCAGTCGATTTTGCTAGCAGAAAGCTCAGCTTCTCTGAAAAGAACTACCCAGTGCATCAGCTTGAATTCCTGGCTCTCAAATGGGCTATGGTTGATAAATTCCATGATTATCTGTACGGGGCCAAGTTTCTGGTGAGTCCATGTTGGGGGTGGGTGGGGTCTTTGAGGATGGAGGCAGCTTTCCTGTGGACTCTGCGGTGGTAGATTCTCTGCAGAGAGGGCAGTGGAGTCCTGATGATCCTGTCAGTAGTCTTCACCACTCTCTGCAGGCATTTACGGTCCATAGCAGTAGTGCTGCCGTACAACACAGTGATGCAGCTGGTCACCATGCTCTCATTAATGCAGCTGTTGAAGTTGCTAAGGATCTTGGGTGACATACTATGTGATGTTGAGTGTCCAGGTAAGGTCCACAGTGATGTGGATGCCCAGGTATTTAAATCTGCTCACCCTTTCCACTTCAAACTCCTGGATAAACAGTGGCTGATGTGGTCTCCTCTCCTTCCTCATGTCCACTATCATCCTCTTTATCTTGTCAGTGTTGAGGGTGACAAGATGGCCGCTTTGTCCCCGCCAGTGATCCGTCCTATCACTGCGGTGTCGTCTGCAAACTTCAGGATGATGTTGCCGACACAGTCGTAGGTGAACAGGGTGTAGAGGATGGGGCTGATGGTGCACCCCTGTGGGGTACCATTGTTAGTGATGATGATGATGAGCCCTGTTGCCGAGCCTGACAGACGGGGGGGCGGCCAGTCAGAAAGTCCAGGAGCTAGTGACAGAGGGTGGGGTTCACACCAAGAGTTGACAGTTTGTGGGTGAGTTTGTGGGAGGTGACCATGTGTCCTGCTGCCTTGTGTGGGTTGATCCTCCACAGGGCTCTGTGTACCTGCCCTGATGACACTGTTGATGGGGGGGTAGAGGGGGGGTGGTCCGTGTGTGTGTGTCTCCTGTCTGTGTTGTAACTGAAGATTTCAAAGCAGGTGTAAAAAGTCTTGAGGTCATCCAGCAGACTGTCTGTGGGGCAGATGGTGCTGGTGGCAGTCCTGTAGTCTATGATGTGCTGCAGGCCTCGCCACATCCACCTGGAGTCAGCAGTAGAATAGAGGCCATCCAGCTTCTCTCTGTACTGCCTCTTGACCGCTGTGATGCTCTCTTCAGTCTGTATTTTGCAGCTTTGTACTCCATCTTATTGCAGAGTGCATGCACTGTACCTGACTGGTAATCCAGGGCTTCTTATTGGGGAACTTCCTGACTTGTATGGTAGGCATGATGTTGTCAACACAAGTGCTGATGTACCCAGTCACATACTCAGCATAGTCCTGTACGGTGACAGAAGAGTCCTTCAGAGTGGCTGAAGCTTTGAACACACCCCAATCTATCTGAGCAAAGCAGTCCTGCAGGGTGCCCTCAGTCTCTTGGGTCCGGAGTTTGATGTATTTAATGACAGGGTTTGAGTGTTTCAGTCTTTGTCTGTAGGCTGGGTACAGGAACAAAGAAATGTGGTCTAAGTGTCCAAAGTGGGGGCAGGGTGCAGCCCTGTATGCAACAGGTATAAGGTGGACTTCCGGTGGAGCGAGCGCCTAAGATGGCCGCGTACTGTGATGGCTGCGGAGCCACTGACCCTTTTTAAAATTAAAATTCATATATCCTAAACAATGGAAAATATTTGCGGGGTGAAGCGCAACTTTTTTTAGTATGCAACAAGTCCAAAAAACTCTTACGCACTGCGGTTTGAGGAGCCTAATGCGGCAGACGGAGAGAAGCACAGAGGATGACATGGCGGCCACACCAGGACCATCACAGAGGGACACCGCGGCTGAAATAGCGACCATTAAATATTATTGGAGCGCATCGCTTCTGATATGAGCGGATTAAAGTCGGTATGGAAGCGGTTCAGACAGCGGTGGATAAACTGGGTGTCCGAATGACAGAAGCCGAGACTCGAATATCAGACCTAGAAGATAAAGGTCAGAACCTGGATATCACAGAAGGCACGGTGACTAAAACTATCGCCCAGCTGCAGGAGAAAGTAACATACCTTGAAGACCTTTTTTCTTCGATAAGTAGTTATGCGGTTAAGGGAGCAAGAAATTTAGTCATTACTTTGCTGCAGTTGCTCTGTTTCTCTCAGGGGTAAAAATTATATACCTCATGTGGTGTGTATATGGTGTTATTGGATTTTTTCCCTCTTCCGGACTGGAATATGAATAGGGACATTAAACTGATCATTCACAAACAGCTCTCGGACAGGGAGGGCAGGTGGGTGGCAATAAGTGCAAATCTATTTGGCTGTAGATGCTCCCTTATTAATATCTATGCACCAAACAGACTGTCCAGATTTTTTGCGAACATTTGCTGTGTAGCGAAACAGTTAGGGAATACCTACTGTACATCATTATCGGGGGGGATTTTAATCAGGTAAGAGACCCAGCCTTAGATAAATCAAGAGTCATTAATACAATGTTTTGGAAGATGAGTTGGGTTTGGTTGACATTTGGAGAACTCTACACCCCTGAGAGAGGGAGAATACTTTCTATTCAAACCCACATTCTTCATATTCAAGAATAGATTATTTTCTAATATTTAAACAGTTAGTGGGCACAGTTATCGCTGCCTCAATTGGTAATATTGTACTATCAGACCATGCTCCTGATGCTCTTGATATGGTGCTGGGCTCTAAAACTGAATCTGAAACCCCCCGAGGCCATTGGAGACTTAACACCTCTTTGCTGAAAAATGAAAAATCATGTTATTTTATTAAAAAAGAAATTCTTGAGTACTGGGAATTTAATGAAGGATCAGCCTGCAATCCTGGACTGGAATGGGAAGCATTTAAAGCTTGTTTGAGGGGTCGCTTAATACAACACAGTTTTTATTTGAAAAAACAAGCTGCTATGCGTAGACAGAAATACTATCTAAATAGAAATACTACTATGAGCAATTAAACAGCAGTTTGATTGTACCTTAATAACCTCTGTGGAGAATGAAAAGGGGACTTAGTGACAGACAGAGGAGAAATTAATGAATCATTTAAGGTATTTTACCAGAAATTATATACTTCATAGGGTGGGCTACGACAAGAAGAATTAGATAGGTTTCTGTCCCAAATGGACCGGCCAACACTGTCTGAGGAAAAACAAAAGGAAATCGGTGGAGATATTACATTGGAAGAGGTTCAACGAGCTATAAGAAAAATGAGATCTGGGAAGGCTCCCAGGGCTACCAACAGATTTTTATAAAGAATTTGTGGACATACTAGCACCAAGGCTAGTGACAGTATTCCAAGATGCAATTAAGAGGGGTAATATGCCAGAGAGTATGCAATCTGCGGTAATAACCCTGATACATAAAAAAGGTAAAAATCCACAGCAGTGCGGGAGTTATCGGCCAGTGTCTTTAATAAATGTAGATGCCAAAACATTGGCTAAGATATTAGCCACAAGACTGGAGGCACATCTGCCCAGTTTGATTCATCCGGATCAGGTAGGGTTTATTAAGGGTAGGTCTTCGGCAGAGAATGTACGTGGGTTACTACATCTGATTTGGCAGGGGAGAGATTACCCTGAACCTGTGGTCGCTTCTCGCTAGATGTAGAAAAAGCATTTGATAGAGTTGAGTGGACTTACCTGTTTAGAACACTACACAGGTTTGGCTTAGGCCCCTCCTTTATAAAATTGGTTAGACTTAACAACAACAATAACAACCCCAAGGCCTCAGTGTTGACAAATGGGTACATGTCCCCTTGTTTCCCCTACACAGGGGTACTAGACAGGGCTGCCCCCAGAGTCCTCTAATTTTTGCATTGGCGTTAGAACCCTTAGCGGTTGCTATCAGGAATAATTCAAATATCAAGGATATTCGAGCTGGAAAGATGGAGCACAAACTATTTTTGTATGTGGATGATATTTTGCTCGTGGCCTCAAATCCAGAAGAAGCTGTCCCTCAAATTCTGTCTTTAATTGATACCTTCTCTCATATTTCAGGCTACAAGATAAATTGGGGAAAATCAGGGGCAACACCATTGTCTAGATTATGTCCACCAACGATTAGACAGAATTGGCAGTTCAAGTGGCTTCCTTCAGGTTTGGTGTACTTGGGAATAAAGCTCACACCGGGCCTAAAAGACATTATGACAGAAAACCTCCTCCCCCTTATACTGAAAATTGAGACCACTCTGTAAAACTGGGCTAAATTAGAGTTATCTCTGCTAGGCAGATTAAACATCCTGAAAATGATGATTATTCCACAAATTAACTATATCTTGCACTTGTTGCCCATTAACCTCCCTCCCCCTCTGCTTAAAAAATTCAATGCAGCAGTAGGCTTTTTTTTATGGGAGGGTAAAAGACCCCGGATAAACAGAAATAAGATGAATGCTGCAACTGAAGATGGAGGCCTCAACCTACGAGTGGATTGGTACCACTATGCCTTTTCTCTCAACCAGCTGTCTAAAATAGGTATTGCAGAGTCCCAAGCGCCGGGCTGGGTCCTGATTGAAAAGGAACTTACAGAACCCATCCCACTGCAGGCTTTTATTTCACACACTGGAGGTGAAACCCTGTCAAGAAATCCACTGTTAGCATTTGCCAGAGAAACCCGGCAAAGGTCACATGGCATTATTGACCTTGACCCTTTCTTTACTAAAAAGTCATCTCTTTGGCATGACAAACTGTTGAAAGTGGGAAAAAAGACTCTGTACTGGAAATCATGGGTGGGGATAGGGATTATTTATATTGGGGATATTTTTGAGGGTGACAATTTAATGTCTTTTCAGCAACTGGCAACTAAATACAGACTCCCTAGATGTGATTTTTGGAAATATCTGCAATTAAGAAGCTGTATCTTACAACAAAAACGGAAGCTCCCCATGTCTCCTCAAACTGAGTTACAAAAATTAATGCAGGATAATATGGGGGCTAAAGGTGGGGCATCTAAATATTATAGACTAATGAGAAAATCTTGCCTGCCTAAACTTGATACTCTTAAAAGAGTATAGGAGGAGGACTTATCAGGTGAGATTGGTACGAAGGAGTGGGAGGACATTATTAGATCCTGGTATAAGATATCGAGAGAAATACAGACCCGCTTAATCATGTATAAAATCATACACAGATTGTACTGGACCCCCAGCAAGATGGCAAGACTAAAGCTCTGTGATTCAGGGTTATGCTGGAGATGTGAGAGGGGCAACAGAACACGTGTGCACATGTTGTATGAGTGTGAAATGACTCAGAACCTTCGGAGAAAGATAATCTTATTTATTAACATAGTACTTAAGACAGGTATATCGCAGAGCCCCGCCTTATGTATCCTAGGTCCGATAACAAATGAAATGGGGCTGTCCCCTCAGCAGACTCTATGGTGTAAGCTGGCCCTCACAACAGGGTGCAGGATCGTTCTCAGACACTGGAAATCAAAAATATCATACCATTCAATGAATGGTTGGAGGAACTGACCAAAATAGCCAACTACGAACGGTTGACTTATAGGTTAAACAACCAAGAGGAGATGTTTTTGAAATTATGGGGCCCCTACTTGAATCACTTATGAGAGGGGTTCGGAGTTATTTTTATGTGAGGGAATTGTAACATAGACTCGATTGTAATTGAAGTGGAGTGATAAACTGTGAGAGGATTTGGAACAGACTGACCCTGGGCATGATCTTTATGCATCCTTATGGTCCAGAGTGTTCTTATCACGGGTAGGAATGTCCACATATTGATGACATTTAGGGAATACAGTCCGTAACTTGCACTGCTTGAAGTCGCCTGCAGTGATGAAAAAGGCGTCAGGATGGGCCGTCTCAAATGCGCTGATGACATCATGGATTTTGCTGAGTGCTACTGTGAAATTAGCTCGCAAGGGGATGTAAACAGTGGCCAAAAACACAGCATTGAATTCCTTCGGTAGGTAACGGACAACATTTCAGCAGTAGAAATTGCATCTGGCGAACAGTGTTTATAACCAGTCCATATGTCCCCACTCCAGGAGTTGTTGATGTGCACACACACACACCTCCTCCTTTAGGCTGTGGTCCGGTCTCCTTGGTACACGGAATGAGTAAGTAGCTGGACGGGGCTTTCTGGAACTTTATTTGAAAGCCAGGTCTCGGTGAAAATAAGAGCACAACACTCTCTCATCCCCCTCTGTGCTGTGATCCTGGCTCTCAGCTCGTCCATTTTGTTTTCCAGAGATTGCACATTGGCTTGCAAGAGGCTGGCTAGCGGTGGTCGGCTGGCTCAAGCTTTTAGCCTAGCATGAATGCAAAATGGGGTCGTGAGTTGGCAATGTCCAGCGCAGTGCCTGTGTGTTTTATGTTGACAGTACATGGTATGGGGCAGGAAAAATAAAAATAAAATACACAAAAAGAACAAAAATCTTACAGCCCAAATTGTGCCTGATAGTAATTCAATCTTGGCTTCCCTACCTGCAGATTCAATGTTATACAGTCATTGATCTATGCTGATCTATGTTTTTTTCTCGACACCATTGCATCAGGTTAGCCAGTGTAATGTTCACGGTTTACAATGATGTTGGTTTCCTTGTTTCATTCAATCCAGAAGGGGGCGCCATGTTAGTGTTTGGGGGTAAGCTGGGAAAGTGGGGACTGAAGAAGAAAAAAAGGTAGCCAGAAGGGAAAAAGGCATGTTCTGTATTGTGTTCTACTAAGTAGAACTTTACAGTCAGCATCTGTTTTCTCTCACATTTAAAAGAAAACAGTATACTTGGCAATATTTGCCACAGGGTTTTGTTGAGAGTCCAACGGTGTATGAAGTGGGGGTTAAAAGAGACTTGATGACCTCCATTTCCAGGGGGATCCACTCTCTTGCAGCACGCTGATGACCTTTTAATAGCTTCTCCATTAGCAGACGCCTGCTGCTTGGATTCTATTTTGACTTGCAAAGACTGGCTGAGTGTGGACACAGAGCATCACTGGCCAAATTACAATTCTGCCAGCCCGAGGTGACATATTTGGGTCATGTTGGACAGTTTCTCCTGTCAAAGAGTGAGACTGTTGGTAAAAATTTCCTTGCCAACAACAAAGAAAAATGGGAACGGCTAAATGCTGCAGGCATTTGTTTTCTGACTGACCCAAGGTGCTATGGACTCACCTTTGCAAGCTTCCACACTACAGTCTTCTCCTCCTGTGCACTAAGGAAATGCATAAGGCTTTTCAAGATCTTAAAGCTGTTCTCACCATGGTTCCGCATTGGGTTTGCCTGACTCATCAGCCTTTCCATCTACATGTGCATGAGAGAGACGGCTTCACCACTGCCATTCTGGAACAGATAGATTTATGGTGACCCCTACCGTCCGTCCCTCTTGGCTGCTCCCTGTGGCATGCCAGCTTGCATTTTTTGTTTTCCAATTTTCTTCTTGGAAAAGTTTACTCCAAAAATGATATGTAGCTTGTCATCTTCAATGGTGTAATCCAGGCTGAGGGCTTTGTTATCCTCTTCAGTGAGTTGTTTTGTCAGGATCATGGTCATTGACTCCATGTTTCTATCTCTTGGCTCTTTCCTCCCACTTTGACCGATGTAGACGGAGAGCTTCATGAATCCTCCAGCTCGACGTTGGACCTGAGGAGTTTCAGGTCGTCGAGATTGTTGTGAGACATCTGGATGTCATGGACAT
This sequence comes from Synanceia verrucosa, assembly GCA_029721515.1. NCBI lineage: Eukaryota > Metazoa > Chordata > Actinopteri > Perciformes > Synanceiidae > Synanceia > Synanceia verrucosa. The sequence continues at coordinate 3,450,199 of CM056566.1, read as the reverse complement.
AGGTGTTTTCCTGAAGCGCCTGAATTGAGGCAAGATGGCAGTCTCTTGCATGGCAACTTGGGCTATGCAACCAGCAGGTTTGTCTCTGATGTTGACTCTTGTAATGGCAAAATCCTCTGTAACTTAGCGGCTGGTACATGTCTATAAACTTCTGCAATTTTATCAATTCCATAGCAGATCTTTTGATGTAACTTGAGAGATTCCCTTGGAGTGTTGACAGGTATCATGAGGAGGTATAGCTTAGTTGCAACAGACCTTCATTCCTCTGCACCCTATTCGGCTGAATTACAAGCCTCTTGTCTCTGTTGATGATCATTGCTGATTACTGCTGGTTGTTCTCTTTAAATTAACTTGATATTCTGTAATAAATTATTTTTGAATCTAAGTAAGACTTATTATTGTCCTTCTGATCCCCACCAAAAGGCGGTTTGCCTCGACATAATGAAGTTTGTGTCGAATGCTAGGTCACTGAGGGTCCAGATTCTTGACTGTGGGTATTGGTTTAAGCCATTTTCCTCCAGAAGGCCTCTCTTAGCTGCAGTGGCATTGCATGCCCTGGATATGATGTTGTAGAAGGCATCTCAACACTGTTGTGCAAGTTCAGGTGGAAGTTTGGAGAAGAACTCTTCTTGGGCTATTGTGTATCTTTTGCCCTCAGCTCTCACTGGACCAGACTTGGGTATTCTTTCAGACTGTGGTCTTTCAACTAGATATAGGCCTCAAGAAGATTCACTCCACAGCACAGAGTAAAGGGGAGAAGATTGGTAGGAGGGCATGCCTGCTTTGCTGCCCCTGCAACAAAACCAAGATGAGGACTTGTGGTGTGGTGGTCTCTGCACTCTGGATTCCAACACAGGTAGTTGTTGTTCTGCAGTAGTCCCTGTTGTGGACTTCGAGGCATCTCTTGCTAGGGTTTGACAATGTTTGCTATGTAACCAAATTTATTTTCACACTTAATTATAATATTGTTTTTCTCCAGAAGAATCGACCTGTGAGTTCAGTGATTTGATATAGAGAACCAGCTTTCACCTCAGAAACTGAACCATCGCTTGTGCACATAAATAAGTGTAGATGCTTGTAGATTAAATTAGATAAAACTTTACTGATCCATTCACACAGTGCCCTCTGGAAAATTAAAGTAGACACATTGTCCCAAGGCTGAGTTTTGCAAATATATTTTCTTCAACAATTGTTAAGAAGAATGGTAACGGCACATATTTTAACAATTTCCATGTCACCACCACGAAAGTCATGGCCATTTCACAGATATTTGTGACTGCAGTGGAGCTGACGAGCTGCACTTAGCCCTGCCCACAACTACCAGGGCGTGGAAATTCATCAGCCCCAGACATGGGTGTCAAAATACTTAAGTCTTAACACATGATACTATACCTTACAAATTATAGCAATAGCACCACTTTTGACAAGATGTTGTGTTCAGAGAAGAGTGCAGAAAACTCACTGAGAAATAAACAACACACTCCAGATATCTCTCTGCTAAACAATACTCTTAATTAATTTGTGCAGAAATTAATCTTACCGCACTAAATAATACCACATTTCAATGAAAATACTCCACTACAAATTTACAGTACAGTGATACAGTGGTGTAGTGGTTAGCACTGTCGCAAGCATGAAGATACAAGGTTCAAGCCTCAGCCCAGGGCCTTTCTGTGTGGAGTTTGCATGTTCTCCCCGTGTCTGTGTGGGTTCTCTCCTGATACTCCAGCTTCCTCCCACCATCCAAAAACATGTGTGGGGATTAGGTTAATTGGCTAATTTAAATTGCCTGTAGGTGTGAATGTGAGTGTGAGTGGTTGTCTGTCTCTATGTGTCCTGTGGTGAACTGGAGACTTGTCTAGGGTGTACCCTGCCTTTCACACTAAGACAGCTGGGATAGGCTCCAGTCCCCCCACGACCCTGTGTAGGATAAGTGGTAGAAATTGGATGAATGGATGGATGGACGGATGTATTACATGAGATCACAATAGTTGAACAATAGTTGGTGTAACAGTTGGAACAAAGTACATATTACCTGCAGGTTGGAGATGCAGACCAAACGAGATGAGAAAAGGCATTTTGTGAACAGGATTTGACAGGAGAGGCAAGAGGAGAGCTAGCTGTCCTGCTTTCCTGCTCTCTCCTTCTCCTAGGGAGTGGGCCTCATTATATCTGCAAGGGGGACCCCCTGCTCACGCTGATAGAATAGTTTCATAGTTCGAAGTTTGCCTCTGGCACAGCGATCTGTGATGACTGCGTGGAGTTCCGGCCGTTCTGTGATTCTCCAGACCCTCCAGATGGCCAGTCTGCCCCTGCTAATCCCTGATCTTGGAGATGGTAGTTGACTTTGGGAGGACTGGCCACCAGCACCATCACCATCAACTGACCATCGGCAGTGAGCTGGAAAGGGTACACAGCAAGTTTCTAGAGGTCCATCTGACAGACAAGATGACTTCCAGCGACAACACCACAGGCCCAATAGTGCCTTCATTCATTCTACAGACCAAAGAATATGGACTTCCCTTTCCAGCCAGGTCCAATGTTTTACAGAGGCACCATTGAGAGAATTCACATTTGCTGTATCCTTTCCTGTTTTGGCAATAGCACAGTGGAGGAGAAACATGAGTGCAGTGTAAACAGAGTGAAAGGCAGTAAATAACAATTTATGTGATTTTAGTGTATTTTTTAGCCTATTAATAGGTGTGTTTTTTATTTATGTACTGTATGTGATGTTTGTGTAGCATGTAAATTACAAATAAAGAACCTTGAGTTGGACAAAATGACACTGTACCACAGTAAGTGTCAAGAGACAGCCCATGTCCATTTTCTCCGGACGTGTGCTGGAGCTAGTCATCTCATGCAGCTTCCTGAAGAATGTGCTCTGCAGGGCTGGCTGAAAGCACTGTGCGCTCTGCCAACTTCATACCCAAGGAGCTGATCCACACTTCAGTCAACAGGTAGAAGTCACCTACACAGATCCTAATGAGAAGAAGTTGTCCTTGTTGTGTGGACTGCCATAGACAATATGTTGACTTAGACTGGAAGATTGTGTGATGCTCCAGAAAAACAATCTAATGAAATCCTTTGAGGGTGAAGCAATCTTTTAAACATTTGCAGAAACCAGAACAGTTTACTTTCTGAATTTCGGAGATAAAGAAATGTCAGGTTCCTTTCAAGGTCAAGTAGCCATCTGTGAATGAATAACTCTACATGCAGTACATGCAGGTGGGATGTTTGTATTATCATGAGAGTGGGAGTTTTTTTTTTTTTACAGTTGAATTCATGTGTGCTGGTTACAAAATCTGCCTGGTTTAGTACTAAACGTTTACTTTAGACAACATTCATGGCTGATGAGTCAAATGCAACATATATAACTCTTGATGGGTATGTGGGAGTTGACAAATACAGATATGTTTATTTTATGGTTATGTTGACAGTATATGTTCTAATAATATGTAGTAATTCTACTATTGTGTACCTTATCTGGATCCACAAAGATCTCCATGAGCCTATGTACATATTCATTGCAGCTTTGTTACTGAACTCTGTTCTTTTCAGCACTGCTATGTACCCAAAGCTTTTGATTGACTTTTTATCTGAAAAACAGATTGTATCATATTCAGCCTGTCTCTTTCAATTTTTTATATATTACTCTCTAGGCAGTTCAGAATTCTTACTGTTGTCAGTCATGGCCTATGACAGGTATGTGTCTATATGTAAACCTCTGCAATATCCAACTATGATGAGGAAAACCACTGTCAGTATATGTTTGTTTTTTGCTTGGTTTTTGCCTGCTTGTCATATCGCAGTCCCAACTATACTGAGTGCTGAATCAAAACTGTGTGACTTTACTTTCAAAGGAATATTTTGTAATAATTCAATTTATTTACTTCACTGTGTAAGATCAAGAGTAATTTCTATATATGGTGTTCTTGTTTTAATGGATCTCTCAGTTCTACCGATGCTCTTCATAATTTTTACATACTCAAAAATACTTATAATAACCTATCAAAGTTGTAGAGAAGTCAAGAAAAAGGCTGCAGAAACCTGTTTACCCCACCTCTTGGTTTTAATCAGTTTCTCCTGTTTGACTGCATATGATATCAGTATAGCTCGAATAGAGTCAAATTTACCAGAAATTGCACGCTTAATAATGATGTTACAAATAGTTTTATATCACCCTTTGTTAAATCCACTTATATATGGGCTCAAAATGAAAGACATTTCCAAACATCTCAAAAGGTTGCTCTGTCCAGCCAAAATGACTTGATGTGTTAACACTGATTATTAATGTGAAGTCATTTCTTCAGAGATGCAACCAGGAAAGAGTCTCTTTACAGTTTGTTATTGGAACAGTAAAAGGTGTCTTGAGGTTGAACAGTGTGATGGCTAATTAATGTAGCCTCAAAAAAAGTTTAAAATAAAAAAAGATTTTACTCTACATTATTGAGTCGTCCCATCTAAACCCTGTTTATAAGTAATGGTATTGTGTGAAATTAGTACTGTAAAGATATCTGCATATAAAGAGTTGACATAAAGTGACAGACAGTGACAGAAGAAAAGAGTGGTTAAAGTACGCTCCCTTATCACTTCCAGTGATTTTGTTACACAGAGACAGACAAAAAACAACCATTCACACTCATATTCACTCCTGGAATTGGCAAAATAAATATATTTTGTATAAAATTACCTGAATTTAGACTGAGAGTGTACGTATAAGTGTGTGATATTTTGGTTTGTGAACATGCAGCTGAGTGGTTGGTAGGGCAATACAATACACGTTTTCATATTGAACTGTCATTGTACGAGCACCTCCGGTAAATTGCAGAAGTGCACCATGGTCTGAAAATGTGCAAGCTTGTGTTGATTTCAGAACTTAACACTCAGAGTTCCCACAAGATGTGACGGACGGTTGAGTCTCCAGCTCGCATGTATTCAACACCAGTGAGTAACAGCCCCATGGTAAACAGCCATGTTTACGGCTTTGCAATTGCTCATTCTGAATTACTAGGTTGTTGAAATGCTGTTGGGAGCAGCTCCTTGTTTCTTCTGTGATGGAAATTTAGCAGAATGTGTCAGAAGCTGTTATGTATGAACTCATGCCTGATTGTATAAGTTATGTATGAACTCATGCTGATACAATCAAAGTATGCATTTCTGAAGACAACGGCACATTATGTCACTCTGCCCTGGACTGATAAGCCCAGGACTTGGCGCTGCCAACTCATTCTGTGTCGACGTCCTTGACAACGTGTCTGTGTCTCCTGATTACTGTGGCTGTTAAATATACCCTCCTCTGTTACTCTGCATGGGCATTCACTCACAAAGCTCTGTGCTGTGTGTCTGAATTCTCATCTCTGTTCTGCAGACAGATATTAAAAGCAACTTTCTCTGGATCAACTGAATCAGGTCACGTTTATTTACTGGACTCTCGTGTAGTAAAGAACCCTGTGGAAATTAGACCATCCTGACAGAAAATTTCCACAGCACTTCCTTACAGTGGTGACATTTTACACAACATGCTCTAGTTTGGATTGCTAGCTAACAGGATGCTAACTTAAGATGGTCTGTGTGTGGGAGCACTTTGGTTTGCCTGTGAAAAAGGGAGAACACACAACACAAAACATTTGTAATTATCACAGCTGCAAGGAAGAAACAACTGTTGTTGAGAGCACTGTTTTTTTTTAACACTCTTTTTACTTGGGTTTTCAGAGTTTAACATACAAACCATGTTTTGACACATTTGGTATATCCATATACATCATTATCACAACAAAAAAAAAAACAGAAATGAAAGAGGATATCGAGTAACAATGCCGTCATCATATTAACATCAGGCTAGCTTGCGTGAATTATTGGTTTGCTTCTGTCGAAATAATCTATAAATGGACACCAGATTTGATCAAATTTGTCCTCACACCCTCTCAATGAGAATTTAATTTTTTCTAATTGTAGATGTTGCATAACATCTTTCAAAAGGGCGGAGTGAGTCGGTGGTCGAGCTTGCTTCCAGTTCAATAAAATCAGTCTGCGTGCAAGAAGAGATATGAATATTATTATATTATATTGAGAGTTAGATAGTACCAAATCAGGTTCTTTAACTCCAAAGATAGCTGTCAGTGGATTAGGGTCAATCACTCTTCCAATTATGTCCGAGAGAGATTGGAAAATGTTTTGCCAGTATAGTGCTATATTTGGACAGTGCCAGAACATATGGGCAAATGAGGCTGGAGTTTGACCACATCTGCCACACGCAGGATTTATATTTGGATACATTCTATAAAGCTCTACCTTCGATAAATGTAATCGATTCAGTACTTTAAACTGCAAGAGCCCATGTCTCGCACAGACCAAAGAGGAGTGCACCCGCTTCAAGGCTCCTGTCCACAGTTCATCAGTTATTACTATTCCAAGGTCATTCATCCAAGCTGCTTTAGATGATCTAAAGAGATGGCACCATTTAAACATGAAAGTTCATTATAAAGACTCTAAATTCCTCCTTTTGTCACTGGGTTCAAGAAAAGTATATTATCCACTAGTGTACTCTCTGGTATATTGGGAAAGGAAATGGTGTTTTTTCTGACAAAATTTCGCAGCTGCAAATACCTAAAATGATGTGAGTGAGATAAATCAAATTTATTTCTAAGCTGTTGGAATGATGGGAATTTATCCTCGATACAAAGGTCCTGAAAGGAGCGAATCCCTTTATTGTACCACTCACAAAACTTTGTATCAGAGAGAGAAGGAGCAAATAAATGATTTGCGATTATAGGAGCCTGAAGTGATCCAAAGTGCCACCCAAAGTATTGTCTTAGTGAAGACCAAAGTCTGAGTGAGTGTGAGACTATTGGATTGTTTACAGAATATGAATATGCACTGGGTAAAGCCGAAAAAAGTAAAGCTGATAAAGAAGTTGGGGAACAACATTTTTCCTCAATTTGGAGCCAGGCAGGTGTATAATCTTGGGGCCAAAAGGAGAGTGACCGTAAGTTGCATGCCCAATAGTAGAGTTTGAAGTGAGGCAGACCCATTCCCCTCTCCGACTTGGATCTTTGCAAAAAATCTTTCCTTATCTGGGGGGTCTTTTTATTTCATATAAAGCTGGAAATCAATTTGTCTAGTTTTTTAAAAAAGGAATTATTAAGAAAAACTGGAATATTTTGCAAGAGAAATAGAAATTTAGGGAGGGTGTTCACTTTAATTATATTGATTCGACCTACAAGTGAAAAAGGAAGATTTCACCACTTTATAAAATCCTGTTCTGTACGCTCTAGAAGTTTTGCAAAGTTTTGTTTGAATAAAGAAGAGAAATTTTCTGTAATATTGACCCCTATGTAATGAAACTGATTTACGACTTTAAATGGGAGAGAACTGAATGATTGCCGCCGGGCACTGGCATTAATAGGAAATGGCATTAATAGGAAATAGAACACTTTTGGAAAGGTTGAGCTTGTACCCTGATACCTTACCAAAGTCCTCTAGTATAGACATGATGTTAGGAATAGATGTTGAAAGGTTGGTGATATACAGTAATAAATCATCTGCATATAACGACACCTTATGCTCCCTCTCTCCCCTGACAATTCCTGTGTAAATATTTGAGGTACGTTAAGCTATTGCAAGCGGTTTGACAGCTAAATTGAAGAGAAGTGGAGATGGAGGTCAACCTTGTCTGGTGGAGCGGTTTAAAGGGAAATATACGGATCTGAACTTGTTTGTTTGGACAGAGGCTAAGGGTGAGGCGTAAAGTAATCTTATCCAGGCAATACAATTTGCGCCAAATCCAAATTCTGACAGAGTCGCAAAGAGAAAATCCCACTCGACCCTGTCAAAAGCCTTCTCTGCGTCAAGAGATATAAGCACTTCAGGACTATGCAAATTTGTGCTGGAAGAGTAGATAATATTTCATAAACTCCCGAGATTAAAAAATAAATGTCTGTGTATAAAACCTGTCTGGTCCCCTGATATCACTGTCGGGAGCACTTTTTCCATTTGTGTAGCTAAAATCTTAGCCAATAATTTCAGGTCTACATCCAGAAGGCTCACAGGTGTATACGAACCTGGACTGAGCGGATCTTTATCTTTTTTAAGCAGTAGAGAGATGTTGGCTTGATAGAATGTTGGCGGGGGGAGACCTAAAGGATTTGTTAAATACTTCAAGTAATATAGGAGAGATAAGTTCTATAAATGTTTTTTAAAATTCTGCTGTATACCCATCTGGACACGGGGCTTTTGAACTCTGCATATTACATATAGCTTGTTGTATTTCTTCCAGGGTTATAGCTTCCTCAAGGCGCTCTTTATCTTCTGGAGTTACAGAGGGTATATCTAAATTATCGAGAAAGCTGATTCTGTAGAATATAGTTTAGAATAAAACTGTTTAAACTCGTCATTAATTTCTTGTTGATTTACCATTAATAAACCAGAACTAGTGCGAATCTCTGTAATTAATCTAGAAGCCGCGGATTCCCTGATTTGGTGTGCAAGGACTTTACCCGCCTTGTCACCCTGTTCATAGAATCTGTGGCAGGCTCATGTCATTAAGTTAGTTGTCTCCGAAGTGGAAAGAATATTGAACTCTGTTTGGAGGGAGAGTCTTTCCCTGTATAGATCGGATAAGGGAGAGACTGCGTATTGTTGATCTAAATCAAGAATTTTCTCAGACAAAACCCTTCGCTGCTCATTTCACATTCGTATGGCTAAAGTTTTTAAAGAAATAATCTGGCCTGAGAACACAGTTTTAAACATATGATGATGGTTAGGTTATCTTCATCCAACATTAATTCTATGCTTGAAATCACTTCATTTAAGAAGATCCTTTATTGTCCCACCAACCAGGTAATTCACAAAGCAAAGTGGATAGAGCAACATGACATTAAAGACCTATATGAAAAATAAGAACCACTGACATTAATAAACGAGTGTGTCGAGTAGAACAGTAGAAAAGTTTGTAAAAATAAGTAGGTAAAGAAAGATAAGCTAAATTAACGTAAATGAAGCAAACTGTCAATTCAAAATGAATGTACTGTACTTATCAAACTCTGATTTGTGTACCATGACACCCCTAGTGGGCCTTGCACCGGCATTGTGACAGCTCAAAATACAATGTGTTAAAGCTTTTGTTTAAGGAGCAGCATCCCACTAGTTACATATGAGTACTGTAGACAGTCTTTTCTTCTTTTGGAGTCTCTTCATGGAGGCTGGAGTCATTTCTGCAGCCTGTGTCGGACAGAGGAGCTGGCTCACATTTTCATGGCAAAGGAGTAGAGAGAGGAGACAAGATGGTCTTGATGCAGGATGAAGGATGCAGAGTAGAATGTTCTCAATTGCATGTGGCGCATGGTTGATGCTCTGGAGAGGCTTTTCTTCATGGCATGAGGTATTAAAGGCTGCGGTGAAGCAGCAGGTCTCAGTCTCTGGGTCGTTCAAACCCTCCTCTCTGGGCCAGAGAAGGGGAGAGAGATCAGGAGTGTAGTTGCTGGAGGGCAGACCAAATTTGACTGGAGGCAGAATTCAGAGTATTTCAGTCATACTGTATTTGGAGCATGTTGAAGGCTCTGGAGAGGTTGTTCCATGGCATGAGGTGCTGGGCCCTGAGGAGGTCATCCAGGCAGCATTTCCCTGTCAGTGGATTCACTCCCCCTCTCCCTCCCAGCATGTGGGAGAGGGAGAACAGAGAAGCAGTGGAGAGGGTAAAGACCAAAACTTGACTCGCTCAGACCAGCTGAGGGTGCAATTTAAGGTCTTTGTTGAGGGTCCAGTGTGGGTGTGACCACTGTAGTTTTGTTGTAATAGTGGTTGAGGGACCAAGATGGCACCAGCAGTGTGCACGGCGAGTCATGTGTTAGGCCTGCTTGGATTATCTTTAGCTTTATCTCTCTGCGTTTTCTGTCAAAATGTGTCTGCTCTACTTGTGTATGATAGACAATCACTTCTTAAAATCAGAGTTGATCATGAAGCAGTTTTAAAACAATGTTTGGGAGAGCAAACTGTGAATCCTCCTCCTCCACTACTCTCGACTATACCAGCGTACCTGTGGCGTCAGGTGTATGCCATCCCCCGGAAAAAGCGCCCCAGGAGACATGGGAAGCAGGGTGGGGTGGTCGTCAGGATCAGGGCTTGTCTGCGATAGGTAAATGGGATCGGTGCGGTTCTCCCTCGCTGTGGATGGTCCCTTCATCCGATCATGCCCAGGGAGGTGGCTTGTCCACCTGGCTCCGGATGTCCTTCCCAAGGGTCGCTTTTGCTTGCGAATGCTGGCTCCTCTTCCCAGGCAGTTTAAGACCTGCAGAGGCAGCGTGGATCCCAGAAACCTTCGCCCGTTGAGTCATGCTCAAACACTGGACACAGAGGAACTCACTCTCCGCCTGGCACTCATCAATGCTAGGTGAGTTTGCAGCATTTTCTGAACTTTTTCCTCCTGGCTGTTCATTCATCAGTACTCTGTGGTGTACCGGTAAAGGTGGAGGGCTGCCATCGGTGTTTAAATCCAGCTTTCACTGCCATCAAACTCCGTTTGACAGCTTCCCCAGTTTCGAGCTGCAACTATTTAAGATGCATCTAAAGCTCACTGTACTGTGTGTTGTCATTTATCGGCCTCCAAAGTTTAACAGGGATTTTATCCAGGACTTTTCAGATTTTGTATGGGGGGTGATCTTAAACTTTGAGCGTGTGTTGATTATTGGCGATTTTAACATCCATGTGTGCTGTGATTCCTGACCGCTGGTCAAAGACTTTGTGAATCTAATCAACTCTTTTAATCTCACACAGTGGGTTACTAGCCCAACACATGAAAAGGGGCACATGCTGGATCTCGTGTTATCTTACGGCTTAAATGTGTTTATTGAGGAAATTTATGACGCATATTTCTGATCACCTGCCTGATCTGTTCACTGTGACGCTGCTCTGCTGTCGCGCTGCATCCACTACCAGTGCTCTAGGTCCGCTAGCCTTCTACAGTCGCTCCTCTGTCAGAGACCTTAGTTTTATTTTTTTTCAGCTGTTTTAAATGTGACCAACAAATAAATGCAGTTGTCAAAACCAGCTTCTTTCAGCTGTGGCTCCTGGGGAAGGTCAAGGCCTATCTCCCTCAGTCTGAATTTGGCAGGGTTATCAATGCTTTTATAACCTCTCGTTTAGACTACTGTAACTCACTTTATCTTGGTATTGATCAGTCTTTGCTTCATCGCCTCCAGCTGGTCCAAAATGCAGCTGCACATCTCCTGACTGGTAAGAGACGACGTGATCACATCACACCTGTCCTATATTACTTGTTTTTAAATCTCTGCATGGCTTGGCACCTACTTATCTCTCCAAGTTGCTGCACCTTCATGCTCCAGCCAGAACAATGAGGTCAGCACACCAGATGCTCCTGGATGTACAATACCAAGGTGCCGGCTGAAAACCAGAGGAGATAGAGCTTTTGCTGTAGCCGCTCCAACTCTGTGGAACAGTCTCCCTTTTTCTATCAGGGCGGCACAGTCTGTTGAGAGTTTTAAATCACAGCGAAAAACTCACCTCTATGCACTGGCTTTTAATACAAGTTAAGTTCAGACACATTTTCTGCTCCTTTTAATTGTGTTTTATTGTGTTTTTAATTCATTTACTTGTTTTATTTATTTATATGACTTTTTTTGTTTTTAATTTGTTGTTTTATATTTGCCTCAGCCTTGTGCAGCACGGTTGTTTTAAGTGTGCTATATAAATAAACAAAGATTGACAGTGGGATTGGTCACTCCCCATCCAACAGATTAACTGAGATGATCTAATTTTTATTTATCTTTTTCATTCATTTTTTTATTTATTTACTGTTAGTACTACTGTGTTTTACTTTTTAATTTTCCTCTATCTGAAAGCTTCTCTGTCTCAGCTGCAGATCAAGACCAAGCAACCTATGGTAGGAAACCACAGAATAAATTTGACCAATTAAATTGAAGTTAGTCAACAAATTAACCAACACAGAAGAGCCATGATATCAGAGCATGCAGGTCGGTGTTTTTCAACAGTCTATGCATACCTGTGTACGTACGTTCCGAACTTAGCGTAACGTGTGTCACATTGGTTCTGTGTAAGAGCAGAAGAAGCAGGAGGATCTGTGTGGAGACTGACCTTTAACATTATAAAAGTGATACTTATATGACAGTAGCTGAAGAATTAAAGCATAGTTGACTATTATAAATGTAATGCTATGTGCTGTTCTTAAGCAAAGATGAAAAGAATCCAACGTGTGAAACTGTGTGTATATATGTTCGAATCTGTGAGGAATGCTGGTCATAAAACTTCTCTTCCCTCATGTGTGTTCTGAAGTTCCTTAGCAGCTTCAAATCTTAAGTAGTGTATACCAGCAACCATGTTCAAGTTCTGATGTATCATCAGTGAAATGAGTGTGGAAACAGTCACTGCTCCATGCCAACTTTAGATAGATGGCATGTGCCATGTTCTGAAGTTTTTGGTCTGTTGGTGATACTTAGAGGGGGTACTGGGAAACTGTCACTCATTGGTAAACAGCTGTGCACGGAACTGTGGACTTGGAGCACCACAGCGAGGAGAAGAGCGTGCTGCCAGAGCCACACAGGTGCTGACCACTCTGGGCTTCTTGGCCACTGGCTCATTCCAGTGGGAGCGGGCCCACCAATAGGGTGTGAGCCAGTCAACCCTGAGCCGGGCCCTGCCACCTGTGTTGGATGGGATCATCTGCATGTCAGCCAGGCATATAGAATTTTCAGTGATAGCCAGATTCCCTGATGTAATCGCAGTGATCGACTACACTCATGTTGCAATAAAAGCACCATCATCAGGATCATAAGCGTTCTTCCTAAATTGCACTCCCATTTCACATTAATGCAATCCATCAAATGCAGCACATGTGGCTTCTAATACTGTGCTTTTAACTCAGATGCCCGTGGCTATGCCCTGAAGTTTTTCCTCTTTAATGAATTGGTGAAGTGGTGACAGACCACAAAAAATAGATGGGCTTGTCCTTGTGTAACAAGGTAAATACTTGTAACTATATGGGCGTATGGTACAATGGTGTGATGGTATAAAGCCACTCAGTGGCTTTTGTTTTCCAGGGCAGCTTCGGGTTGCGCCTGACACAGAAAGAGACCCATCTGTGGTTTGATCTTTAGAACACTCATTTTTCATTTAAACCAAGATATGGGATCATCTACTCTGTACCCAAAAGCCCGCATGGATTTCTGATCCTGGTGGTCCTAGCGCTGTTTTGAGTTATATACATATACATGACTTTCTGAGTTTCTGTCGGTTTGATGTGAGACCACCACCACTGTTGGAAGATGTGTGGAGACCACTGAAGCTGTTAAGTGTTAACCAACAAAATAATAATCCATCCAAAAGAGTAAACAGTTTACATTCTATTCTCTTTGGTGTGAATGAATGGGTGGCAAGGGGTCTTATGAAGAGTCATTTGAAAAAGAACAGCAGATTGACTCTGATGTCAGAAACATCCTGGAATTTCAAATACTTGCGCCCAATTGTCAGTAAAAATCATGTGATTGTGCTAGAAGCTAAGTTTCAAACTAGAGCTTTTGAAATGACTCAGATAAAATATTGGCATGGCACAAAATCTAGAGCAATGTGCTAAAGCCATAATGTATGACTGGGTGAGGTGTCAAGCTAAAACTCCCTCTCTCTGTGTTTGATAAGAATTTTAGCAGAGGCTGGAATAAAGTTGCCAGAGCAGCAAAATACTGTAAATTTATTCATTGTATACAAGAGCCATGAGAATGAGACATTTACACAAACAGAGAGATAGCTGTTCAAACCTTCCTGCAGTATCTTGTAGCAGCTGCCTACAAGCTATCACCAGCTGGCAGACTAAAGACTGGAAGACAACTGTAAACAAATAAATGGCCTTGTACAGAAACGAGGTCCTCACCCCTGATAAACCTGCCCCGGACCCAAAACAGATGGCTCACGGTCTGTATTTGAACCACCTCCACTGCTAGGAGGCTCTTCCACATATTATCATGAGGCATAGGGCAACCACAGAGAAACAGGATCAGCACCACTATTGAAAACATACATTTCCAGTTCAAGCTGCAGCTATCTAGCTTTCTGTTAATCCTGTTGATGAGCCAACCATACCAATACAGGTTAATGACAGCACTGTTTTGAAATTTTAATGAAGTGGAACAACTATCTCCACCGTAAAGACCTCAAAGCATCCTCAAAGACCTGGTGATTCAGGGTCCTGATGATACCTAACTTGTGCTGCAATGGGTGATGAGAATCAAAGGGAAGAAACTGGTCTGTGTGGGTGAGTTTCCTGTACACCTCAATGTTGAGACTGCTGTCTGTATTTTATAACACTTTATTAGAACTGATAGCCCCTTGAGATGCATCATCTCGTTTTCAAGGGGATCCAACATAAAGTATACAACACAGCAGATGCATCATCTCGTTTTCAAGGGTTAGGGTTAGGGTTATCCAACATAAAGCATACAACACAGCACAAAAACAGTCACATACAACATACTGACCCTCTTTCATACTAGCCCGCCCACACATCAGCCCTCAAGACCCATTGTGCCTACGAAGTAGAAGTAGGTCCCACAATAAATTTCATATTGACATTGCTGGAATATAATAATAATAATAATAATAATAATAATAATAATAGTGATAGCAAAAATGGTCATTGTCATCATTTGTGTATGTTATACAGAAACAATTATACATACATTTTCTATTAGATGTCACAGCAAAAAGGCAATACCACAAGAAGCAACTGCAGGGTGTGTTGAGAGTTGAAAATAGTGAGCTTTTAAAAAGATGTAATGATTTGAGTTCTGTTACATTTATGGGTAGGTTGTTCCAGTCTGATGTGGCTCTGTACTTAAAGGCATGTCTGCCAATTTCTTTGAATGTCATCGGAACAGAAAAAAAGCGTTGTTGAATGTTTCTGAGAGGGTATGAAGATGTATATGGAATCAAATATTGTTTTAAGTAGGACGGGTAACTAAAGTGGATACATGTGAAAATGAGTTGGGGCCAGTGGTATTGTCTTCTTGAGTTGAGTGGTAACCAGTCTAAGGATTGATACATGGAGCAATGGTGGGTTCGGTATGGGCACCTTAAGGCAAATCTACAGAGACTATTGTAAATGACATTGAGCGGTTGAAGATATGAGTCATAAGTGTGCTGGTAGACGACATCAGCATAATCTGAAATGTGTGACAATTCTTTTTTCAAGTTTGTCAAGTGAAACAGTTTATGGTGCGGTAAAGGATTCCTAGTTTGCAGTGGATGGACTCGATATTATACTTGAAGGTAAGTAATGGGTCAATCCAGAGGCCGAAGTGTTTGAATGAGGTCATCTGTTCAAGGAGTGAACCGTCATTAAAAGAAATATTAAGATCTGGCTTATTACCGAGGCCTAATCTGGTGCTAAACAACATTGAACATGATTTTTTTTTGTTTAGTAATAGTTTATTTGATAATAACCAATTCTGAACTGTAGAAAATTCACATTGTATTTGACAGTTGGAGCAAATTTCTGGGAGATCAATAATAAAAATGGAGAAAAGGAGTGGACCAAGGGATGAACCTTGTGGTACTCCTCTCTCAACAATTGTGTAGTCAGATTGGTTTCCACTGAAGCTAACACGCTGACGTCTACTATGGAGACATGAGTTGAACCAGAAGAGAGAGTTTTGGGAGATACCAATTGAGTAGAGTTTATCAAGTAATAAATAGTGATCAACAACGTCAAAAGCTTTCGTAAGATCCAGAAAAATTACACTGGTGAGTTGTCCATTTTCAGAAGTTGTAAATGTGTCATTTGTGAACTTAAGCAGAGCTGTGGTGGTTGAGAAGTTTGGTCTAAAACCAGAAACCTGGCATGGAGACAAAATATTGTATTCAGTAAGATAGTGTGATAGTTGTTTTAATATTAACTTTTCAAAAAAAAATTAATTGAATTGTTAAGAGTATTATTAATGTTTTTTCCAGAGCTGTTTATGGTTGTGCATATTTTGTGCATACTCCTGTCAGTTTCAAGGTGTACTGCATAGTCCAAGAAAGCCAGCACGGTGTCTTTAGCATCTTCACGGGTAAACTTGATGTTGCGGTCCACTGTGTTGATGCGTCTGTGAAGGCCTCCACTGCTTGGGTCCAGAATTTTACCCAGGTGTCCTCCACATACCTGCTGTTTGCCATTCTTGTGTAGGAAGGCAGAGCCTTTCTTTCCACCTCTTCCATATACAAATTGGCAACTATATGAGATACAGGGGCAGCACGATGGTGCAGTGGTTAGCACTGTCGCCTCACAGCAAGAAGGTACTGGGTTCGATTTCCAGCCCGGGGCCTTTCTGTGTGGAGTTTGCATGTTGTGCATTAATGCGCCCTGCGATGAGGTGGCGACTTGTCCAGGGTGTACCCTGCCTTCCGCCCTAAGACAGCTGGGAGATTAGTGCATTCTGTAATCTTGCATAAAAGTATAATAATATTTTTGTGCATGTGCGTGACCATCACCACCCCTCTCTGGAACTAATCTGTTATTCTTTATTGGATTTTCTTATTAAGAGCCAGAAAGGAAAGTGCTGCTCCATTGTGAATTGAAAGAGAAACAAACAAATGGAGGAGGCACAGCCAGATGCTCCCACAGCGCCACAAACGAGCCCAGGGGAGCCTGGGGCAAGAGAGCCCACACAACGCCCTATAACTAAAGTAACTATATACAGTGAGTTGTGTGGAGTATGAAGTGCGCGATAAAGAGGCAGTCTGGTGCGGGTCCGGCCCGAGGCGACAGAGCCAAGGGTGAATCCAGTATAGATGGAAATTGGCACTGAAGCGCGGGGCCCCCGCCCCACGACCCCCAGCAGTCGACGAGGCCACACCACAAGCCAGCAACGTGCAGCAACTGGACCCTGACAGGTGACAGGGCAATCCCCAGGACACTCCAACCACCGGTGTCAACGCCAAACCCAGAAGTAATCGTACTGAGGACCCCAGTCACCCAACCCGCAGCACCGTCATCCCCATCCCCACTCCATCACTCCCCAGGACATCACAGGACCTGGAATCAAGGCTCCCCGCCAGCAGTATATAGTCGCCGGCAGCCCGCGCAGTGTGAGATGGAGCCCACCCCAGGAGAGACCACCTGGATCCCCAGCCCATAAATGACCATTCTACAGTACAACATAAAGCCACATGGTGAGATGGAGACTTCTGATATGTAAGAACTCCTAGGAGCCAGCATAAGATTTGTTAAATATATATTCCATGGTTCCTCATTAGGGTTGGGCACAGAGAAGTTCCTAATGTCCGGTTGCGGAACTGGAACTGTTTGAATTTTTATATATTTTTTTTTTTTTGGTTCCTGAATGCCTGCACTAGTTTGTTTACTCTGCCCGGTGTGCTCCGTTTGTTTTACTCCGCCCTGCGCGCTCCACTAGCAAGAAAAACTTCACTCGTCTGAACATGGACCACAAAAAACGCCGCTTGAAAGCCTGGCTTCATTTTAACTTGAAAAAGGACAGATTGGCACAGTGCAGCTTCTGTAAAAAACCTATTACTGCCAAAGGATGATGCACAACAAACATGATAAAACACCTTCACCTGCATGGCATACTAATTAAGGAGTGTACTGTGTTTGACTCGTTGTGTCGCTCTCACATTGCTTCCTCCACATCGGACAGTGAACCATCAACCAGCAACTCCTTGTTGCAATGAAAACATGAAAATTATGATTGTCTTATTCTTAACACACTAGCTAAAGTTATACACTACCAATTGTTGAAACTGTCAAATCTCTTTGTGGTTATTGAAAGCTCCCAGAATGATATTAACATTAGCCAGTCTGAGCCTGCTGCTGCGTTAACCAGCCAGCGACCCCAGCCAGCAGTGAAATGACGTGACACCCCATTCACTCTGGCAGCAAAGCGAAAGCTGTCAGCGGAGCAAGTTGAAGAGTGCCACAGAAAAGTTACAGCTTACATGGTGAAAAGGCTGCATGCCCTTTCAGATGTTGAATCGCCGACATTTAGGTAAGCAAATAAGAGTAACAGTAAGCTAACTAATTCAGCTGGTAACTTAGTTACTTGTTATCTACCACTGCCCTAACATTACAGTAACTGGTTTAACTTTATTGACAGATTTGTCTTTGGCACAGTGTTCGTTTCAATTAAAAACACGATAACAACATATTGACATGTGCCAAAGTGTTTATATTGCGCATTGCTTTTATGCTCTGTTTAAAAGTTAAATGCTAAGCTAAATTTACTAAAGATGTCTTTTGTTTGTTTTTGTGTTTGCAGGGATATGATCCTTTCAATCAATACAAGGGACTGTTTAACTAATACATTGATCCCACCTTGGTACCAGATTGAAAAATCAAATATAATCGCAGAATTTAGTGAGGTCAACCTCATGTCTCTTACTTGTGACGGTTGGACTAGCCTCACACAAGACCACTACCTAACTGTCACAGTGCACTATTTAGTGGAAGGCAGCATGAGACAGAAAGTTCTCGCAACAAAAGCTGTGTACACAGCCCAGACAGGAATTGTCGTGGCAGAGGAAATAGGCGACATCCTGAAAGAATTTTGCATGCTTGATTAAGTAGTAGCTGTTACTGTGGATAATGCAGCCAATATGGATGTAGCTATCAAATGGCTGCAGTTTGTGAAGCTTGGCTGCTTTGCTCATTCACTGAACCTGGCAGCACAAAGTCTGTATTCCAGAAGTATAGTGGCTTCAGTGTACTGCAAAGATTTGGGCCATCATTGTCTGGATGAAGAGGTTGTCAATGTCAAAGGTGGTTCTACGGCAGAAGCAGGATGTCCTAAGTAAGAATCAATATCTTATTCTTTCGTTTAATACCACAAGGATCAACTTAAAGCAATTCCTCTCTTTTAGAAGTGCACTGCACACAATATACATTTTGCAGGTATTAACATTGGTAAAACAATGCAACATTACATAAATCTGTCTAATTATACAATATAAAAGTTGCGTGTCATATTGATGTCAATTCTCTATGTATTTGTGATTTTCTTGTTCATGTCAGAGATTCCTCAACATTCCCTAATTCTCGATGGAGAGATTCCTTGAATACCTTGAATACAATACAAGCAGTCAGCTTCAATCATTGCCTGAGAAGGCATATGGAAAGGGACAGTCAGAGACAGAAAGATGGACAGAATATAAGAATATAATTAGACAGCAGTGAACTGAAGTGATAGTCTTAGCCACTGGTGTAGAGACCTGTCAGTCTATTATAAAGTATGTGCTAACGGAGGTATGCACCTCCTACACACATTATAAACAAAGTAATGATGATTATTGTGTGAGTGATGTAAAATGCAAATTGAATATGAATATATAAACAAGTTAAGAATGTCCGTACGGTAGTAAGAAAGAAGTTAGCACACTGGTTTGTTGTATTATATAGTGAAATTAATTTAAACTCACTAGTCAAACAGCGCTGCTTTTGTTTGAAATGTATTATTCCGCACACAGGCTTGATCGGCTGACAGATGGTGATTTCACCAAGGCAGAAGACTTTGTCACGCTCACACGAGTTCCTTGTGCCTGCACACTGTTTCCACCGAAAAAAGCCCAACAGCCGGACAGATCCTGCCGATCCTCCAGAAGCTTGAGAAACACGTCTCTGCTGTAAATGGCGACACAGCATTTGTAGCCGACTTGAAGAAAAGGGTCTGGGTAAACCTGTTGACCCGGTACAAGGTAATGACTGAGGCTATCAAATGAATGAAGATTAAAAATGCAAAAATACTTCTGTTCCTGTGGCTTGATGCAATAGTATTTTTGTTTTTATTGTTTTAAAGAATGAGGACATCAGGAGTGCGTTTCCCAAAAGGTTGCTGCTAACTTCGTTAGCTACTTCCTACGCTGGAACGATGTGTTCAACTAACGTAGTCCAATGCATCATTGAACGACGGAACACTTATTTGTAATTTAGGTTACTCTGACTACTGTTAATGGTGCTGTCCGTGCACTGCAGAGTAACAGCAGTAGCCGCTTTTGCCACTGCCAATACGCATCCAGAAATAAACAGAATAGTACAGTAAGGAGAGAGAGAGACACTTCCTCTCTCCAGAGGGGGGGCATGGTCAGAGACAGCTCAGGAAAATTTAAAGGTACAGACACAGAAACAGTCTGTTCTCAGCAGAGCTCCATACAGTGATTTTTAACTGGCTGGAATTCAGGACCAGGGCTGAGTTTGGGGTAATACACTTTGAATACAATATTGCTGGATGCCTGAGACCTATATAAAATTGCTGAAAAAGTGTATAATATGTGATCTTTAAGTTTTGCTTTTGAGTTAGCTCGGCTCTGAATTCTGAATTTGTCAACTCAACAATAAATTTTACTAACTTATATTTTTACATTGTAATAACTTTTAATCCTGATTTGTGCTACCTCTTATCTAAGTTGTAATAACTTAGGGGAGAGTACCTGGAGAGAACCCACGCAGACACGCTGTGAGGCGACAGTGCTAACCACTGCACCACTGTGCCGCCCATTACTTCTGCTAAATGTCCTGTAAATTTTACTAACTCTTAATTCTTACACAGAATCCACTTTAATCATTCTCATCAGATGTCTAAATAATTACAGATGTGACCTATACATTCAAAATATTTGTTTTATTTAAAACTGTGCAGCATCAAATCCCTTCCAACTTTCTGGACAGTTTCAAATGTGAACCTCAGATCCTTTGAGTACTTGAAGTTAAAAGCATTTATCAGTCCAAAGAGGTAAGCAAAAGCAGTTGGCAGGTCAGGGAGATCTTGATGGGCAATCTTTTCTTCCACAACAACAGCAACACTCACGACACATTGTGGCTCTGTAGCGTCATCATCCGCCAGCACAGTGAGGTTTAGCTCAAGACAGCAGCACAGCCACAATTACATGACTTCAAGTGAAAAGTGCCAACTATGAAAGTTGTCTTTCCCGCATTTCACAACAAAGAAATGAGAGTTAGCAGAACTGTTGTCCCTTGTTTTGAACTCCAACTTCAGAAGTTTAAATATTTTTACATTTTTACATACTGTTTTTACTTGACAAATATTTTTTGAGCATACAGCTCTCCTGTGTGGTTGTGCTAACTCCTTGAGCCGTCACCTTATCCCGATGGAGGGGTTTGTGTGTCCCAATGAACCTAGGAGCTATGTTGTCGGGGGCTTTATGCCCCTGGTAGGGTCACTAAAGGCAGACAGGTGAGGGACCAGACAAAGCATGGCTCAAGACCCCCATGATGAAAAAGATCCTGGACAAACGTTTTCCCTTGCTCGGATGCGGGTTACCAGGGCCCTCCTCTGGAGCCAGGCTTGGAGGTGGGGCCCATAGGCGAGCGCCTGGTGGCCGGGCCCACACCCATGAGGCACAGCCAGGTACACCCCGAAAAGGGAACGTTGGTCACCCTTCTAATGGGCCCACCACCCTTGAGAGTGGCCAAGGGGGTTGGGTGCGCTGTGAGCTGTGTGGCAGCTGAAGGCGGGGACCTTGGTGGTCCAATCCCTCGCTACGGAAGCTACACTATATGGGCAAAAGTATTCGCTCACCTGCCTTGACTCACATATGAACTTAAGTGACATCCCATTCCTAATCCATAGGGTTCAATATGACGTCGGTCCACCCTTTGCAGCTATAACAGCTTCAACTCTTCTGGGAAGGCTATCCACAAGGTTTAGGATTGTGTTTATGGGAATTTTTGACCATTCTTCCAGAAGCGTATTTGTGAGGTCACACACTGATGTTGGACGAGAAGGCCTGGCTCTCAATCTCCGCTCTAATTCATCCCAAAGGTGTTCTATCGGGTTGAGGTCAGGACTGTGTGCAGGCCAGTCAAGTTCATCGAAACCAGAGTCTGTCATCCATGTCTTTATGGACCTTGCTTTGTGCACTGGTGCACAGTCATGTTGGAAGAGGAAGGGGCCAGCTCCAAACTGTTCCCACAAAGTTGGGAGCATGGAATTGTCCAAAATGTCTTAGTATGCTGAAGCATTCAGAGTTCCTATCACTGGAACTAAGGGGCCAAGCCCAGCTCCTGAGAAATAACCCCACACCATAATCCCCCCTACACCAAACTTTACACTTGGCACAATGCAGTCCGACAAGTATCGTTCTCCTGGCAACTGCTTAAACCATCAGACTCGTCCATCAGTTTGCCAGATGGAGAAGCGTAATTTGTCACTCCAGAGAACACGTCTCCACTGCTCTAGAGTCCAGTGATGGCATGCTTTACACTACTGCATCTGACGCCTTGCATTGCACTTGGTGATGTATGGCTTGGATGTAGCTGCTCGGCCATAGAAACCCATTCCATGAAGCTCTCTGTGCACTGTTCTTGAGCTAATCTGAAGGCCACAAAGTTTGGAGATCTGTAGTGATTGACTCTGCAGAAAGTTGGTGACCTCTTCGCACTATGTGCCTCAGCATCCGCTGACCCCACTCCATCAGTTTACGTGGTCTACCACTTCGTGGCTGAGTTGCTGTCGTTCCCAAACACTTCCACGTTCTTATAATACAGCTGACAGTTGAACTGTGACTGTGACTGTAACTGTTGACTGTGGAATATTTCGGAGCGAGGAAATTTCACGACTGGAGTTTTTGCACAGGTGGCATCCTATCACAGTTCCACGCTGGAATTCACTGAGCTCCTGAGAGTGACCCATTCTTTCACAAATGTTTGTAAAAGCAGTCTGCATGCCCAGGTGCTTGATTTTATACACCTGAGGCCATGGAAGTGATTGGAACACCTGATTCTGATTATTTGGATGGGTGAGCGAATACTTTTGGCAATATAGTGTAGCTCTAGGGACGTGGAATGTCACCTCTCTGGCAAGGAAGGAGCCCGAGCGGATGTGTGACGTTGAGAAGTTCCGACTAGATATAGTTGGACTCCGGTACCAGTCCTTTCGAGAGGGGTTGGACTATTCCACTCTGGAGTTGCCCCGCGGCTCGGTGCCTGTACAATATGGTACAATATGGTAGCCTCCCTCCACCTGTGGGTGGGGGGACGGGTCCTGACTGTTGTGTATGCTTATGCACCAAACTACAGTTCAGAGTACCCACCCTTTTTGGAGTCCCTGGATGGGGTGCTGGAGGGCGCCCCTTCTGGGGATTCCCTTGTTCTGCTGAGGGACTTCAACGCTCATGTGGGCAATGACAGTGAGACCAGGAGAGTCATGATTAGAAGGAACGGCCCTCCTGACCAGAACCCAGGTGGTGTTCTGTTATTGGACTTCTGTGCTCGTCGTGGATTGTCCAAAACGAACACCATGTTCAAGCATAAGGGTGTCCGTATGTGCACTTAGCACCAGGACACCCTAGGCCTCAGTTCAATGATTGACTTTGCAGTCGTGTCACCAGACTTGTGGTTGCATGTCTTAGACACTCGGGTGAAGAGAGGGGCAGAGCTGTCAACCGATCACCACCTGGTGGTGAGTTGTCTCCGAACTTCAACCATGTCCCGGGGGAGGCGGGGGACATTGAGTCCGAATGGGCCATGTTCCGTGCCTGCAGCTGACTGGAGCTGTGGCTGTAAGGTGGTTGGTGCCTGTTGCGACGGACTCTTGTGGGACTCTGGAGGCAGCTGATGGGTACTGGCTGGCCAGGCGAAATACAGCTTTGGCGGTCGCTGAGGCAAAAACTTGAGCATGGGAGGAGTTCGGTGAGGCCATGGAGAATGACTTCCGGATAGCTTCGAGGAAATTCTGGTGCACTATCTGGCATCTCAGGAGGGGGAAGCAGTGCCCCATCGAATCTCACTTTCAGGAGGAGCAATGTAGTTTTCGTCCTGGCTGTGGAACAGTGGACCATCTCTACACCCTTGGCAGGATCCTGGAGGGTGCATGCGAGTTCACCCAACCAGTCTACATGTGCTTTGTGGACTTGGAGAAGGCATTTGACCATGTCCCATGAGCAGTCCTGTGGGGGGCGCGCCGGGAGTATGGGGTACCAGACCCCCTGGTACGGGCGGTTCGGTCCACATTTGTTATATACAGAATTTCTAGTGGAGGGGATCCAGTTTGGTGACCTTAGTATCACGTCGCTGCTTTTTGCAGATGATGTGGTTCTGGTGGTGCTCGACTGATCCGGTGTGCAAGTCATAGATTCGAGTCACAGGTTTGATTTGGCAAAAGTTTTACATCAGATGCTGTAGCATATCAATGAGCATAAAATAATGAACTTAACTCTTCTCATTTCTGAATATTTCCCCAGGAAATCCATCTGACACTATGTGGCACCTAAGTGCTTAAGGCTTAAGTTGTCAAACATCAGTCTCCACATAGATCCTCTTCCTTTTCCTCCTTCTGATAAGGACTAAATGTGACATGTGGGATTGGTTGTGGATTAAGTCTACAGACACAATCATACATAGATCTGCCTGTTGTAGTACACCTTCCTACATGCTCTGATATCATGGTTCATCTGTGTTGGTTAATTTGTTGATTAATTTCGATTCCATTGGTCAAGTTTTGTTCTGTGGTTTCCTATTATAGGATGTTTGGTGCTGATTTACAGCTGAGAGAGAGAGAGCTTTCACATAGAGAAACTTTAATAAAGTAAAACACAGCAGTATTAACATTTAATAAGATTATCATCTCAGTTAACTTGGTGGATGGGGAGGGACCAGTGGTCACACCCCCACTGGACCTTCAACAAAGATCATAAAAAGCCTCAGCTGGTCTGAGCGCTCTCTACTCTTCTTCAGCCCTTCAGCCAGTCAAGTTCTGGTCTTCATCCTCTCCACTGCATCTCTGTTCTCCCTCTCCCACATGCTGGGAGGGGGAGGGAAACAATGATGACCCAGAGACAGAGACATGCTGTCCCACCGCAGGCCCAGCGCCTCATGGCATAAGGAGCAACCTCTCCTGAATCTTCAACCTACTCCAGATATGACTGAAAGACTCTGAATGCTGCCTCTGAATGGCCTCCTCAGGACCCAGCACCTCATGGCATGAAGATCAGCCTATCCAGAACCTTCTAACTCCTACCTCAAGACCATCTTGTCTCCTCTGTCTACTCCTTTGCCCTGAAAATGTGAGCCAGCTCCTCTGCTCAGACACAGGCTGCAGAAAATGACTCCAGCCGTCATGAAGAAGCTTAAAAGAAGAAAAGACTGTCGGTCGACACATTGGTGTGAATCCAGCCAACCTCCCCCACCAACAAAGAGGAGGGGAAGAATTGAAGCAAGGGCACAGAGACTATGCTGTGAAGAGAAGAGACAGACAGAGAGAGACTGAGATGGAGCCATGTCAACCAGAGATGTTCAGAGATGACCAAAGATGTCCAGAGCTGTCCAGAACTGTCCAGAGATGACCAAATGTTTCCAGAACTCCCCAGAGATGTCCAGAGCTGTCCACAGATGTCCACCGATGCACGAAAGAGCCATTGGTGAAGTTCAAGCCGAAGTCGCCTGCAGAGATCCAGCAGATCCAGACAGAACCTGCAGCCAGTCTTTACTTCCACCCATCCAGGAACGGTGATATACTGCACATACATCTAACAGATATTAAAGAGTTTGATGATTAGACGCTAAATTAAATGGCCTGAATTTAGGGCTTAATCCAGCAAACTTAATAATATTTAGTAAGATATCAGTAAAACGCTAAAGCAATTCTGAATAGTAAATTACTCACAATCTTCTCTCATGCCTCTCAAACTCTCAACTGCTGAACGCCACCAAACCTAAACCAAATTTTGTTAACAGCCTTCTTAATTTGGTCTAGATAACCACCACTGAATTAAACTGGTCACACTGAATCAATTAATCATTCATCCTTTAAACTTTTGTGTAATCATTCATTCCATTTTGGTCACGATGTGTCAATCCCATGTTTTCACCATCAATCTTCCTCTATTCTAGTTTTATTTTCTATTTTATTATTTCTGTTAGTAGCCTGGTCATTTAGTTTGTCAAACTAATCGTTTATTAGTTATTTTCTGCTACAGTAGTGGTCTGGTTATAGTTTGTCAAATAAACTCTAAAACTCAAATAAATCTCATTTATAAAGAACTTGGTTATTTGATTTGTGTATGTATATAAAGCAGTTGAATCACTATACACTAGGTCAAGAACTCCATAGCACCCTGAGATTAAGAGACTCTATTAATTAATGTCAAATTAACAAGTTTTCCCTGTTTTAGCAAAAGTGGGTGGCGCCCTGATAATTTCTACTATTAAAGGCAATTTTTGGTTTATGATCAATAACTTAAAGATATTCTTCATAAATACATAATTTGATATTAATTAATGATTGACTAATCTGCTCTACACTATTTATGCTACAATGCCCTTCCTGACACAACCCTGTTTTTATCCAGGCTTGGGACCGGCACAATAAGGCACTGGCTTGAACCCCCTTGTGGCTACATTATTGCCTTAAATGTCAATAATTTATATTTTCAAGTTTTACCAACAGAATTTACTTTTTAAGGCCAAAAAATACAAGTTGGCTTTTTTTGCATTTTGCTTTCTTCTGTATTTTTGTGATATTGTTTCTTGCTTGTGCAGGATTGTCTTTCGGACTTCTTTGGTCACTCACTCTCAGAAAGTCAAGGTAATTTGGACTGCCACTTGGACCTCTTAGTTAGTTCATCAGGACTGGTTGCTGGCCCTGGATTCCACCACCAATTTTGGACCTCGTGCTGCTTTGAATCTTGCCAACTCAGTTCGAAAAAATAGCCGCGACTCTCCGGCTGTATTCAGGCTCAAGACAGTCTGACTATCAGCAAAATGAAACCGCCTCTCAACTTTGATTCGGCAGTGTTTCTGGAAATAGCTCTTTAACTGGGCTGAAAAGACTGCTCTCAGTCTTCACAGGGTCACCCTTGCAGTTGTGAGGGGTGAGCTTTGCCTTGGACTTCACTAGCCTCACGACGACACCATGCCTGTAGCCAAATGCATGCTCACTTTCTTCATAAAAGGTGATGCCACTTGACCGAGACAACGTTGGAAAAATTTTCTGCAAACATGATGTTTAGTTTGTCATCCTCACTGGTGCAACCCAGGGGGAGGGCTTTGTTATAATTTTCAGTGAGCTGGTTTGGCAGGTTCATGGTCTTTGACTCCACTGCTTGGCGCTTTCCAACCATTTTGATCAGAATAGACAGAGAGCTTCATGAAGAATCCTCCAACTTTAAGGGTCAACTCAACATTGTACGTGAAGAGTTTCAGGTGGTCGAGATTGTTAAGAGGGGTCTGGAAATCGTCAACATAGGCATTTTGCTAAAGTGCCTGAAATGAGGCAGAAGATGGTCGTTTCTCGCATGGCAACTTGGGCTATGCGACCAGCAGGTTTGTCTCCGATGTTTACTCTTGTTGTGACGAAATCTTCTTTTACAGCATCCTCAGTATCGCGCCACAAGAAGCTGTGTAGGTGAACCTCTCACCTCGAAACAGAGGGATTCTTGCAGATGTCACCAAGGGCAGCAAAGACACCTGCCCAACTTCAGCAGGACAGCTCTGATAAGGTTTAGAACATCAGGACCTTGGATCATTATATCATGTTGCACATGACTGTTCCACCCCCCACTCAACTCCCACCAGTTTGCATACTGGTCTAACATCCACTGAGGACATTGTCACCATTGCGCTGCACACTGTGAGCCAGCTGGAACAGCAGCAGAGCTATGCCAGGATGGTCTTTGTGGACTAGAGCTTGGCATTCAACACGATCATTCCGGACATTGTGATCACCAAGCTGGACACTCTGCCCCGACCCCAATCACCTGGATTAAAAACTTTTTGGTGTACTTACCCCAGATTGTGACTTGGCCCCCACCTTTCGCCACCCACACACTGAGCAGTACAGGGCTGTCATACTGTCTCTATACCTACGACTGCAGCCCAGCCTACAGAAACAACACTATCGTCAGATTTGCTGACGACACCACGGTGACTGAACTGATCTCAAAGGGAGACGAGGCAGCCTACAGAGAAAAGCTGCACCAGCTCGCAACCTGGTGTTCAGACAACAACGTGGCTCTGAACACCTCAAACAGAAAAGAAATCATGGATATCAGGAGGAACAGAATGACACCCCCCCCCATATCAACAGCAAGTGTGTGGAGAGGGTCCACACATTCAGGTTCCTGGGAGTCCAGTTCTCCGATGACCTCTCCTGGACAGTAAATATGAAGGCCCAACAGCGTCTACAGTTCAGGAAGAACAAGCTGGACAGGAAGCTGCTGCTGGCCTTCTACCACTCGTCCATAGAGAGCCTGCTGATGCACAGTGGTGTGTCTACACTTGGTACGGGGGCCACACTGCTGCTGACAGAGAGAGGCTTCAGAGGACAGTCAAAGTAGCACAGAGGACTATTGGCTGTCCTCTCCCTTCCCTGATGGACATCTATACCACCCGGTGCCTCAGCAGAGCCCAGAACAAAGACAAAGAATCAAAGACAGTTTACATCCAGGTTCTCAGCTGTTTGAGCTGCTTCCTTCTGGGAGGCACTACAGGTGCATCAAAGGTGACCTGCTGAGGTGGCTGAGGAGCTGAGGTGGCTGATGGCAGTGTGACGGAACGCATTGCGAGAGTCGGACCAGAGAGCGAGATTCAACATACCGGCGCCCAGCAACTGACTGAAAAACACAACAAACAAAGCTAATTTTGAGCTGTTAAACAATAAAGCAGATCGGATCGCATTCATAAGTCGCTACTTTACAACTATTAAACAAAAACGATCCTGACAGTGGTGACCGTAACGGACTTGGAAGATTTCATCGACACCTACAACCAGCAGAACAGCATGGATTCCACACCCAACCCGAAAAAGAAGAAGAGGGACTCCTCTGCAGACACCAACGACCTACAAGCAACCGAAATACAGGTTAGTCTCCTTGAGAGTATTAACCAAAAACTGGACAAATTAATGTCACTACACAAAGAAGTTGCCGACATACGTTACAGCCTGGAATTTGCGCATAATAACATAGCTTCCCTGCAACAAACAAACCACGAATTACAGACCTCCGTCAAGACACTCACCGAACAGATGAACACCATCACAAGGGAAAACAAAATGTTGAAAGAAAACCTTCTGGACATACAAACTCGATCCATGAGAGACAACCTCATCTTCTCTGGCATATCTGAAAAAACTCTCGACAACCCAGAATCTGAAATTAAAGACTTCATGATTACTCAGCTCAAACTCCCACGTGGCATGGTTCAAAACATAACATTTCACCGAGTTCATCGCCTCGGCAAACGATCAGATAACGGACCCAGGCCCATCATCGCAAAATTTGAACACTTCAAACAGAAGGAGCTGGTTAAAAGCCAAGGAAAGGAACTCAAAGGCACAAGATTTGGACTAAACGATCAATACCCCCGTGAAATCAATGAACGCCGTAAAGTAGTGTACCCATTACTGTCAAGTTCTTTTGGGCTTTGGCATCGGTTCTGCCTAAACTTGAAAATGGCCTGAGGGTGGGTACAGAGGACGCTTTGGGCAACTCAGCTCTTCTTTGGTTCTTTTATTTCAAGAGAAAGAAAAAAAAAACATTGTAGAAACGGTGGTAGCGTAGCGTAGTGTAGGTTGATAACCTTTAAACACAAACCATGAGATTAGTTATTTCTTAAACATTTTAAGTTTACATTTCAATGAAACAACTCCAATGCAATAACCTGTCTCCCCCCAATGTCTTTTCTTAAATTACTTCATTTTGTTTTTTGTTTTTTCTTCATTCCTTAAATTAATAATTCTTTTACTTTTCTTGAATTAAACAATACATTTTGAATAAATAAACTATATGTATTTTAAATTTATTTCATCATCCAAATGTTTAAGTTCTATGCAGTATTTAAATAATCTAACAGTTTTAAATACCACAGTCCAGACCAGAGTTTTCTCGGATGCCCCCTCAGTGCGGTGAATCTCTGATAAGCAAGTAAAAATCCTTCCGCTGACTGGTCACTGACCACGTCAGTGTGTATAGCCCTTGATGCCATACAGCAAAAAACGATCCCCCATACCTTGAGCCTTACTTTCTTTCTGACCTCATCTTTCACTTCATAGGGTCCAAAAAGATCCAATGTTGTAAACTCGAATGGTCTTGCTGCATTTGTTCTCTCTGGTGGAAGGTCACTCATTATCTGCTGACACTTTCTCGCCCTGGCCTTCCTGCATGTCACACAGCTGTCAACAACCCTTTTAGCCACTTTTCTGCCTTTTACAATCCAGGCTCTCTTTCTCATTCTCAGGAGCGTTCCAGCTATTTCTTCATGGTTAGACTCATGGGCTTCTTGAACTAGCAGAGTGGATAACCAGGATTCGAATGGAAGAATTGGTACAGCAGTTTTCTCTTCATTGAAAATCTGAATTCTACCTCCACATACCAAAAGTCCTGTTTCTTCTTCCTTATACACAGCTAGTCTGCTGAGTGTAGTGTCATGGAAGGTTACACCCTCCTGGGCTGCAAGAAAGAGATCTCGGAATGCATCTTGACACTCTCTAACAGAGAGCACAGCTTGTTTGGCTTTGGATTTTGCTCCTTCTTTAGAAGGCATTGCCTCCCACTTTGCAATACCGTCAGCTGAGCTTTTCCTCTTCCATTTCACAGCAGCTCTCCACACCCAGGCAACGACTCTGACCAGCTTTGTTAAACTGCTAAATCTCCTTATATCAATAAGCTGTTTGACGACTGTGCCGGCAGGGCCTCTTTGGATTGGGATTTCTTCCATATTTCCAGTTATCTTTGCGCAAACCACAGGTTCTTTACTAATGGGGCAGTTTCGAAGTCCACTGTTCTGCTCTGTCTTTGCTTGAGCTCTTGTAAGTGCAGCTGAAAAAGCTTTCCGCTGCAACCTATTTATACCTTCCCTTGCATTTGCTGCTACTTCTTTAGCTGACTTCTTCGGCCACTCTTCCACTGGTAGTTTTAGGAAGGGGGGTCCATTCTGCCACAATGAATTCTCATGAAGGTCTGCAGAAGTAGCTCCTCTAGATAAAATGTCAGCAATGTTCAGTTCCCCTTGGATCCACCACCAGTCGTCAACAGCTGCAGATTTTTGGATTTCGCCGATTCTGTTTGCAAAGAAGGTTTGATATCCGTAACTGTCTCGCTGAATGGCTCCAAGCACGGTCTGACTGTCCAGTAGATGGAACCAACGCTCCATCTCCATGCGGCTGTGCTTTTCTCTGTATCTTCGGAGCCTTGCGGCAAAAACTGCACCGCAGATTTCAGCCTTAACTGGTTCTCCTTTTTGGTCCAGTGATGAGAGTTTTGCTTTAGATTCTACCAACCTGACCTGGACACCTTGTTCTGTTTCCCATCTGAAGTACACCACGGCACCATAGCTCTGGTCACTACCATCGGAGAATGTTATCCCCCATGGTTTTCCAGTCCAGCCAACTGGTGTGAGGCTCCTGTGGAAACTAATCTGGCTAAGATGGGCATACTCCTCAAACAGCTTAAGTGCTTCTTCTCTCAGACTCTCAGATAGTGGCTTATCCCAAGTGTCCCGAGTATCAAGGCTTCCATTTCTTGCCTCTTGGAATGCTTTCCGGACAAGTATGGCTCCTTTCTGTTTTGTGGGAGTGACAAGGCCTATTGGGTGATAGAGGCCAGCTACTTGGCTTAAAAGCTCTCTCCTGGTACGAGAATTTGGTGTTTTATCCCTTATTTCTTCCTCTTGGAGGTCCTGGCCCATTCTCATTTTTTTCTTCCTTCTTGAGAAGTTGATTGAAGCCATTACATAGAGCTTGTCCTCTTCTATCAGATATCCGACACCCAGAGCTTTGTTGTCTCCTTCCTTCATTTGATTTGGGAGTATAAAAACTTCATTTTTTGTTTCAAGTCCAGGTTTTCCTGTCCTCTCCCTCCTACTTTGCCCTGACCGGACCCATGGTTTGAGGACAAACCCACCAGCTTCCAGTATTTCCTCTACATTTTCGGTGTACTTTTCCAGTTTTTTGGGGTCACTGTGGGATGTGAGGATATCATCCACGTAGCTGTCCTCCTCGAGGATTCTACGCTCCTCATCCAAGTGTGTGAACATTAGTAACCTTGCTGTTTCTCGCATAGCAAGCTGTGCAATGCACCCTGCAGGCCGATCACCAATGTTGACTCAGGTAATGGCGTACTCACTGATCTCTTCATTTTGACTGTCTCTCCAGAGGAATCTGTGGAGGTGCATCTCTCTGTCTTCCAGCCAGACAGAGTTGTACATTTTCTTAATGTCGCCAAGTGCTGCATAGGCTCCTTTTCTGAATCTTAGCAAAACTGCTCGGATTGGATTGAGGACATCTGGGCCTTTAAGCAGAAGATCATTCAAACACAGTCCTTTAAACCTCTGGCTGCTGTTCCATACAATACGTATAGGTGTGGTCACAGAGTGGGGATTTGGTGCCACCAGGTGGCTTATGTACCAAACTGGGCCTTTCCAGTTGTTTATTTCTTCCTTTGAGAGTTTCTTTGCTGCTCCTCTTTCCACCATCTCATGTATTTGAGCTGTGTAGGCTGATCTCCACTCTGGTTCTCTCCTAAGTTGCTTTTCTGTTCTAAGAAAAGTGGCCTCCACTGCATTTCGATTATTAGGAAGAGAGGTTGGGTCTTCAATCCATGGATACTTTGTGTCCCAGTGTGGAGCATTACTGTGGGTGTCTGCTTTTACATAAGTGAGGCCTTGCTTTATTATTTCAAGCTCTCTCTCCTCCATCAGTGTCATTTCCTTTCCTCCTGGTTGACAATTACCACAGCAACATCCCCCACATTTAGGTTCACAGGCTGCTCCAATGCTGTCCCATTTATACCATTCAAGGAATTGTTTGTTAGCAGTTGTGCTCTTGGTTTCAGGCTGAGCTTCTTGTGTGTTAACAGTCTCTTTGTATTTTACGGCGGCTGTTCTCATGGAGCGAGCGAAATGTGCTTCTGATTCATATGTTGCCATGTCCATTTCCTCAAAGAGATCTGGATGAGCACCTCCTACAGTTTTCCCCAGTGGGCCTTCCCATAAGACAAGGTCTCCAACAACCTTTTTCCTTTGTGGAGCAAGTCGGCCTTCTTTGTGACCGATTAGCAGCTCGATGGTATCTGGCCTTTTTAAATCTTCCAGCGTAGCTTCTGGGAAAAACTCAGTTGTTCAGGCTTCACAACTTTGTGCACCCGAGCTACCTCCCTCAAACCATAGCAGACAAGTTCATGAGCTCTTTCTGTTCCTCTGGGTGTCTTAACTCTTACTCTGAGTAGATATCTTTTGGTGTTTACTTTCATGGCCATTCCTCCAACTCCATAGACGACTAGAGTGATCTTTTCACTCCTCAGTTTCAGTCTTTTGGCGGCTCTGTGGGTGATGTAATTGGTATCTGATGCCAAATCAATCAAGGTGCCAATTTTCTGCCCTGCGTTGGCTGTGACTTCTAGCATCATCATAAGAACTGGTAGTTCTTCCAATCCACTTGCCTTCGTAAGTCCAGACTGATCCTGTCCAGCACAATTTGTTATGGCAGCCATGTTGGAAAAAGCTCTCTTACATTTTTCAGCCAGTTCTGGAGATAGTTCAGCTAGGAAGTCCTCTTGTTCCTCTGTAAGCTTGTGCGTTCTCCTGCTGTCTTGTCCACCTTTGTTTCCCTCACCCCTCCTGGGTTCTCCTTTTGGACAGAGAAAGAAATGGTGATCTGAAGAGCTTCCTTTCTTGCAGTCTTTGTTCCTACACAGGTAAGTGTCTTTGCAGTCATTTTCTTCTTCATCACATCCCAAACACTTTTACATGCTCCCAGTTTCTTCACAGCATGCACCTTTTCTGCTGGTTTCAGCTCTTTAAACCTTTTACAAAAGAATATTTTTTCTTTATGTCTTTCATCTCCACAAACAACACATTCTCCACCTTTCCTCATGGAACGTGTGAAAGCATAATTCCGCTCATATTTCCTTTGTTGTTTCTCTGGTTTCTCACCTCCTCCAAGTTGCTCCAGTTTTTCCATTATTTCCTCTTGAGTTTTCAGGAACTTCAGGAGTTTGTCAAAATGGTTCTGAGGCGTGACACCATTGTTGGGGTTAACCATGAATACAAGCCAGTCTTTCTTCACAGTATCAGGTAACTTACTCTCAATAGACTTTATTACTAGAGGATTTTTGATGGCACCTATGTTTCCAAGCTCTGTGAGATCCACCACAGCTTTCTCCACCATCTGAATTAAGTCAATTACTTTTCTTGGCTGATTTGTTCGTAAGACAGGAATCTTCTCCAACTCTTCAATTATGTCCAATGCTACTGTAGATTTGTTTCCATACCTGTTCTCCAGCACTCTGAATATGTCTTCAGCTGTATTGTAAGTTGAGAGGTGCAAGTCTCTGGAGGTTTTATCATCTACACTGTCCAAAAGTTGCATTTTCCTCACTTCCACTGAGCCGGTTGGTTCTCCTTGCTTTTGCAGGCTCTCCCAATCTTTCCTCCATCTATGGAAATTTCTTTTGCAACCATTAAACTTGGGCAAACTTGCAGGTTTTATCCACACAATGGGTGTGGGCTGTGTAGTTGGAGTGGTTGGCATGTCTGCTGCTGCACTTCTCTGCTCTTCTACAGCCCTTTGTGCACTTGGCCCTCCTTGCTTCGAGCTTGTTGCTGAATGCTTTCAAGTCTTTCATTCTGCCATCCACAGTAAATTTTTCTGCTGCTGGAATCCACAACTCCCAAGCTGCTTGACTTTTAGTTGCCTCCTGGACCAGCTTCTTCATGAAAATTAACTGCATCTCAAACCCATCTTGATTCACTGCAGAAATAGGTATTGCAGCAACAACTTCACACACCTTTTCAGCTTCCTGTATTGCAGTTTTCATCAGCTCTTCCCCATATCGAGACCAAAGGTTGGTTTGGACAATTCTCCTCACCTCATCCAGTCTTGACTCACAGTCATTAATTGTTTTTTCCAAGTCAGCCTCCTGCTGTTTGTCAAGCTCTGCTTCCTCTCCATCAGCTGTACTGGCACCGATGTCTTCCAGTAGGCCTGCTCTGTACTCGTCATTCGTGTCACTGACATTCCTGGCCTCAGAGCTTAGCCTCTTGAACTCCTCTCGTAGCTCAGTTTCAGTCATGCTCTGTGCTCTTCTGCTTAGGAAATTAGCTTGCTTGGTAAAAGCACCTTTGGCCAAAGTCCGTTCCTGTTTCAGTTGCTTCACAGACTTTCCAAAAGCGTCTGTTGCCATCTTGTGGACAAAGTCACTGAGTGTACAACTCCCCTCAGCGTCGGCGGCTTCTCCTCAGATTTCTTTCAAGGCCTTTAATCCCTTTGTCTTTTCTGCTGGTAGTCTGTCTTGGTTATCAACTGTCAAGTTCTTTTGGGCTTTGGCATCGGTTCTGCCTAAACTTGAAAATGGCCTGAGGGTGGGTACAGAGGACGCTTTGGGCAACTCAGCTCTTCTTTGGTTCTTTTATTTCAAGAGAAAGAAAAAAAACATTGTAGAAACGGTGGTAGCGTAGCGTAGTGTAGGTTGATAACCTTTAAACACAAACCATGAGATTAGTTATTGCTTAAAAATTTTAAGTTTACATTTCAATGAAACAACTCCAATGCAATAACCTGTCTCCCATCAATGTCTTTTCTTAAATTACTTCATTTTGTTTTTTTTGTTTTTTCTTCATTCCTTAAATTAATCATTCTTTTACTTTTCTTGAATTAAACAATACATTTTGAATAAATAAACTATATGTATTTTAAATTTATTTCATCATCCAGATTACCCAACTCAAATTAATGTGCGCAAGTGTGCTTATTATCTTACTTAATTGATGAAATAAAAAGCGTCAGCATTTACAATTTATCATCACTTGACCAAACAGTTGCAAACCAAATTTGATGCTCATAACTTAAAGCAAGGTTCAAGGTAGGCCTATACATCATTTTCTATGAAGGTGCAAATCATATTCTACATATTTAGATAAATAACTGATCATACCAATAGCGTTTCTGTAGCCCTCCACACCGATGTCACCCCTGCAGCATGGACTCCTTTGTTTCAGCTGTGTCAAACCAGAGTGAGTCACAGCCTTCCTGAATTTATCTGATCATCATCCACCTGACCTCTCAGCTCAGCGCTGCCCTCCATTGTTATTTTTAAGAATTACTTTGAATGTTTTTGGGATAATAACTGC
The DNA here is from genome assembly GCA_029721515.1 of Synanceia verrucosa. NCBI lineage: Eukaryota > Metazoa > Chordata > Actinopteri > Perciformes > Synanceiidae > Synanceia > Synanceia verrucosa. Next base: position 3,414,105 of record CM056566.1, on the reverse strand, counting down.
TATTGGTATTAATTCATATATGTATATATTTTTGCCAGAAGAAATATACTGAAAATTTTAGAAACTACTACTACATTAACTAAAATCTACTTTTGTCCCAACAATTACTAAAGGAAAACCGGAAAAACAACAAGCGTGCTTCACTGGTATGTGACAGACTATACATTGATGGACAGCTGTTCAAAAGCATAACACTTACACCATGGCTTTTCTAACTGAACAGAAACGAATCAAATCATGTTGAAAAAAAAAGAAAAGAGTTAATATTAAACTGCAGTATTAACAATTAATAGACTATATGGACCGTGATATATGTAAAATCGACCAGAATATTGATTACTCACGCTCTGCTCCGAAACGCATTGTATAATGTCTGACCTTTCCAAATTTGTTAATCTTCTTGTTTATGTTTGTATTGTCGTTTTTGTTTTATTTATTGTCCTACAGTCACGTCTCTATTGTAAAGTGACATCATTGTTTCTTCTCCCTCTTCTACTCTCTGCCCCCTCCCCCCCCCAATTCCAATTCTCCTGGGTTCCACTGATCTTCCTTCCATCACATTTAGCTTTCATCCTCTATTTAAAATGAGAATTGTATATCTTTCATCATGCAAACTCTGGACTTAATAACATGGAACATACGTGGTATTCGTAATCAAACAAAAAAAAACAAAATCTTTAATCATCTTATCAAATTGAAGGCAGACATGTTTCCTACAAGAAATTCATACCCATTCTCTGTAGCCCTTCAACCCTCCACCCTGCCGTCACTATTGCCCATCCAACATTTAATGCCCCACACTACACTCAGGGTTGCACGCATGCACAATGTAGGGTGAGTATTTCTTCGTCAGGGATCGGAGAAATATAGTAATAGGGTCTAAGGGTGGACCCTGGGGGGGTGTGTGGGTGGGGTGGGCTGGGAGTGGTGGGGCGGTTGGGGGTGGGTGTTGGGTGGTGGGTGGGCCCTCTTGTCCCGGGCCTCCTGGGCTTGTTCGTGGCGCTGTTGGGGCGTCTGGCTGTGCCTTCCCTAGGTCCCTGGAATTGTGTGTTTCTCTGTGGTTCTGGTTGGCTCTCTGGGCGAGGCCTCCTGGGTGTTCCTGCTGCCTGGGCGGGATGGACACTCGGCCAGCCAGTCAGGATGTAGGAATGCCTGTCGTGTCCCATTGTTGAGTACTGATGGGACCCGTCAGAATGGGTGAAATCACTCTTCGGACTTCACAACAAATTCATGCTTCTTATGCATTCTTACATCTCACCTTCGCCCCTTAGTGCCCAACTTTATTTACTTATTTATTATTGTCATTATCATCATTATTATTGTTACTGTGTTTTCTGTCTTCTTCTTATTTCGGGGAGATTGGTTGCTAGGAATAATGCATCTCATATTCCTGATTTCTAATAACACTGCATGTTTGTACCCCTTTCCCATCTATCCTATGTCATCCTAGCTATCATCTGCTTTCCCCCTCAATTCACAAAAGATGCAGCACTTTCCTCTCTGGCTCATAATAAGAAATTCTAATAAAGAATGATAGCTTAGTTTCCAGAGAGGGCGGGGGCCAGTCACACAAATGCACAAAATATCATACTTTTCTACAAGATAAAAGTAAGCACCAATCCCATAAAAAGTTCACACCTGCCATACTGTGGTGTTTTACGATGGGAAGAGGTGTTGACAAAAAAAAAAGATATTATTTCTTGCTTGTGCAGGATTGTCTTTCGGACTTCTTTGGCCACTCACTCTCAGAAAGTCAAGGTAATTTGGACTGCCACTTGGACCTCTTAGTTAGTTCATCAGGACTGGTTGCTGGCCCTGGATTCCACCACCAATTTTGGACCTCGTGCTGCTTTGAATCTTGCCAACTCAGTTCGAAAAAATAGCCGCGACTCTCCGGCTGTATTCATGCTCAAGACAGTCTGACTATCAGCAAACTGAAACCGCCTCTCAACTTTGATTTGGCAGTGTTTCTGGAAATAGTTCTTTAACCGGGCTGAAAAGACTGCTCTCAGTCTTCACAGGGTCACCCTTGCGGTTGTGAGGGGTGAGCTTTGCCTTGGACTTCACTAGCCTCACGACGACACCATGCCTGCAGCTGAATGCATGCTCACTTTCTTCATAAAAGGTGATGCCACTTGACCGAGGCAACGTTGGAAAAATTTTCTGCAAACGTGATGTTTAGTTTGTCATCCTCACTGGTGCAACCCAGGGGGAGGGCTTTGTTATAATTTTCAGTGAGCTGGTTTGGCAGGTTCATGGTCTTTGACTCCACTGCTTGGCTCTTTCCAACCATTTTGATCAGAATAGACAGAGAGCTTCATGAAGAATCCTCTTTAAAACTTAAAACTTTAAGGGTCAACTCAACATTGTACGTGAAGAGTTTCAGGTGGTCGAGATTGTTATGAGGGGTCTGGATATCGTCAACATAGGCATTTTGCTAAAGTGCCTGAAATGAGGCAGAAGATAGTCGTCTCTCGCATGGCAACTTGAGCTATGCGACCAGCAGGTTTGTCTCCAATGTTTACTCTTGTTGTGACGAAATCTTCTTTTACAGCATCCTCAGTATCGCGCCACAAGAAGCTGTGTAGGTGAACCTCTCACCTCGAAACAGAGGGATTCTTGCAGATGTCACCAAGGGCAGCAAAGACACCTGCCCAACTTCAGCAGGACAGCTCTGATAAGGTTTAGAACATCAGGACCTTGGATCATTATATCATGTTGCACATGACTGTTCCACCCCCCACTCAACTCCCACCAGTTTGCATACTGGGCTAACAGATCCACTGAGGACGTTATCACCAGCCTACAGAAACAACACTATGGTCAGATTTGCTGACGACACCACGGTGATCGAACTGATCTCAAAGGGAGACGAGGCAGCCTACAGAGAAAAGCTGCACCAGCTCGCAACCTGGTGTTCAGACAACAATGTGGCTCTGAACACCTCAAACGGAAAAGAAATCATGGATATCAGGAGGAACAGAATGACACCCCCCCCCCATATCAACAGCAAGTGTGTGGAGAGGGTCCACACATTCAGGTTCCTGGGAGTCCAGTTCTCCGATGACCTCTCCTGGACAGTAAATATGAAGGCCCAACAGCGTCTACACTTCAGTTCAGGAAGAACAACCTGGACAGGAAGCTGCTGCTGGCCTTCTACCACTCGTCCATAGAGAGCCTGCTGATGCACAGTGCTGTTTCTTTGCAAGAGCCATCACCACAACAAACTCTCACATGTAACAACCCCAGCCATCAATATAACATTCACAATTTAACATGTGCAATATATCTGTTCACATGCAATACATCTGTCACTATTGCCGTTCTATTTAACACTGCGCAATATAGTTACATATATAATGATAAATATAATGTATTTATCCTGTACATGGTCTAACATCCGGTGCAATACATCTGTACAATTCTTGTTTATATTCTCAGTACTTACCCTGTTGAAAATTCATTGTCATATTTATAGCTGTATATAAGACAGTTTTTATACTTATTTTTATGCTTATTCTTGTATTTACATTCTAAAATTTCTAAACTATTTTTACACTTGTCTCATTATTGAAAAGGGAGAATCTCCACAATTTCATTTAAAGGACATTTTATTCTATTCTATTCTATACTACTCTATTCTCTTCTAAACCTATGTACTTCTGGCTGCTATTCCACACTAGCTTCATTGGGATGAAGATAGAATGTGGATTTGGTGCAATCAGGTGACTTATGTACCACACTGGTACGGTCCAGCTCTGCAGAACTTCTTTGGACAGCTTCCCTGCAGCTTTCTGATTGACCATCTCTTGACCTTGTGAAGTGTAGACCAACATCCACCCGGGTTCCTTCACCAGCTGCTTCTGCGTTCTGAGGAATGTAGACTATATGTTCCTACTACACTACTGTATATGTACAGGGGTTGGACAACACTGGCCAATTTAGTGTTGGAGGTTTCATGGCTAAATTTGACCAGCCTGGTGTCCAGTCTTCATTGATTGCACATTGCACCAGTAAGAGCAGAGTGTGAAGGTTCAGTTAGCAGAGTAATAAGACAGTTTTACTTAAGATATTGCAATGCACACAACATTACGGGTGGCATATCAGAGTTCAAAAGAGGACAAATTGTTGGTGCACGTCTTGCTGGTGCATCTGTGACCAAGACAGCAAGTCTTTGTGATGTATCAAAAGCCACAGTATCCAGGGTAATGTCAGCATACCACCAAGAAGGACGAACCACATCCAACAGGAGTAACTGTGGACGCAAAAGAAAGCTGTCTGAATGGGAAATCCGGGTGCTAACCCAGATTGTATCCAAACAATATAAAACCACAGCTGCCCAACTCACTGCAGAATTAAATGTGCACCTCAACTCTCCTGTTTCCACCAAAACTGTCCATTAGGAGCGCCACAGGGTCAATATCCATGGCCAGGCTGCTATAGCCAAACCTTTGGTCACTTGTGCCAATGCCAAACGTCGGTTTCAGTGGTGCCAGCAGCGAAAATCTTGGGCTGTGGACAATGTGAAACATATTGTTCTCTGATGAGTGCACCTTTACTGTGTTTCCCACATCCGGGAGAGTTACGGTGTGGAGAAGCCCCAAAGAAGTGTACCACCCACACTGTTGCATGCTTAGAGTGAAGCATGGGGGTGGATCAGTGATAGTTTGGGCTGCAATGTCATGGCATTCCCTAGCCCCAATACTTGTGCTTGATGGGCGCGTCACTGCCAAGGACTGCCGAACCATTCTGGAGGACCATGTGCACCCAGTGGTTCAAATATTGTATGCTGAAGGTGGTGCTGTGTATCAGGATGATAATGCACCAATACACACAGCACGACTGGTGACAGAGTGGTTTGATGAACATGAAAGTGAAATTGAACATCTCCCATGGCCTGCACAGTCACCAGATCTAAATATTATTGAGCCACTTTGGGGTGTTTTGGAGAAGCGAGTCAGGAACCGTTTTCCTCCACCAGCATCACATAGAGCCCTGGCCACTATTCTGTAAGAAGAATGGCTCAAAATCTCTCTGGCCACTGTGCAGGATTTGGATCTGTCACTCCGAAGACAAATTGATGATGTATTGGCCACAAAAGGAGGCCCTACATCATACCAATGAATTATTGTCGTCTAAAACCAGGCGTTTCAGTTTCATTGTCCAACCCCTGTAGTTCCGAGACTATGTATTGTCACTAGACTGTGTTGTTACTAGACTATGTTGTTGCTAGACTGTATGTTGTTACTAGACTGTTTGTGATAGACTATATGTTGTTACTAGACTATATGTTAGTAGACTATATGTTGTTAATAAACAATGTTTTTACTGGGGTATATGTTGTTACTAGACAATGTTGTTAGAAGACTATATGTTGTTACTGGAATATGTTGTTACTAGACAATGTTTTTACTAGACTATATGTTGTTACTAGACAATGTTGTTAGAAGACTATATGTTGTTACTGGAATATGTTGTTACTAGACAATGTTGTTACGAGACTATATGTTGTTACTAGACAATGTTGTTACAAGACTATATGTTGTTACTGTAATATGTTGTTACTAGACGATGTTCTTACTACACTATATGTTGTTGCTGGAATATGTTGTTTGTGAAAGAGGTGATGAGTTGAGACCTCTGAGTGAAGGTGAACTGGCTCTTTAAATGACTTAACTACAATCTCCACAGGGTGTCCTGCCAGAACAGTGATGATGGCTGATAATGTCAGTCAAGGATCCACACACTTATTCTCATGCCACTCATTTATTTGTCGAATCTTGTCAGAGCGGGAATCTTTACAGGCTTGTGTGTGGTTTCTACAGAGAATTAAAAGAAATATAAATGAGAATGAATTGTATGATTTAAACATAAATGTGGCATACAACACATGAATGTAATATAAACAATAATATTTATAGAACAAGATTATGCATTCATCTAACACAGTGCAATTATCAAACACAAAGGCACACTTATAAAATATACAACAATTGTGTGACGGTCCCTTAATCTCCGTGCAGTATTAATTATCCCGGCTCGAAGGACCACTGGACTGAGGCTTCAAGCAGCTCCTTGAAGTTAGTGAAGGTGCTGGGATCAGGCAAAGGTCTATCATCAGTCATCGAGACATGTCCACAGAAGTTAGCCTTGCGTAGTTCAACTGGGTCCTCTGTCAGGGAGATGTTTGGCAAGGCTGGCCAGGATGATTCGTCCTGCCACAAGAAAGAAGGTCCATGGGTCCATCGGTTGCGACCGAGAAGCTGTGACAAAGCCAGCCCTCTAGTTATGTCATCAGCAGGATTGTCTCCAGAACTGACATATCTCCAAGGACTATCCTCAGTCAGCTCCTGAACGTCAGCGACTCTGGATCCGACAAATACCTTGTAGCGGCAAGATTGTGACTGCAGCCACTTCAGGACTGTGGTGGAGTCTGTCCAATGGGTGATGCTGGAGATCTGGAGAGTTAGCTCCTTCTTTAGGACAGCAGCAAGTTGTGCTCCACTGTGAGCTGCGCAGAGTTCCAATTTTGGGATGGACTGCTGGCGAACTGGGGAAACTCGAGATCTGGCAGCTAGGAACGCTACTTGAACGTTACCTGAATGGTCCACTGTGCTTAGATAGGCTACAGCCCCATAAGCTTTCTCCGATGCATTCGAGAAGATGTGAATGGTCTGAGTGCAAGCTGAGATGTCTGTTGCCAGGTCAGCATAACATCTTGGCAGAGAGATAGAAGGGAGCTGTTGGAGTTCGCTCTCCCAGGAATACCATTGCTGAAGCAGATCGTCCGGCAGCTGTGGATCATCCCAGTCTCGTTTCTTACTCCAGAGGCTCTGCACCAGTATATTGGCTCGAGTCGTGAACGGGATGAGCAGGCCAAGAGGGTCATATTGTCTGGCTAAGACCCGATAGATGCTGCGCATCGTTGGTTGATGATGCTCTGTTTGACGAAGCTGGTAAGTGATGGTGTCGGACGTGCGGTGCCACAACAGCCCCAAAGCTCGTTCTGGTGGGTCAGCTCCATCCAGTGATAGCCACAGTTCACTGCTCTCTGCTCTTGATTCTGATGGCAGGTGACTGACGATGTCAGGAACATTGGTAGCCCACTGGCGTAGTTCAAATCCGCCTGATAGGAGAAGTGGGTGTAGCTTTGTGATGAGCTGCTTTGCTTCTTGCTCGGAGATGAAGTTCTGGAGAAGGTTGTCAACACAGAAGCAGTTCTCAACAGAGTGACAGATGTCCTCACCTGGACTGCTGTGATCTCAGACGTGTCTCTGAAGCGCAAAGGTGGCACAGCAAGGACTGCACGTCGTCCCGAAAGGCAACACTTGCCACTCGTAGACGTCTGGTGTTGCACTGCGATCCATCCCTCTCCAGAGGAACCGGAGGAAGGGCTTGTCCTCAGGCAAGAGGCGCACTTGATGGAACATCCCTCTTATATCACTGCTCACCGCCACCAGATACTCCCTGAACCAGAGCAATACTCCCAGCAGCGTGGATCCTAATGTGGGACCGGGAAGTAGCTGTTCGTTGAGGCTCACACCTTGGTACGTGAAAGAACAGTTGAATATGATCCGATTCTTACCATTATGACAGACCATATGATGAGGAATATACCACGTGTTGACTTTGGCTTGTGCTATGTCCGCGGTTAACTTGACACGTAACCCGCATCCAGCAACTTCTTGATCTCCTTGTTGTAAGTATCTGCTCTGACAGGATCCTGAGAAAGGCGTTTCTCAGTGCTGCGCAGATGACCTAGCACAGCCTCCTTAGGAGAATGGATAGGAGGCACATCCTCCTTCCACAGCAGGGGCGTTGCATACCTTCGCACACCGTCTACCTCCACTGTGATGGTCTTATCTTCCAGTGCTTTGATTGCTGCCGTGTCCTGTTTTGACCGTGTGATGAGCTTCTCGTTCCGGTACGGCAGAATATCCATTTGCCAGAGTTTAGTCACATGACTAAGGAGTTCCGCAGATGGAGATAAGGTGTTGATCAGCAAACACTGTGGGGTGGAGGTTTGATGCATGGGGACTTTAGCAGGCCCCTGGAGTGTCCAGCCGAGGCGCGTCTTCAGTGCAGCTGGTCCACCTGGTGGTCCTATGCACACAGGCTCAACTGGGGTGATGAGGTGTGGATAGTCTGAACCGATGAGCAGCAATGGTTGTTCTTGATTGAATGACTGGAGGGGCAGACCTCTGATGTGACAGTAGGTCCTCTGGAGAGCTTCAACTGGATGAGAATGTCTAGAAATTTTGAGCTCAGTTGCTGTAAAAGCTTTGTGGATCCAGAAACGCTTCTGGGGATGAGTAGCAGAAGACACTGAAAAGGACACTGATCTTTCTGGCACAGTTCTGGTATCTTGGCAGATGGTTCTCAAAACCAAGCTCTCAGTCCGTCCCTGGAGTCCTAGTTCTTTGGCTGCGTCATGGAGGAGAATTGTCCTTTCGGACCCGTCGTCCAGGATCGCATATGTTTCGATCCTCCTTTTCTCATTGTAGAGGCACACTTTGACCATCTTTAGTAGCACACAACTACTTCTCCAGGCTGGGTCCAAGTAGTAGGTTACAGGCTGAGTAGGTTCTGGGCTTGGACTCTCTGGTCTGGGAGCTGAAGATGAATTGACCTCATGTAATACTTCCAGGTGAGTCTTGTTGCACCATTGACATTTGGCCTTGAGATAGCACTGTGCCGCTTGATGATCTCTACCGCATCTCCAACACCGCTTGCCTGCTTTGATCGAAGTCACTTTTTGCTCCTTTGTGAGTTTCTTGAATTCTGTGCACTGATTGAAGTAGTGCTGAGTATTGTCACAAAAGGGGCAATACTTCTTGGGCTTCTCTGGTTTGTTGACTTGAGATCTGAGTAGTGAAGGAGGCTCCGATTCCTTCATTGCAGGTTCATAGAGGACGGTGGTAGAGCTGACAGCAGGCTTCTGCTTGGGCCTAAATCCTTTCAGTCAGTCTGGCCGCCCCTCTGGCATCAACCGGGACTGATGAGTGATAATGTCATCGTCTTGAACATGGACCTCATTTGACCTCATTTGAATTGCGCTCTCAGATCGTGTGGAAGCTTGGCCAGCAGGCGGGAGATGTGTGACCCACACGCCAGTTCTGTTCTTCCCTCTTTACCCAGCTGGTCTAGCATCCCAACTAGCGCCCTCACCTTCAGTGCGAACAGCCGGAACCCTTTACTGTCAACACTCTTGACTGCGGGCTCAGCTAAGACTTCAGTGATACGCTGTAAAGCCAATTTGTGGGGCTGGCCATAAAGCTTGGTCAGCGAGGCCAAGGTCTTGCTATAAGGGTGTTGGCTATTGCTGTAAGAGTCTGCGACCAAGAGGGCATCTTCCAGCTTGAGATGATCAATGATCAATGATCAATGAGAATCTGATATTTGAACCTCTCAGTAGCATCTTCAGGCAATATGTTCTCCAGCGCTATCTTTAAGCATGCGAACTGACGAGGGTCTTCAGCGGTGAAGCACGGAATCTGTGGTCCACGATACGTGGTCTCCTGATGAGACGGAGAGTGTGGTTGACTGCCACCTGTTAATCCCCTCAGGTCTACAGGTGACCACTGAAGTTGCTCATCTGCTTGGCGAAAAGGGCGAGTAGGTGGTCTACGATGACTGGTATATGGCTCAACGTACTCAGGTGTGGAAACCAGACCATGTGGAGGGTACGAGACTGGTGGTGGTGGAGGAGGAAATGGCTCGTCGCTTGGATGGAGTTGAGCTGGGGGAGATGGGTCAGGCCATGGCATACCTGGCAAGTCATCCTCTGGTTAGCTGGCAGGTTGGGCACTATAATGCAGTGGAGTGGATGTAAAGTCTGGAGTTACAGCCTTTAAATAGGAGCCAGGGTCCTCCGCCTGATGAGTATGCATGTGGGTGAATGCACTTGACCTTGAAGCATGAGGCTGAGAACCGGCTGAAGGTCGTGGAGTGAAAGCACTGATGAGGGTCTGCATCTCTCGCCTGAGTTGGTTATTGTCCTCCCTCTTCTCTTTCAGCGCTGACAAAACCACCTCTGGAACGGTGTCCCGTGGGGTCGGGCCTTCATGTGGAGTCTTAGGTGATTCGTGAGTATTAATGTCTCCCTCGTTGGAGTGGTCATGGAGTGTGTGTAACTGAGGTACTTGACATCTTGGAGGATCTACCAGGAAGTCATCCAGATAACGAGGTCGACGGACTTCACAGCGTGTACGGACATTATCAGGAAAAGCCATGATTCTACTGTGGAAACTGCAGATCCGGCTCGAAGGACCATGTGAAAGAGGTGATGAGTTGAGACCTCTGAGTGAAGGTGAAGTGGCTCTTTAAATGACTTAACTACAATCTCCACAGGGTATCCTGCCAGAACAGTGATGATGGCTGATAATGTCAGTCAAGGATCCACACACTTATTCTCATGCCACTCATTTATTTGTCGAATCTTGTCAGAGCGGGAATCTTTACATGCTTGTGTGTGGTTTCTACAGAGAATTAAAAGAAATATAAATGAGAATGAATTGTATGATTTAAACATAAATGTGGCATACAACACATGAATGTAATATAAACAATAATATTTATAGAACAAGATTATGCATTCATCTAACACAGTGCAATTATCAAACACAAAGGCACACTTATAAAATATACAACATTGTGTGACAGTCCCTTAATCTCCGTGTAGTATTAATTATCCCAAGTGGAAGGAAAAGTAAACAATTAACTCTGATAACGCCGTCACATATTAAGCGATGAACCGGACGGCCCGTGAATATGAATAAACAGTCACCTTAACGTATCCACAACGATACACAAAACAACACTTACAGTCTCATGGACGCACAAACAATCCGTATGAATGATGCGTGAGTCCCGACTCCGATCATTTATTCCACCGCGACGGCTCCACAGCTGCTCTCCCTCTGCGAGCAACAGCGGTTAATCACTCACCCAGGTGATCAGCGATCTGATTGGCTCAGGACACCGCGGCTTCACGTGAATGCGACATGCTGATCATTAGTGGGCTGGGTGACCTTCTGTACATTGTTTCAAGACAATGTTGTTACTAGACAATATATTGTTACTAGAATATGGTCTTATTGGACTATATGTTGTTATTAGACTATATGCTGTTATTAGATTATATGTTGTTACTAGATTACACGTTGTTGCTAGACTATATGTTGGGACAAAAATATGTTTTTACAGTAGAAAAATATTGACTTTGTCACTGTCCAGATACACACAGGAGTTATTTGAAGAGACCCCAAATGGAGAAGAACATCTATTGCTTCTGAATCATGTCAGGGCAGCTAATAAGGTGTGGTTTCCATTATTGTTAGTAGTGTTGTTGTTGTGTATTACAGTTCCATTATTTAATGAGACCATTGATTATTTGGCTTTGGGGGGGGAATCCTAATGAGAAAAAGGCTGAACACAGTTTCCCTGTTGTTGTATGGACTGTATTTTAAGTTGGACTGGAAGATTATGTGATGCGCAAGAATAACAATCTAATGAGATCCTTGGAGGGTGAAGCAATCTATTAAACATTTGCAGACACCGAAAAAGTTCACTTTATGAATTTCGGAGATGAAGAAACATCGGGTTCCATTCAAGGTCAAGTAGCCATCTGTGAATCTCTCTACATGCAGTACATGCAGGTGAGATGTTTGTATTATCATGAAAGTCAGAGTTCTTTTTGTATTTGAATTTATGTGTGCTGGTTACAAATTCTGCCTGTTTTATTACTATTCATGGCTGATGAGTTAAATGCAACATATATAACTCTTGATGGGTATGTGGAAGTTGACAAATACAAATATGTTTATTTTATGGTTATGTTGACAGTATATATTCTAATAATATGTAGTAATTCTACTATTGTGTATCTTATCTGGATCCACAAAGATCTCCACGAGCCTATGTACATATTCATTGCAGCTTTGTTACTGAACTCTGTTCTTTTCAGCACTGCTATGTACCCAAAGCTTTTGATTGACTTTTTATCTGAAAAACAAATTGTAACATATTCAGCCTGTCTCTTTCAATTTTTTACATATTACTCTCTAGGCAGTTCAGAATACTTACTGTTGTCAGTCATGGCCTATGACAGGTATGTGTCTATATGTAAACCTCTGCAATATCCAACTCTCATGAGGAAAACCACTGTCAGTATATGTTTGTTTTTTGCTTGGTTTTTGCCTGCTTGTCATATCGCAGTCCCAACTATACTGAGTGCTGAATCAAAACTGTGTGACTTTACTTTCAAAGGAATATTTTGTAACAATTCAATTTATATACTTCTTTGTGTAACATCAAGAGTAATTGCAATATATGGTGTTGTTGCTTTATTAAATCTTACAGTTCTACCTACACTCTTCATAATTTTTACATACTCAAAAATACTTACAATAACCTATCAAAGTTGTAGAGAAGTCAAGAAAAAAGCTGCAGAGACCTGTTTACCCCACCTCTTGGTTTTAATCAGTTTGTCCTGTTTGAGTATATATGATATCATTATGGCCCGAATAGAATCAAATTTACCGGAAATTGCACGCTTAATAATGATGTTACAAATAGTTTTATATCACCCTTTGTTGAATCCACTCATATATGGGCTCAAAATGAAGGGCATTTCCAAACATCTCAAAAGGTTGCTCTGTCCAGCCAAAGTAACGTGATGTGTTAACACTGACTATTAATGTGCAGTCATTTCTTCGGAGAGGCAACCAGGAAGAGTCTCTTTACAGTTTGTTATTGGAACAATAAAAGGTGCCTTGAGATTGAACAGTGCAATGGATGGTGAATAATTGTACCCTAGTTATCAATAAAAAAAAATTGCTCCACATTATTTAGTCATTCCAACTGAACCCTGTTCATAAGTGATGGCATTCATATTTAGTTGGCTCTGGGAGTATTGATCATTGTATTGTAAATACACTGTATAAATGCAGATAATAATATTTTAAGACTGCAATAAAAGTGTATACGTTCCATGTCATGTCCTGGAAATAAGGCGGTCTCTCTTTGAATTGCCTTTCCCAAAGTTTCTCCCATTAGTGTGACCTTTTTGTTTGTTGATAACCTGAAATTCGACTCTACACTGATGCAGCTCGTTCCATAGTCTTTGATCGCTATGTACTGTCACTAGTGTGTCTGGTCTCTTGTTTGAATCATTTCAAGACATATCACACAACATACCAGCTACCCTTTACATCTCTCGCTGCTCATTTCATTCTCATTATCCACTCTTCTCCAGATCTACTTATCAGGAATCAGCTGGTTTGCAGAAAAGAAGGAAAACAATTGCCACTCTTTCCAGTTCATCTCTGCGTCAACTCTCTACTTTCCTTTCAGGCTATATTCAGCCATTGTGGTCCACTTTTCTCGAGCCATAAATAAACAATCTGTGTTTTTGCAGGCATCTTTTTGGCAGTTTGTGCAGTGCTCTATAAGCCCCTCAACTTCATCCCACTGTAGTATTTTCCTCCAGCCCAGTCTCTGTGACATCACTAAATGTACAGAGTTGTTCAAAAATCATTCAAATAATTGCTACTATCCAGTAATCTTATTGCTAGATCTAACTTTTGTTTTATTCTTTAGCAATAAGTGAGAGGCTGTGATTTACTTTGATTTTACATCCCAAAGGGGCCGATGTATCATCAGCAACTATTATGCTCACTTTCACCCAGCTGTATCACTTCCACTGTAGCCAGGTTAATTGCTGTGTAAGCAAGATCAACAACAGGATTCATGAAAGTACACCAGTATATTATTCAATATAATTTGGATGAAATTACCTGAATTTTATCTGAGTGTCTACGTATAAGTGTGTTGTATTGTGGTTCGCACACATGCAGGTCAGTGCTGAGCAGGGGTGTAACATACACATTTTCATACTGAACCACACCACAGTCTGAAAAATGTGCAAGCTTGTTTTGATTTCAGAACTTAAAACTCAGAGGTCCCACAGGATGTGATGTGACTGTTAAGTCTTCAACACACATGTTCAATAGCAGTGAGTAATAGCCCATGGTAAACAGCCATGTTAACACATCTGTTGCTATGGAAACACCAATCTACCAATCTACTGTGAAAAACGAAAAGGGAGAAAGACAACACAAAATCAGTAGGCCAGCATTGTTCAGTAGTGATCAGGTATCTGCAACACAAAACATTTGTAACCATCACTGCTGCAAGGAAGAAACTAGAAAAGCACTTAGGAGTGCAGACCTCCACCAAGGTGGCAGCGCCGACTTTTTATTTAATGTTACCCCCGCCGCCAAGGAGGTTATGTTTTCCCCGGGGCTTGTTGTTTGTTGGTTTGCAAAGTAACTCAAAAAGTTATGGAAGTTATGGATGAAATTTCCGGGGTTGGTCAGAAATAGCCTACCTTAAAACTCATTAAATATTGGTGGTTATCGGAGCCAATCCAACGGCACCACCAAAAATTAATCGGTTTTAAGTTAGGCCAATCCTGAAAATTTCGCCAAAAACTGTCCATAACTTTTTGAGTTAAACCAACAAACAAACAAACCCCAAGGTAACAACTGTTGAACACTGTTTTAAACATATGATGATGGTTAGGTTATCGTAATCCATCATTAATTATGTGCTCGAGTGCACAGAATACAAGATTTCCTTCATTGTCCCACCAATGGGTAGTTCGCATTGTTCCAGCAGCAAAGAGGATAGAGCAATATTACAATAAAGACCTATATGAAAAATAACAACCAGTGACATCAGTAAATAACTGTGTTGAGTAGGAAAAGTATGTAATAAGTAGGTAAAGAAAGATAAGTTGGTAAACTAATGTAAATGAAGCAAAATAACATTTTGAAATCAAGGTACATACCAAGCTATGATTTGTGTACGATGACACTCCTAGTGGGCCTTGCGCCGACATTATGACAGCTCTAAATACAATATGTGTTAAAACTGTCGTTTAAGGAGCAGCAAAAAATGTAAAAAGAACACTCATACCCATGAAAATAACATTTACCACCGATGAGCTCAGGAGTTTGATGAGGTATCTAACCCTGGACACTTGGTGAATTGCATGACTATGTACAAAGCTAACAAAAAATCACTTCACCAAGGAAGGTAAGTGTTATGAAATTTTCTAAATTTAGTGGTTCTTAGGGTCACTACTGGTCCCTGTAAGCAATTAAAGGAGAACTTCGGCTGATTTCAACATGCAACTCTATTGCTCAAGCTACCCTATACTTGTTAGTACCCAAGATGCTTCAATTTTTGGTCCGACCCTGACCCGTTCCTTGAGCGGCATGGTAGCCTGGACAGCTAACCCATGGGGGCATTATTTTCATTGTGTTATAATCATGTTAACATGTTCCAAATATCACCCCAAAAGATATGCAACACTAGCAGATACCTAGCGACACAGCACCGTAGTGTGTATGACTCAAAATGACTAGAAAAGTGGTTAAATCAGTGTGTTTGTGCAAGCAGTCACATATTGTTTGTTTACATTCTTGTCTTCCTGTCGTCCAAACAAGTCAATCCGTCGAGGTCGCGATTATCCTTCATACAAACTGGAGTTTTGCAGACAGAAACCGTATTCCAGCATTTTAATTTTTCTGTTCATACATTACTGACCATGTTAAAGCCTGTCATTAGCGATGCGCTAATGAGCTTCACCTTCTTCTGCTTACTGTAGATCATCACTGACTGACGAGGTTCTCCTCTCTGCAAGAACTATGGGCATGCACAGACAATACTTTCAGTGCAGAGCAAGCTAGTTAGCTCTCAATGCAGAGAAAATAGACCCATAACAAACTACTGTTGGGCGCATTGCTAATGACAGGTTGGAATTTCAAATACATGAGAGCTTATACGCATGTGTGGTTACTAGTAGCTCAACAGCAGTGTGGAGTGAGAAGCAGCAAGAAATAGTGCATATTAGTTTGAAAAAAAGTGGCAGTGATGGTAATGAGTCCAGTTGTGTTAATATCAGCCAGTGATGCTGATGTCTTATTGCTGATGGTAGGAATGAGGTGCAATAGTTCCTTCCAGCGGGGTCTGCAGCTGAAGGAGCTACTTAGGAATACGCCGCCGTGCTTCCATACTGAAATATGTTCTTCCCTGATCTCAGATGAGTTGATACAGACTGTACCTCTCTTGTCTTTGTGCGTGCACTTTATAGCTCTAGCGTTAGCATTTAGCCTCGTCGAGTACTTTCCTTGGGATCCAAACAGAGGTGAAGTTAGAAGCAACCAAGCACTTCCACGTTTTCCCTATTTAAATAAAGTTACATCAGTAGTTATATGACCCAAGTATGGTTTCACAAAATAAAATGTGGTGATTTTCTAAGCAGATAAAAAGGATGGACTATAATGTATGGCGAAATTACACTTGGGAGCATTTTGACGTTGGCGCAGTAATATCATCACTCCTGAAAAATCCTTCCACTTATGTCAACAGAGCTAACGTGACTTTTTACCTCTACCTCTGCTACTAGCAAGCTGCAAGAAATAATTTGCAATGGCGGACTTTGTAGATGATGACGACTGGTTTGTAGCAGACCCAGAGCCATATCTGTTTGAACCTGGAGTACATGGAGGAGGAACTAGTTGTTACGGACCGTGAGAGGGAAGAAAGCTATGAAGCAGAGCAGACCAGAGCAAGCCAGAGAACATGGATAAACAGCAATTGGTGGTGCAAGTGTGACTGTTGCGAACAAATGCAGACTAGTGTTGTGTCATTTGCGAACGATTTGTTCGAAAGAACGAATCTTTTGAGTGAATGAACTGAACTGAATCACTTCCTGAACTGATTCATTCCTTTCTCAGTTCAGGAAGCTGCCTCGATCCGTTCACTGAACGAATGAGTGATTCTACCAGCAAGCTGCAGTGGTTCACTCAGTCAGTCCCGCGAGGAGGAACTAGAAGCGGGGGATAAGCTCTCATGGCGCTGACATGTTTCTCTGAGCTAACAGCAAATGCTAAGTGAAGCTACGTTCAAACAAAGGCACACACATCGCTCATATTAACAGACTGAAGAGCAAAAGAGAGGAGATGAGCGAGTGAGATTGACCGGTGCACGCAGGGTGCATTTACATTAATATTTCATTCTTAATATATTCTTGATTAATAGTTTATTTAGCTTATATATTATTAGTAATAGTTTAGTAATAAATTGTCATTTTACTTTTTAATGATTAGTTCCCACTTTGATTGTTTTTTTTTCAGTGCAATAACAATATTTAATAACCTGACATTTAATCACATGCACTATATTTGTTATTTTAAAAGGCTAGAAATGCATATGTGTCTTCAGCCTATATAATCTTTTATTTTTAATCTCCCCAGCTTTCCTAGTTTACAACGTTAAGTAGACTTTGCAATAACAGAAAAAGGACTGACGTTCACTGGCGTCCGCAACAAAACAAAGCTGACGTTTGGAGGCACTTTGGCTTTCAAACAAAAGAAGGAACTAATAAGCTGCACAAAGAGTACAGAGTTTGCAAACGATACACTGAGATAATAGCACAGCAGCCGCCACTGAACGCTCTCCTCTCGCTCCCTCTCACAACAAACACCGGCACAGACATCACTACACTCAGAGAGCGGTGCAAAAAAGTTAAAATCAGTTTCAGAACACTCTCAGATGTCACTAAGCACAAGGGGACATGTCCGCTGAGATTTATCTGTCACCCAACTTTCCCAGCATAAGGCGTCAAACATCGCCGGTAAAACAGGATTTACTGCAACAGTATGGAGAGCCCGGTGTCTGCGTGATTCAGCTCATGGTGCGTTTAAATATACACGTATGTCGGAATGTCCAATTCAGAATTTAAATCAGACTGAAGATGGAAAGTCGGATTTATCTCACCAACCAGACATAGAATTCATGCTATCTGGTACTTAGGTAAACAGTAGTTACATGTGTTGTATGTCTGTAACGCTGGAAGACCTGGGAGCACTAAATTTTGAGGTTATGTTAATTAGAGCTCCAATTTCCGACTTACAGTGAACACACCATAAGGCAATCTCTCACCCTAGTGTCCTAAAGAGGAACTGGTAGCAGCCTGTGACTGTTGAATATCATCAGTCTACCATGATAAAGCCCACCCATAGAAAAATCTTATTAAAAAATCTATTGAAATTCATTAATAGTACATGATTTACTCTTCAAAGTGGCCACTTCTGCATTCTTTTCATACAAGATAATAAAAAGAAGTATAAGGATATTGTATGTATCATTACTGTCATATACTATTCTGATAAATACCCAAATCATACAGGTTTCATTTTGTTTAAATTTACTAAGGATCTTATGTCCGGATTCACTGTTGTATGCCTTACATACAAGTTTCATACAAAGGATACCCTTTGAATGAAACTTGTATGTAAGGCATACAACAGCGAATGATACATACAATATCCTCAGACTTCTTTTCATTATCTTGTATGAAAAGAATGCAAAAGTGGTCACTTTCAAGAGTAAATCATATACTAATCATATACATGAATTTCAGTACATTTTTTAATATTTTTTCCATATGGGCAAATTGCACACATTATCTTATTGAGTTTAAATAATAATAAATTAACAACAAATATTGATGATGAACATCCCTCTATTTCAATTCAATAAGCTGATGATAAGCATGTAACAGCATTGTGTTTACTATGCTATGACAGTTTCCTGCGATTAAATTCTATAAAAGAAACTCAACATATCATTGTTTCTATAGTGTCGCAATATATCATATCGTATATATATATCGCGATACGTATTGTATCACCAGATTCTTGCCAATACACACCCCTACTCCGGACTCAGGCTCAGGTTGAAAATGTGCATCTTCTGCTCACTTCTCACCTGGTCAGCTGTTATGGAGATTGTGGTGGTGGAGGTGGATAAGATGGGGAGGGGTGGTGATGGTGATGGTGGTGGTTTGCTGGTGGTGATGGGGGTGGCAGAGGGCTGAGGTGTTGTGAGGAATGAGCTGGCTGGTTGGTGCTTTGATGAGTGGGCTGAGGACTGTTAGCAGAGTCAAACCTGTTGAAGAACAGATTCAGTAGGTTGGACCACTCCTGGTCTTCAGCTCCCCTCTCACGGCCTCTGCTGTGAACAGAAATGGTTTTCAGGCATCTCCAGATCTCCCTTGCATTGCACTATTGCAAGTTTGGTTCCATCTTGATCATGTAGCTGGCCTTGCCATTCCTATTATTCTTCTTCAGCTCCTTCTGTACTCTTCTCAGCTCCTCTTTGTCCCCAGATCCAAAAACCATCCTCCTCAGATCGGCTGCAGTGTGAAAGGTGAGCCGTGTCGACCTGCGTCAACTTGCTATTTACCAGATGACATTTATATATCTGCCTGTCTCATTCTGCTTTAGTCACTGGGCAGTCTGTCAGGCTGTCAGTGTGAAGCTCCATGGCTGCAGAGCAGCTCACCCCTGTTGATCTCCAGAAACCATCTCTGAAGAGCAGATATTTTATTATTTTATTTTACATGATAGAAAATCAAATGTGTAGCGACATCATCTTTAATGGGAGCACATATGTGATTTAGTCCTACGTCATTTTCGGGAAATCCCACCGATCAGGGAATCCCAATGTGAACTACGTGACAGTGTTGCTTGTACAGCGAACTGGCACCTTTTTATTGATCATGGCAGTATGCAGTAGTACTATTATTAGTATTAGCACTGCGTTGGGTTTGTACACTTTGCAAAAGTGACAAAATTACAACGCACGAAACAACAACTTTAACATGCAACTCGCTAATATCCATGCTGTTCACTGTTTACCTCGCAGTGTTCCAGCCAGTGGGCAGGGCCTGTTCAATGAAGCCAATACGGAAGTGACTAAATTTGCATTCTCTCCACCAGCCAGCAGGGGGCGATACCGGTGGTTTCAAAAAGAAGTCTATTTCCATTCACGTGTATTGGAAAATGACCATTTTATCTTGTGCTGTATTACCTCTGTAAACTCCGTAAGTATGACTTTTTGGTCTCAATTGATAGTTTAAATAATGTTTCAATACATCAAGACATTCATTTACTGAATTACGGTCTAATATATGGTAAAAATAACACATAAAGTTGTGGGGCGTGGCTATCGTGTGATTGACAGGTCGCTACACATCAGGAGTATAAAGGGTGAGATCGCGAGATGCTGTGAGATTGCGAGAGTCTGTGAGATTTGTGAGATTCAACATGGCGGCCCCCAGCTGCTAGACTAAGATTTAGCAAAATACCGTCTTTGCCGACTTACTTCGTGCTTTAATCAGCACAAATAAGTTAAATTGACAAAGCTGTACATAGCTTCACTCAAGGTGGAGGATCTTGAAGACTTTATCGACGATTATTTCTTTCGGTGCGCCATGGAAGACTCCAACACCGAAACTCACCGGGCCAACCCAAACAAGAGGAAGAAAACAGACTCCTCTACTGATACACAGGACCTTGAGACCACGGATGTCCAGATAAGCGTCCTCGAATCGATCAATAAAAAGCTCAATATACTTAAGATGCTCCACGATGAGATTAAGGACCTGAAGGCTAGCCTGGAGTTTACTCACCAGCAGTTATCCGACCTGCAAAGGGACAACACCGAACTCCGCTCCACGCTGACAGCCGTCACTTCGGAGGTAAATATCCTTAAAAAAGAGAATAAATCTCTTCTGGAGAGCATCCTTGACATCCAGACGAGGAGCATGCGGGACAACCTGATCTTTTCGGGTATTCCAGAATCCACCCCGGATGACCCAGAGTCCCTAGTTAAAAACTTCATGGCATCGGCTCTTAAAATCCCAAAAGAGACTGTGAATAACATCACTTTCCACCGTGTTCACCGGCTCGGACCACGAAGAGGAGACCGCCACCGTCCTATCATCGCGAAATCCGAGCACTTTAAGCAAAAAGAGCTCGTCAAGAGCAAAGGACGGGAGCTGAAAGGAAAGCCATTCGGGATGAATGACCAGTTTCCACGGGAAATTAACGAGAGGCGCAAAGTCTTGTTTCCTATTATGAAAGAGCACAGACAGCGAGGCAAGCGGACTGCACTTGTGGTGGACAAACTCTACATAGATGGCCAACTGTTCAGGGAATCCTCCATCACCCCCTGGCTCTTCTAAGGAAAAGATAAGTAACCACAAAAAACAAATGGCTCAGATTTTTAAATATATCACTCATTAGTTAAAAATACATAGAAAGCAATCAAATCTCACAAGTTTCAAATGTTTCACTTTACCAAATGTCACCCCCCACTAGGGATCCCTTCCCTTCTTTTATTCTTCTTTCTCTCCCTCTCTGTGCTAAATCTCTATGTACCCCTTTATCTCACACTCACTCCTCCTGCCCCCCTCCTACCCTATGTACCCTCTTTGTTTTTGTGTCACAATGTATATGTTGTTAGTTTCACAGGCTTTATGGTGCCTCATTATGATACATATCATGACTCATTGTATCTGTCCCTAACATCTACAAGGTCTTTAACCAACACCTTACACCCCACTATCCTGACATTCACAGCTCTGGGACATTCACAGCTCTGGGACATTCACAGCTCACAAACCGCAACATTTTATTTACATTACACTGTCACTAACTCAGTGTCTGAACATCCTCTCTTCTTATGTCTAAGTTAAACTTAGTTTCCTGGAACGTACATGGCATACGCTCACAGACAAAAAGAATTAAAATCTTAGACTATGTCTCTAAACTAAAAGCAGATATTCTCCTTTTGCAAGAGACATATCTACTACAATCAGAAGAGAAATCTCTCTAACAGCAGACAAAGAGGATTCTCTATTCTAATCCACAAGAGAGTCCCGTTTACCTTAAACTGTTCAATAACAGACCCAGAGGGCAGATACATTATTATTCAAGCAACAATTTTTGATAAACAATACACAATTGCCAATCTGCATGCTCCTAATAGTGATGATCCAGCCTTCTTTCACACTTGTGCTTAATGCTAACTCCACTGCTATTATCGGAGGTGACTTTAACATAGTTTTAAATCCCTCTGTAGATCGATCGAACATGCCAATGCAGACGAAACAATCACAATCAGTCCAAACCATACGGGATTATATGAAAGATTTTGGTCTGGATGACGTCTGGAGACTCAAAAACCCAACAAAAAGGGAATATACTTTCTTCTCAGCAGTACACCAATCATTTTCAAGAATTGACTTTTTCCTTTCAAATAACTCCATGGCACACAAAATTTCCACCAGAATTCACCCAATCATCATCAGTGACCATGCACCTATATCCCTCAGTCTGCAAATTGATACTTCCCGTAAACCTCCTCAGACCTGACGCTTCAACATATCTCTACTTAAAGATCCAGAATTTGATCAAATGGTAAGGAGAGAGTGGGCAGACTTTCTAAAAACTAATGACTCTCCAGATTCATCTCCTTCTCTACTTTGGGAAACCTGGAAGCCCGTAATTAGAGGTAAAATAATATCGTACTCTTCATACAAGAAAAGAAAGGAACAACAAATAGAGATAGATATTGAAGAAAAAATTAAATAACTTTTGCAGGATTATGCATTAAACCCAAGCGACCAATTACGATCCAAGTTGCACAATGCAAAGTTATGCCTCGACGATATTTTATCAAAGAAAACTGATTTTTTACTACAACAACTGAGATACAATGATTTTGAGCATAGCAACAAATCAGGCAAATTTCTTGCGAATTTAGTTCAACGCAACAGAGAAAAATCTTTTATAACAGCATTACAAGATCCTACTGGCAAATATACTCAATCACCTCAAGAATTCAATCAGATGTTTTATAGCTATTACCACAACATTTTACTTTATCTAGAAAAACCCAAAACATCAATGAAGGAAGTATGTAAACTCATTACAACCTTCTCACGGCTATCAGATTACTCCATCAACTGGTCAAAATCAATTATACTGCCATTAACAGAGAGCTCATGGAATCCTGCAAACCAAAACTCTCATTACTCTTTCCCTACAGGCAACATTAGATATCTGGGCATAAATATTTCCTCTAAACTCTCAGATCAAGTTCACTTGAACTTCACACCACTCTTGGACAAAGTATGTGGTGATCTGAGCCGTTGGAATAACCTTCCCATCTCACTTTTGGGACGAATAGCTACTGTCAAGATAAAAATATTACCTCAAATCAACTATCTCTTCTCCATGATCCCCTTTAAACCCACAACAAAATGGTTCCAAACATTAGATTCAGCTATTGGTAAATTCTATTCAAAGAACAAAAAAGCCAAAATCAGCCTGGCTACTCTCCAGAAGAATAAGTCTGAAGGTGGACTGGAGGCTCCCAATTTTCTGCATTATTACCTATCTAATCAGTTACAATACCTTATCAAGTGGATCTATCCACAGGAAGAATATAACTCCTGGATGGAACTAGAACAGTTAGACTGCAACCATATTAAACTTTCTGATTTACCCTTTATCACCTCCATTCTTAAAAATCATTCCTGCTTCAAGAACCCTTTGATTGCCTCCACCCTGTCTGCTTGGTGGAGAGCCCTTGAAATCACAGGTTCCCCACTTCAACCCGGTGTACTCTCCCCAATTTGGTACAACCCAGACTTTGTAAACAATAAAACCCCTCTCTATCTCAGTACATGGGCAGAGAAGGGGGTCACTCATCTCCACCACCTCCTCCAAGATAACATATTTATGACATCCACAGATTTATTCCAAACCTTTGGAATAAGGAATGGAAATTTTCTCCAATATCTGCGGGTAAAGAAAACAATTACAAAGAGAATCCCAATACTTCAGTGCTCCTCTCAGCCACCTGATCTACATCCACCTGAATTCATCAAATACATCGCCAAATTGTCCCCCAAAAATAAGAAAAACCTCTCAAAATTGTATAGTTTCCTCTCAAAGACTGATTCTATACATTTACCTATTCCAAAATGGGAAAAAGACTTATCCATATCCTTAGACCATGATTTTTGGACTCAGATCTGTGGTAACACATTTAACATGACAAAAAACACTAACCTACAACTGATACAATTTAAGGTTCTCCACAGAACACACGTAACGCAGTATAAAATGTATAAAATGGGTTTCTCACAGTCCGACTTGTGCACCCAATGCACTCAAAAAACTGCAGACACTTATTTTCATGCACTGTGGCTATGTTCTCCTGTATTTCAATTTTGGGCAACAGTCACACAGAAACTCTCTTCTATTTTGGACTGCAGGATCCCACAATCTCCAAACTTATGCTTAATTGGTGATTTTACGATAACGACAGTACCAGTCATTCACCTCCAACCCACGCTTGCAGCTCTCGCCATCGCTAAGAAAACCATCTTGGTTAACTGGAAGGATAAGAGAGCAATCAACATCAACCATTGGCTAAACCTCCTCTTTGAGCATATATCATTTGAGAAAATATCTGCTTCCCGAAAAAAACAATTGACATCTTTTACAGAAAAATGGTCTCCATTTATTAGAGCTCTCAATATAAGTCTATAGTCTGCTCTTGTCAGTTAGCGTATGCCGACCCCCCTCATAAATTTCAGTTGTTCCAGAAAATATTCATTCTCTCTGTGCCTTTATTATGACCTCTAACTTGTCTTCTCCTCTCCTATGCTACAGTTGAATAATCATCTCTTCATCAAGGTATGATGGATCCAAAGACTCCAAGGCTGGGTGCATGATGCACAAGGTGCATGCTCTACGATTTTTTTTTTTTTTTTTTCACATTGTCTGCATTGTTCTCATTATTCAACACCACAAAAGAGTGTCGACCTTTTATGAGATTATGCATATTTTAGTCTTGCAGCAAAAGCTATTAATATTTGGTGCGTGTATGTGACCATCACCGGCCCTCCCTGGAATCTAATCTTACTTTATTTATTGGAATTTCTTGTTATAAGCCAGAGAGGGACGTGCTACATCTGGGTGATAAGAGGGGGAAATAAATGACAGACAGGGAGATAAGACAAAACAAATAGGGAAGTTTACAGACAGGCAGTGCTATTGGAATAAAAAAAACGTGTAAGCTACTGTGTCATTCCTAACACCTTCATCCCAACACCCAACAGTATTGAACACCAGAGTAGTGGAGGACCTAACCGTATAGAGTAGGCTACCGAGAACACAAATGAAAGAAGTATGTGGAGAAAATATGACCTTAGTGAGAAGTCGGACGAATGATTTGGCACATACTAGCAGTTCACATCAGTACTCATCAATGTGACTCGAGAGGAGTTAATAAGGTCTGGATAAAACATGCATGTGTGTAGAACACCGAAGCCCAGAGCGTCTACCACGACCCCTCATGGCCAGATCGGCCAGGTGTCCACAACAACCCGGGGAAGTGGGAGCATCGACGATGCCAAACCCAGAGAGCCACCCGGGCCACCGAGAACCACGCAGATCCAACGACCAGGAGGAGACAGAAACCACCACCTCCCAGGAGGCCAGGACAGGTCCAAAGGGCCAGCGACACGAGGGCCCACCCACCCCCAACCACCCCACCATCCACCCCCATCCCCAACCCCCACCCCCCGCCCACACCCCCCCAGCCACCCCAACACCCGGGGAGACAGGAGGCCACCGGCGCCGATGAGGCAAGACCATCGACTCTAGCGCTCCCCTCCGGAGGGAGGGGGGACGAGAGAGCGAGGGAGCACCGGGCCCGCACGCAGCAGGCCATCACCGGGCGGCAGCCAGAAGGCGACCGAAGCCGGGTCCGAACGCAAACCATGGGGCCAGTGTGGGCGAGGAGGGAAAGGGAGAGGGAAAAGTATGAATCCGACAGGGAGCCCCACCCCACCCACAGAGACAACTGAGAGCACGGGCGAGAGCAGGCCGAATCCACCAATCAGGGAGCAGCAACCGCACGCGCCGACCCACTCACCCAACCCCCGGCCAGCAAAGAGCCCACCATCAGCCCCCCGACCATACTGACCAGCCGCCACACCCCCAAAACCCAGCTGCCGTGGCACCGCCACTGAGGCCACAGCTTCAGGGGGCCCACCATAGCTGCAAGGGGACCCCCCAGGCCCCCAACCTCCCCCCCCTATAGATTTATATTGAGAGCTCTAATAAATGGAGACCATTTTTCTGTAAAAGATGTCAATTGGTTCTTTCGGGAAGCAGATATTTTCTCAAGTGAGATATGCTCAAAGAGGAGGTTTAGCCAATGGGTAATGTTGATTGCTCTCTTATCCTTCCAATTAACCACGATGGTCTTCTTAGCGATGGCCAGAGCTACAAGCGTGGGTTGGAGGTGAATGACTGGTACTGTTGCTGTAGTAAAATCGCCAATTAAGCATAAGTTTGGAGATTGTGGGATCCTGCAGTCCAAAATAGAAGAGAGTTTCTGTGTTACTGTTGCCCAGAATTGAAATACAGGAGAACATAGCCACAGTGCATGAAAATAAGTATCAGCAGTTTTTTGAGTGCATTGGGTGCACAAGTCAGACTGTGAGAAACCCATTTTATACATTTTATACTGCGTGACGTGTGCTCTGTGGAGAACCTTAAATTGGATCAGTTGTAGGTTAGTATTTTTTTGTCATGCTAAATGTGTTTCCACAGATCTGAGTCCAAAAATCATGGTCTAAGGGCATGGATAAGTCTTTCTCCCATTTTGGGATTGGTAAATGTATAGAGTCTGTCTTTGAGAGGAAACTATACATTTTTGAGAGGTTTTTCTTATTTTTGAACAACAATTTGGTGATGTATTTGATAAATTCAGGTGGCTGTAAATCAGGTGGCTGAGAGGTGGACTGAAGTGTTGGGATTGTCTTTGTAATCGTTTTCTTTACCTGCAGGTATTGGAGAAAATTTCCATTCCTTATTCCAAAGGTTTGGAATAAGTCTGTGTATGTCATAAATATGTTATCTTGGAGGAGGTGATGGAGATGGGTGACCCCCTTCTCTGCCCATGTACTGAGATAGAGAGGGGTTTTATTGTTTACAAAGTCTGGGTTGTACCAGATTGGTGAGAGTATACTGGGTTGAAGTGGTGAACCTGTGATTTCAAGGGCTCTCCACCATGCAGACAGTGTGGAGGCGATCAAGGGATTCTTGAAGCAGGAATGATTTTTAAGAATAGAGGTGATAAAGGGTAGATCAGCGAGTTTAATATGGTTGCAGTCTGTTCTAGTTCCATCCAGGAGTTATATTCTTCCTGTGGATGGATCCACTTGATAAGGTATTGTAACTGATTAGCTAGGTAGTAATGCAGAAAATTGGAAGCCTCCAGTCCACCTTCAGACTTATTCTTCTGGAGAGTAGCCAGGCTGATTGTAGCCTTTTTGTTCTTTGAGTAGAATTTACCGATAGCTGAATCTAATGTTTGGAACCATTTTGTTGTGGGTTTAAATGGGATCATGGAGAAGAGATAGTTCATTTGGGGTAATATTTTCATCTTGACAGTAGCTATTCGTCCCAACAGTGAGATAGGAAGGTTATTCCAACGGCTCAGATCACCACACACTTTGTCCACAAGTGGTGTGAAGTTCAAGTGGACAAGATCTGAGAGTTTGGAGGAAATATTTATGCCCAGATATCTAATGTTGCCTGTAGGGAAAGAGTAATGAGTGTTTTGGATTGCAGGATTCCATGAGCTCTCTGTTAATGGCAGTATAATTGATTTTGACCAGTTGATGGAGTAATCTGATAGGCGTGAGAAGGTTATGATGAGTTTACACACTTCCTTCATTGATGTTTTTGGTTTTTCTAAATAAAGTAAAATGTCATCCGCGTATAGATTAATTTTGTGTTCAGACTTCAGAGAGCAGATACCTTTGATATTGTTGTTCTGACGTACCGCTGCAGCCAATGGTTCGATAAAAATTGCAAATAGTAAGGGAGAGAGTGGACATCCTTGTCTAGCTCCCCTTTGCAAAGTGAAGCTTTGTGAAGTGATCCCATTAGTCGTGACAGTAGCTTTCGGTGAGTTATACAGAGTTGAAACCCACTGGATAAATGAGTCACCGAAACCAAATTTATGAAGTACAGAGAAGAGAAAGGACCAGTTAACTTTGTCAAAGGCTTTTTCTGCATCAAGTGATATAACGATCGCTGCTCTATTGCAGTGCTGTGTCAAATTGATCAGATTTAGAAGCCTTCTAAAGTTGTTAGTGGAGTGTCGGCCTTTACTAAATCCTGTTTGATCGTTGTGAATTATAGGATAATTTTCTCCAACCTGGAAGCGAGTGCTTTAGATATAATTTTGATGTCAGAGTTGATTAGCGACAGAGGTCGATAGCTAGCAGGCTGCGTGGGGTCTTTATCTGGTTTCAATAATAACTTTATTGCAGCTGTGTTCATGTGAGCGCTTATATAGCCTTTATTTTTAATCTCCATAACTGTTCTGAAAAAAAAGGGGTGCTAGCATTAGCCAGAAATGTTTGAGAAATTCAGCAGGGAAACCATCCGGACCAGGTGCTTTGCCCACTGACATACTATCTAATGCACATTGTAATTCACTGATAGTCATTGGAGCATCTAAGATGTCTCTGCATTCAGATGTTAGTTCAGGCAGCTTTAGATTGTTGAGAAATGTGTGAATATCATCTTTGTTGGGGTTAACTGTTGCTGAATATAGCTTGTGGTAATAGCTATAAAACATCTGATTGATTTCTTGAGGTGATTGAGTATATTTGCCAGTAGGATCTTGTAATGCTGTTATAAAAGATTTTTCTCTGTTGCGTTGAACTAAATTGGCAAGAAATTTGCCTGATTTGTTACTATGCTCAAAATCATTGTATCTCAGTTGTTGTAGTAAAAAATCAGTTTTCTTTGATAAAGTATCGTCGAGGCATAACTTTGCATTGTGCAACTCGGATCGTAATTGGTCGCTTGGGTTTAATGCATAATCCTGCAAAAGTTATTTAATTTTTTCTTCAATATCTATCTCTATTTGTTGTTCCTTTCTTTTCTTGTATGAAGAGTACGATATTATTTTACCTCTAATTACGGGCTTCCAGGTTTCCCAAAGTAGAGAAGGAGATGAATCTGGAGAGTCATTAGTTTTTAGAAAGTCTGCCCACTCTCTCCTTACCATTTGATCAAATTCTGGATCTTTAAGTAGAGATATGTTGAAGCGCCAGGTCTGAGGAGGTTTACGGGAAGTATCAATTTGCAGACTGAGGGATATAGGTGCATGGTCACTGATGATGATTGGGTGAATTCTGGTGGAAATTTTGTGTGCCATGGAGTTATTTGAAAGGAAAAAGTCAATTCTTGAAAATGATTGGTGTACTGCTGAGAAGTAAGTATATTCCCTTTTTGTTGGGTTTTTGAGTCTCCAGACATCATCCAGACCAAAATCTTTCATATAATCCCGTATGGTTTGGACTGATTGTGATTGTTTCGTCTGCATTGGCATGTTCGATCGATCTACAGAGGGATTTAAAACTATGTTAAAGTCACCTCCGATAATAGTAGTTGAGGTAGCATTTAAGTCTGATAAATTAAAGAAAGCTGTATGAAAGAAGGCTGGATCATCACTATTGGGAGCATACAGATTGGCAAATGTGTATTGTTTATCAAAAATCGTTGCTTGAATAATAATGTATCTGCCCTCTGGGTCTGTTATCAAACAGTTTAAGGTAAACGGGACTCTCTTGTGGATTAGAATAGAGACTCCTCTTTGTCTACTGTTATAACAAGATGAAAATATAATATTATAATTTGAATCTGTAAGAGATTTCTCTTCTGATTGTAGTAGATGTGTCTCTTGCAAAAGAAGAATATCTGCTTTTAGTTTAGAGACATAGTCCAGGATTTTAATTCTTTTTGTCTGTGAGCGTATGCCATGTACATTCCAGGAAACTAAGTTTAACTTAGACATAAGAAGAGATGATGTTCGGACACTGAGTTAGTGATAGTGTAATGTAAATAGAATGTTGTGGTTTGTGAGCTGTGAATGTCAGGATGGTGGGGTGTAAGGTGTTGCTTAAAGACCATGTAGGTGTTAGGGACAGATGTATACAATGAGTCATGGTATACATCATAAAAAGGCACCATAAAGCCTGTGAAACTAACAACAAACACATTGTGACACAGAGAGTCATGACAAACAGAGAAGGTACACAGGGTGGGAGGGGGGTAGGAGGAGTGAGTGTGAGAGAGAGGGAGAGGGGTACATGGGGATTTAACACAGAGAGGGGGAGAAAAAAGAATAAAAGAAGGAAGGGGATCCCTAGTGGGGGGTGACATTTGGTAAAGGTAAACATTTGAAACTTGTGAGATTTGATTGCTTTCTCTATATACTTTAAACTAACGAGAGATATATTTAGAAATCTGAGCCATTTGTTTTTGTGGTTACTTATCATTTTCCTTAGAAGAGCCAGGGGGTGATGGAGGATTCCCTGAACAGCTGGCCATCTATGTAGAGTTTGTGGAGTCCGCTTGCCTCGCTGTCTGTGTTCTTTCAGAATCGGAAACAGGACTTTGCGTCTCTCATTAATTTCCCGTGGAAACTGGTCATTCATCCCGAATGGTTTCCCTTTCAGTTCCCGTCCTTTGCTCTTGACGAGTTCTTTTTGTTTAAAGTGCCTGAATTTAGTGATGATAGGACGGTGGCGGTCTCCTCTTCGGGGTCCAAGCCGGTGAACGTGGTGGAAAGTGATGTTATTCACAGTCTCTTTCGGGATTTTAAGAGCCGAAGCCATGAAGTTTTTAACTAGGGACTCTGGGTCATCCGGTGTAGATTCTGGAATCCCTGAGAAGATAAGGTTGTCCCGCATGCTCCTCGTCTGTATGTCAAGGATGGTTTCCTTCAGAGATTTATTCTCTTTTTTAAGGATATTTACCTCTGACGTGACGGCTGTCAGCGTGGAGCGGAGCTCGGTGTTGTCCCTCTGCAGGTCGGATATAGCCTTCAGGTCCTTAATCTCATCATGGAGCATTTTAAGTATGTCGAGCTTTTTATTGATCGAATCGAGGACGCTTATCTGGACATCCGTGGTCTCAAGGTCCTGTGTGTCAGTAGAGGAGTCTGTTTTCTTCCTCTTGTTTGGGTTGTCCCGGCGAGTTTCGGTGTTGGAGTCTTCCATGGCGCACCGAAAGAAATGGTCGTCGATGAAATTTTCAAGATCCTCCACCTTGAGTGAAGCTATGTACAGCGTTGTCGGTCTAACTTAATTGGTCTGCTTAAAGCACGAAATAAGTTGGCAAAGACGGTATTTTGCTAAATCTTAGTCTAGCAGCTGGGGGCCGCCATGTTGAATCTCGCAAATCTCACAGACTCTTGCGATCTCACAGCATCTCCCCTCCTCCTCTCACAGCCCATGCTCTACAATTAAGTGAGGCCTGCCCAGCTGTGGCCCCTCCCCCTGGGGGGGAGGCCCTAGGGCTTCTGGGCCTTCGCTGTTTTCCGGGGGCCGGGGGCGGTCGTGGCCCCTATCTCCTTGTGGCGGTCGAGCTGGCCTCACCTTTTTTCTCACGTTCGAGGGGGCATTCCGGGGTTTTGGGGGGGGCAATCTGGGACCGCCGGTAGGGGGATCGTTTGCCAGACGGCGGGCGTGATTGTCGGGGCTGCGGCGCTCTCTCTCTTCCTTGCCGCCCGGCGTTTGCCGGTTGACCTGGCTCGCGCATTTGGTTCCCGGTTGGTGGAGTGCGTCTGATGACGTCGCTGGTGATTGTTGCCGTTTGAGTTTGTCGGCGGCAGGCTCCGCGTTCGGTTCTTTTTGGCTGTGCTGGCTGGTCGCTGCATCTCTAATTAATGTGTGCAGCTGGCTCGCTGCGGTTCTGCATGGCTGCTGGGGCTCTGCTCTGGGGTCGCGGCTTTCAGGGTCATGGTGTTGGTGGGGCCTGCTGATTTGTGTGGGCTCTCCCTGACTCCTGGCCTCTTGGTCCTGGGGGCCCCGTGCTTCAAGGACTATGTCCATCTCTTCCACTCCCCTCGCAGCTCTGTTCCCATGGGCCGGGTCCACACCAGGCTGCCTCTTAATGTGCACCTCACATAACTTGCACCTCACTGTACATAGTCACTTTTAGGTACATATAGGGATCCAGCACATAGGGCTTTGAGGACAGATGGGGGTGAGGACAATTAGGTGGTGTGAATTGCAGTGCTCCAGGGCACTGTATTCTCCCCGTCTCCCACCTACTTGCCCCCCTTGCTCTTCAATTTTAATGCAGCAAACACACTGACACTTTGAGAGGGGTTTGGGGTGGCTTGAGGATTTGGATCAGGGTTGGCTGCAGGTACCCTGCAGCCCTCTGTTCTTCCCCTGCAGCCTCTCCTGCCCTTCCAACTTTTAATGCACCACATTACACACAGGGTAGCACTAAACATGTTTTAGGGGTTAGGCTTCCTCGTCTGGAACCGGGGAAGCCCATAAATAGGTCGGAATCACTAACCTAAATTAATGGCCCTTCTGGTGGGACCCTGCCCCCTCGAATCTCGGGGCTGCGAGGGGGGGGGTTTAACGGCCTGGGGGGCCCTTGCATCTGTGGCGGGCCCCCTGAAGCTGTGGCCGTTGGGAGTTCCGGGCTGTGGTTATCGGCCTGGTGACCTCAGTGGCGGTGTCACAGCAGCTAGGTTTAGGGGGTGTGGCGGCTGGTCGGTATGGTCAGGGGAGCTGATGGTGGGCTCTTTGCTGGCGGGTTCATATATTCGATGGTTGTCGGTGGCGTAGCCTTTTTTTTTTTTTTTTTTCCTTTCCTTTTTTTCTTCTTGGTTAGTTGGGTGTGTGGGTCGGCACATGCGGTCGCAGGTGGCCGGCAGGGGGGCGGCATGGCCGGTGGGGCGGAGCAATGTTGGCGTCTCCTGGTCATTGGATCTGCGTGGTTCTCGGTGGCCTGGGTGGCTCTCTGGGTTTGGCATTGCCGGTGCTCCCGCTTCCCCGGGGTGTTGTGGACACCTGGTCGATCTGGCCATGAGGGGTCATGGTAGACGCTCTGGACTTCGGTGTTCTTCACACATGCATGTTTTATCCAGATCTTACCAGCTCCTCTCGAGTCACATTGTTGAGTACTGATGTGAACTGCTAGTATGTGCCAAATCATTCTTCTGACTTCTCACTAAGCTCATATCTTCTCTACATACTTCTCTCACTTGTGTTCTCGGTAGCCTACTCTATATGGTTAGGTCCTCCACAACTCTGGTGTTTAGTACCATTGGGTATTGGGATGAAGGTGTTAGGAATGACACAGCAGCTTACACTTTTTTTATTCTAATAGCACTGCCTGTCTGTAACCTCCCCTTTTTGTTTTGTCTTATCTCCCTGTCTGTCATTTATTTCCCCCTCTTGTCACCCAGGTGTAGCACGTCCCTCTCTGGCTTATAACAGGAAATTCCAATAAATAAAGTAAGATTAGATTCCAGGGAGGGCCGGTGATGGTCACATACACGCACCAAATATTAATAGCTTTTGCTGCCAGACTAAAATATGCATAATCTCATAAAAGGTTGATACTTTTTATATAGTGTTGAACACTGAGAACAATGCAGACAAATTGAAAAAAAAGGAGTATAAAGACGTAGTAATGCTGAGTCACGGTATTGTGCTATGTATGTCAGTGATCTCCGTGAACTTGTCCTTGTTTTTGTTCATATTTTCTTTGTTCTTAAAAACTTTTGACGGATGAGCTACTATTTCACAGTGTGTTTTCAATTCTTGAATGTTATCTTAATCAACTTTGTTCAACATTTTGGTCGTCTAAAATGACTTGTTCAGCTTTCGCGTGCACCAAAAGGTACAACAAGGAGTCGGCTGTTCAATTTTTCCGGTAAGTAATGTTAGCTTTTTTGAGCCCAGTTTTAGTAGCCATAATTTGTATCCCAATTAATATAACAGGTACTGTGAATTATTGATGCAACCAGGGTGCATACATCAGTACCTAAGAGGTAAATGACAGTAACCTTAAGCTCCGGGAGTCTGTCTATTTGCTCTGTCTGCCACCAATTAAAAGTGTAACGTTTACGATATTGCATTAGTTTGATGCACAGTCAACATGACAGTCAGTGAGGACATAATCGTGTGCAGTACTTACTAGTTAGTGGTTATATCCCTGCAGATGCAGTGCTTTGTTCATGTAAGAATGCACAACAGTAAACACTGTTGTTCTCCAATGTGCCATGGAGTGTCAAAGCTTATGTGAGGGTGATGTGTAAAGCTGCCACTTAAACAATGAACATATGAAGCCATAACACTGTTCACAAATCTACAAGCTTTGTAATTTTTTCCAGGATTGTCAGCAGCCTTCCACCTACATCTCTGGGTGATGCCAGAGAGGATGATCTTCATCTGTGGATGCTGCAGATGAAGGTGCTGCAGGTCCTCCTTCATTGCTGCAACGAGGTTGATACTTGAGACATCCTCCAGGAGTAAATAATACTCAAGCCTGTGACACTGGTTGTGCCATGATGATACTGTGGCACTCAATGATGTTTCTGAAAGAACAATTCATGTAATATGTAATGTAATGTATAATAATTAATTAATGGAATAAGAGTGTCATGGTGCAATGTTAACTTTGTTAAATAAGCTCATGTCCGTCTGCTGATTGAATGAACTGAACGTAGCAGCACAAAATTAATAACGGTTCAGGTCCGTAATGGTGATTGACTTGAAGTCTATCTAATGGTTATGTGATGTTTATTAACGACAGTGACAATACCCGTTTTTCATTTTACTGTCAATAACATTAACTAAGGAGTTAGGTACGGAGATTTGCAGAACCACTTTTAAAACGCAACAATAATAACAACTCACAGTTAGCGAGACAGCTATATAAATTTATATATATATATATACACATAGTAGTCTATAGTCAAAGTTAACCTATATAATAGGGTTAGCTGCCCGCCCCCCCCCGCGATCAGTTGCTGGTACTGTTAGCGTAGCAGCCACTATGCTATCAGCTACAGCGATGAGCTAGCTTGATTAGCGATGAGCCTCAGTAATTTACGTGAACTGTGATATTAACTGGACTGTTAATTCTGGCTCACAACGTTACCGTGACGTTACTTACCGTTAAACAGTGACTCCTCAGATGAAGGCAGGCTGCTGAGCCTATGGACAGTCTATGGATCTAAAAAGGTCACGGAGTTCGCACTGGCATAAAAGGTAAACTGTCGTGAATCAGCATACTCAGAGACTTCAGAGACCTGTCAATCACACGATAGCCACACCCCTCAATTCCATGTGTTATTTTCACCATATATTAGACCTTAATTCAGTAAATGAACATCCTGATGTATTAAAACTTTATTTAAATTATCAATTGAGACTAAAAACTTAGGGAGTTTACAGAGGTAATACAGCACGAGAGAAAATGGTCATTTTGCAATACACATGAATGGAAACAGACTTCTTTTTGAAACCACCAGTATCGCCCCCTGCTCGCTGGTGGAGAGAATGCAAGTTTAGTCACTTCCGTATTGGCTTCATTGCAGTTGTTCACAAACCAACGGGTGACGTCACGATAGCTCAATCCACTCTTTATATACAGGCTATGGTTCCAGCACACTGAAATCTGTAATGATGATGTTGTTAACATAATGACATATGGGAGGAAAGAAAAAAACAGGCAGCAGCTGTCACTATGGGAGGTCAGACCCACGTCAGTTGGCAGTGTGAAAGCATCCTAATGCCAAACCAAGGCGTGTCAACCCAGGTTAGAAAATCCCGCGTCGACTCGCTAATTTCAGTGTGAAGATAAGATAGACTGATAGATCAAATTGATAGATAGATAGATAGATAGATAGATAGATACTTTATTCATCTCACAGAAATTCACAGTTCCAGCAGCTTGAAAGATGAAAACACACAGGGGCATGCAAGGTTCAGGAAGATAAAAAATAAAGTTAGATAAAACAAGATGCCAAAGTACCAAAATATATACCAAAAAAATAAGTACCAAAATATATACTGTAATAGATAATACAGTAAATATACATAATAGGAATGCAAGGTGCAGATTATGATAAAATATGATAATAAATAATAATACGAGGTGCAATTTTTAATAAACTATGAGATAAAAAAACCTAACAGTGTGTACCATACAATTGTGCAAACCTAGCAGTGTGTACCATACAACTGTGCAATAGTTTTTTTTAACACACTTAAAGAGTCCAGCATGTAGATGTGTGTGACTGTGAGTGAGAAAGTGTGTGTGTGTGGTGTGAATGCGTGGTGAGTCCAGGGCTCAGTGTTTGTGTTGTCCCCCCCCCCCCAAGAGGTGTTGTAGAGCCGAACAGCATGGGGGAAGAAGGATCTTCTGAGTCTGTCTGTGGAGCAGGACAGTGACAGCAGTCTGTCACTGAAGCTGCTCCTCTGTCTGCAGATGGTACTGTGAAGTGGATGGTCAGGACTGTCCATGATGGACAAAATCCTGTTCAGTGTCTGCTGCTCTGCCACACATGTCAGACTGTCCAGCTCTGTGTTAGCGACAGAGCCTGCCTTCCTCACCAGTTTGTCCAGGCGTGCTGTGTCCTTCTTCTTTAGGCTGCCCCCCAGCACACAACTGTGAACAGGAGGGCACTCGCTACCACAGACTGGTAGAAGATCTGTAGCAGCTTGTTGCAGATGTTGAAGGATGCCAGCCTTCTGAGGAAGTACAGACAGCTCTGACCTTTCTTGCACAGAGCGTCTGTGTTGGAAGTCCAGTCCAGTTTATCATCCAGTAGTACTCCCAGGTATTTATCGGTGGGTACCACCCCCACACACCTTTGATGGTAACTGGCACTGGCTGCGGCCTGGTCTCCTGAAATCAACCACCATCTCCCTGGTCTTGGTGGTGTTGAGGAGCAGGTGGTTAGAATTGCACCATGTGACGAAGTCCTGAATCAGTCGTCTGTACTCCTCCTCCTGTCCACTCCTGATACATCCCACAATGGCTGTGTCATCTGCAAACTTCTGTACATGGCAGAGCTCGAAGTTACACAGTACAGGGTGAATAAAAGAGCGAACAGTTCCCTGCGGTGGTCCTGTGCTGTTGACCACAGTGTCGGACCTGCATTCCCCCAGTCAAACGTACTGAGTTCTGCGCATGAAATCCTTGTTTACTACTACTTCTGGTCACATGATGATGTGACATTATCGTTAGCGACAACGCCGGATACACACTGCAACAACGAAACATATAGCATTATCAGATCTTCTCACTCTGGAACCCGTTGTCAGAAAATACCATTTGTGGGTTTCTGACAACACTGGAGTTATCTGTATCTGTATTAAAGTTTGTTGGATTTTCAGAATTCTGTTGTCGTGTGGACGGCACCTAAAGTCTCATGAGATGATGATCAGAGACTGAGAATGAGCTGTTTGCAGTTGGGACACTTCACTGTGGATGAGCTCACAGGCTGCAGCAGCATCAGCTGAGGGGGGGTTGGAAACAGTGATCAAGATCACATCCGGAAACTCCCTCAACAGATAATATGGCAGCAGACTAACAGCCAGCAGTTCAACATCCTTAGCGCAGCACTGCTTTTTAATACTCACATGTCCAGCATTACACCATAGCTCATTAATAAACATTGTGATCCCTCCTCCTTTCATCTTACTACTCTCCATTGCGCTCCGGTCCACTCTGACAAGGTGAAATCCGTCCAAAGTTCCGAGCAAGTCCAGTGTGAGTTCATTCAGCCATGTCTCTGTGAACATCAGCAGGCTGTTCTTCTGATACGCCCACTGCAGCCAGGTCAGCACTGCCAGCTGCTCCATCTTGTTAGGCAGAGACCATACGTTTCCCATGACAATAGACTGAATGGATGGCTTGTAGCGTCTCATGCAAATTAACGCAAGGTGAATACTTGTATCTATATGGGCATATGGTGCAATGGTTTAGTGGTGTAAAATCCTGACCAGTGGGAGAGGGGGCAGGAATATGAGGTAGACTCGAGTACTGAATTCTTAAATCCTCGACCATGTTCCTATTCCTCCTGATGACAGAATCTTTAATAAATGTTACTTCTTTAAATGACTTCAAAGGCTCCTGGGTGCACTCCTTCTCTGACCATTGACTGATCTGTATATCGCCAGGCCAATCTGGTGTCACAAACAGCATTTCAACAGAACAAAGACATGGTAGGTGCACACTATTATTATGCCTTGCCATGTCTTCATTTGATGAAATCATAATGAACACTGAATTGAATTTTAAAAGAAACATGAAAGTGGAAACTGTGGGAAATACTGAATTGTCAATGATAGAATAAGTGAACTATTCACAGAGGCTGTAATAAGTAAAGTGAATTACAGAACAGAGTATAGTCATCAAGGGGAAGCGTTTGGTGTTTTTTTAACATGTTTGCCACTAAGTGGCTTTTGTTTTCCGGGCCAGCTTCGGGTTGCGCCCAGCACAGAGAGACCACCCATCTGTGGTTTAATGTGTAGCATAGACATTTTTAGGGTAGTGCATTAAGGTCTGCTTCATTTAAACCAAGATTAGGGATCATCTGCACTGTGCCCAGTGGGAAAAGTGGACACCCCATATGGATTTTTGATCCTGGTGGTCCTGGCTTTGAGTTATATGTGTATACAGGAGACAAAAAAGTTTCCGTCGTTTTGACTTCAGACCACGAATGCTGTTGGAGACCATTGAAGTTGATGTAACATGAACTGAAAGCTTTCCTCTATCTCCCTATGCTTTGATAAGAATTTTAGCAGAGGCCGGAATAAAGTTGCCAGAAGAGCAAAACAGTGACCCAGTGATTTCCGTCGATCCAAGATTGGCTGATACAAAGCACTCCACCAGAGCTAATACCATCAAACACACACCCTTTAAGTTTGAGGATGAACTGCTCTTGAGAGCTGCTGCAGTAGCAAAGGAAAGGGGCAGACGGAGGGTTAGGGGAGCTGTAGAGGAAGAGGACTGTAATTTATCACTAAAGGAAAGGGTGACATCTGGTTGGGAGTCTGCTAAAGGTCAAAGCTTATGAATGGGCCCTATCACAACAAAATGCCCATTAAGCCGAAACAGAGGCCTCTGAAACTCCTTTAGGCCTCTGGATCATCACAAACCACCTCCTCAAGAATGTTCTCAGAATAATGGTTTGAACTATGCCCATCGCAAACCATGGACTCCCTCTGAGTTCATGGACATGAGCTGGACGTGGACATTAAACTCCCAATCCAATAACTCACAGCAGTGAATATTGGATATGGTTAAAGCAAGTTTGTACCATGTATGATTATTTGACACCTAATTTGTGACAGCTAATTCAGTTTACCTCCAAAACTGAGTGGAGTTTGTGTAATGATGAGTTTGTTTTCCCGGAGGCCACTGAGGGAGGTCAGTGGGGACCAGCTAAGACTTGGCCTCACTGGGTGAATACTGAAGTTCAAAATGCAATAGTTAAATGTGCCAGACAGTGAAATGACTTCCGTAAAGTAATTCTTTGTATTGCCATGAGAGTCTGTGCCTGAATTCATTCAGAGATTTACACAATTATGCAACACAAGTGCAAATATAATGAGAGGAAAATAGCCTTTTTGGCGTTCAAAACTTCCTGCAAAATCTTAGTCTGAGTGTAGCAGCTGCCTACAAGCTATCAGTTACTAACTGGCAGACAGCCATAAATGAATGGCCTTGCACAGAAACAAGGTTTTCACCCTTGATAAACCTGCCCCGAACCCAATACAGATGTGGCAGCAGAGACAATAGGAGGTAGGTCAGCAGAATAACACTAAACAAAGACAAGGTAATTGTCACAGATTTAGCAGATCAGGTCACTGGGCTCGAGAGTGTGGGAGTGGGCAATGTCATAACAAACAGAGTTATCAGGCCTGAAATCCAAATCAGAGGGAGATGATGCTGTCCTCTCCTTGGCCACTGAATCCACTTCCACCACCTCCACCTAGGTCTTCCACATATTATCATGAGGCATTGAGTGGCCACAGAGAAACAGGATCAGCACTACTATTGAAACACACATTTCCAGTTCAAGCTGCAGCTATCCAACTTTCTGTTAATCCTGTAGATGAGCCAACCATACCGGAACAGGTTAATGACTGCACTGTTTTGAAATTTTAATTAACAGTGGAACAACTATCTCCACCGCAAAGACCTCAAAGCATGTGTGCACCACTACATCCACTTATATTACCACTGCTGTGTTGCAGACTTTTGGTGTCGTAGTTCTCCTCTGTTCAGGGATGGTTTCTCCAGTTTGACAAAGATGACTTCTTTAACCCCTCTCTCAAACCATCTGTCTTCCCTGGCAAAAACCTGGACAATACTGTCCTCAGAGGAGTGCCCTGTGTCTATCAGGAGTTTTGCCCTGAGGAGCTGACTCTCCTGTATTGAGTCATATACTTGTGGAGCACTTGTTTGGTCTCCACCAATGTACAAGTCACAGCATTCTTCACTGCACTGGTCAGCATACACTACATTATTTTGTGTCATGGGTTTTGTCCTTTGGGTGGATGAGCTTCTGTCTCAGTGTGTTACTAGGTTTGAAGTGCATGGGAATCTTGAATTTTTCTGATAATCCAGTAATGTAGGAAACAACAACATGGTATTCTGTATTACTGTATGTCAGTGAGATCTCTGTGAACTTGTCATTGGTTTTGTTCGTATTTCCTTTGCTCTTTAAAACTTTTGATGGATTGGCTACTATTTCACAGTGTGTTCTCAGTTATTGAATGTTATCTTAATCAACTTTGTTCGAAACTTTGGTTGTCTAAAATGACTTGTTCAGCGTTCACGTGCACCAAAAGGTACAACAAGGAGTCAGCTGTTCAATTTTTCCGGTAAGTAATTAGTTAGCTTTTTGTATGTATATACATATGTCTGTTTATATTCTCTGTATTTACCATTAGGGCAACAATAGACTGAAGGACACGGCTGTGCCTACCATTTTCAGTTGACGGCATCTCAATCGACTGGATTGGGTGGGGTGGATTGTGGTGGAAGAGTCTTTTGCTTTTCTTCCATGAGTCCCTACAAGGAGGAGCTGTTCCTGATGTCCTCCTCATCCTTAGTTCTCAAGTGGACTGTAAAGATGATGTTACCATTAAACCACTTATATTTCAGCTTCTTGTGACTGAAGGACAAACTAGCTTTATTGGGCTTTATTATTCTATGGCCTTATAATTCATAGAGTAAATAATGTGCCTTTGGATTTTATCTTTGTTGTTGTTAGATAAGTGATGTTTGCAACATTAAAAAAATAATTATTAAACAGCTGGAACCACATGTTCACCAAGGAGAAAATGTGACTGTAATATAGATGTGTACTGCTGTAGTCCTTTACAAGGTGTGCAAACTGCAATGTGTACAGCTCAGGTACATACATAGGAGCTAGGATTCTGGCCAAGTGTTTGTGGATTTTGGTAAGTCCATAGATGCACACAGTGACTTCCCAAGGGTATAGCCGGTAGAGAGGAAGAGGTCGGTCAATGACTTTCTCTTTTTCCAAATTTCTTCTCATAACTTCTGGTGGGGTCCTGCTTTAGGGTTTTGTAAGTAGCTGAGTCACTGAGCCAACCAGTCACCTTGGTGTGGCAGTTGTGTTCGGTTCCACCGAATGTGCTTTGGCACTGGTAAGAGCAGCTGTGTCAAGGCTTTAACCAGGGAAGACATGGTTTGAGAGAGGAGATAAAGAAGCTATTTTTGTCAAACTGGAGAAACTATTCCTCAACTGCACACAGAGAGTGCAGATACTTATACTCCTGTTGGTGTGAGGGCTCCATTGATGAGAGCCCAAACGCACGACACAGAGAGAGGGATGCAGTGCAATGACAGTCTTTGCAGTCCCACTGGGTGGGATCCACGTATGCTTCTCTGGTCTGTATTCCTCTCAGTCCACCAGGTATTGCTTGCCTCTGCCTCTGTTGCACACAGCCAGGAGCTTGCGCATGGTGTTGACTGGGTCGCCATTGACCATCCGAGATGGAGGAGGAGAAGGAGCCATGGAGCTCTCGTGGACTGGTTTCACTTTCCTGACGTGGAAGGTGGGATGGACACGCAGGGATTGTGGGAGGCGTAGGTGCACAGCCGCAGGGTTAACCACCTTAGTTATGGGAAATGGACCCACAAATTGAGGTGCCAGCTTCCTAGAGGGAACGTTGAGAGGCAGATCATAGGTAGACAGCTATACCTTCCTTGCACATTATGCAACATTACCTCTGCCGTTTCTTTGGAAGGGGGCAACTGAGGCAGGGGAATAACCTGTGTTATTTTGCTAAATGTGTCTGCCACCATTAGGGTGGTGGTATTACTTTTTATCTCAAAAAGTCTCTCAGAGAAGTCCAGAGAGATTTCAGACCAAGGGATGGGACAGGACGGGTAGAGGCTGCAGCAGTCCTGGGTGTGACTGGGAGGATGTTTTATTTCATGCGCAGACAAGGTACGCCTCCACGTATTCCCGGACAGCGTTGATCATGGCTGGCCACCAGAAATGTTGCCAGATGAACGCCACAGTCCTTTTGATCCCCGAATGGCAGGTGAGGAGCGATGTGTGAGCCCAGCGAACCACCTGGGGGCACAGCCTGACAGGCGGTTCGATGGACCCCCCACGCAGGCCGTGGGTTCACACCAATGGCTTCCTTCACCTCAGAATCTATCTGCCAGGCTACCGCTCCAACCACACAATTAGGTGGAAGGATGGTGTCAGGAGATGTGGTTACAGGCTCCGGGTCAAAGAGTCTCGACAGGGCATCTGGCTTGGCGTTCTGAGACCCTGGCCTATAAGAGAGAGAGAGAGAAATTGAAATGATTAAAAAACAGTGACCACCTATACTGGCAAGAGTTCAGTCTTTTTGCATTTCTGAGATACTGCAGGTTCTTATGGTCGGATCAAACCAGAAACGGGTGTTGAGCTCACTCCAGCCAGTGGCGCCACTCCTCCAAAGCCACCTTGATGGCTAACAGTTCACGGTTCCCCACGTTTTAATTTTGCTCCGCCGTGGAAAGGCGTCGGAAAAGGAAAGCGCACGGGTGCACCTTATTGTCAGCTTGGGAGTGTTGAGACAGGACAGCACTCTCCCCCAAGTCAGAGGCATCCATCTCCACTATGAACTGGCGTCTGGTGTCAGGCATAGTCAGGATGGGGGCCGTGGTGATCAGGGTATTTAGACGTGAAAAAGCCTTATCTGCTTCTGGGGTCCACCGAAACACCTGGTGAGAAGAGGTTAG
Organism: Synanceia verrucosa; assembly: GCA_029721515.1. NCBI lineage: Eukaryota > Metazoa > Chordata > Actinopteri > Perciformes > Synanceiidae > Synanceia > Synanceia verrucosa. Next base: position 3,371,044 of record CM056566.1, on the reverse strand, counting down.
TGTGTGCAGAGGCACCGCCACGGCGCGAAAGTTGCGGATAAACCAGTGGTAGAAGTTAGCAAATCCTAGGAATTGCTGAACCTGCTTCCGGCTACCCCGAACTAGCCACTCTGCAACTGCCTTCCCTTTAGCCAGGTCCATCTGGATCCATCCTGGGGCTATGAGAAAGTCCAGAAAGGATACCGACTCGGCATGAAACTCACATTTCTCTGCTTTGCAAAATGATTTGTTCTGCAGGAGTTGTGTGAGTACCTGTGTAACATGTCTCTGATGGGTCTTGAGGTCCGGGGAGAAGATCAGGATGTCATCTAAGTAGACGAATACCAAGCAGTCCAAGAAGTCCCGGAGCACATCATTCACCAGCACGTGGAACACTGCAAGGGGTACTCCTAGTGGACAGATGGAGTGTTGAAGCTAGTCTTCCACTTGTCGCCCTCCCGGATTCGAACCAGGTGATATGCATTTCGCAGGTCCAGTTTAGTGATATTTTGGCAGCCTGCTCGAAAGTGGAGGGCAAAGGTAATGGGTACCGATTCTTGATGGTTACCTGGTTAAGGGGTGCGTAATCAATACAGGGAGGCAGAGTGCCATCCTTCTTCTTGACAAAAAAGAAACCAGCTCTAGCAGGAGACAATGAGGGACGTATGAGATCTGCCTGGAGAGAGGTGGTGATGTAATCCTCCATGGCCAACTTCTCCAGTCCTGAGAGTATGTAGAGCCAACCCTCAGAGATGGTAGCGTTGGGAACCTGGTGGATGGCATGTGGAAGCATAGACCACCCACCCCCCAACTTAACGACCACCTTTGGTAGCCAATCACCGAAAGGTGGTATGGTATTAAAGCGCCACTTCTCCTCCCGCACCCTTCTTTCCGCTCTGCTGTGTTGCTTCCAGTTGGGGCTTGCCAATTGTAACAGAGTGATCGGTGTGTATCCAGCAGCTGTGCTGTGCCTCTTGTGCAGGCAACTGTGATCGGTGCCCAGCAATTGTTGTGGAGCACCGGTGGCCCCCGTGGGTCTCGTTTCTTTTCCTCTTCTGTGAGTGTGTGTGTCCTACACTGCTAATACAAGTGCCAGTTGTTTCTGCCGCTAGCCCAGCCGATCGATAGCGGCGCATTAACTTCAAGCCATCTGGATGAGCAACAACCCCTATTTTAGATTGAGCGATTGTGTTGTATCCGTGGGGGTATTTTGCGTTTCCTCTGGTTTAAATTAATTTGTATTTGTTTATCTTTTTTGATTTATGTGATCTTTACACTACTACTTTACACCACCTGCTCCATGGTTATTTTATGTCTTAGTTCGGGTGGTTTGTGGGATTTGCTTTGGGGGTGCAGGTAGTGTCTTTGCATACATTCAGTTTTATCCACATTCTGAAGGCACATCGTCTTCAGACAGAGGACTGATGGTCACCCCATGAGGTAACAGGAAGGGGACGTGTAACCTAGACTGTGTGCTTATTTCCTTATATGTTCAAGGCATGTGTGTATTCTCTAACCTTATATCAACAGGTCAGGTACCATGAACTGACCACCAAAAACTGACCAACAGGAAAAGAGCTGAAGACCATTAGCACAAAGAATCAGAATGGCCAATTGGAAATTATTGATAAATGATGAAATGATGGCCATTCCTTCATCCACTGCTGCTGTTCTTCGGGGGAAAGCCGAGCTCGTCACACCTGCATTGGTTCATTCTCTGCAGAAGCCGGAGCAGGTTCTCCGTCCTGATGGTCAGTGCAATGAGTGAGTCCAGGTCAGCAGGCCACCCACTGTCAGCAGCAACGGTGCGGAACTAGACAGATCGATATCCCTGGGTGATGGAATTAAAGGTCTCGACTGCATCTGCTCCAGGTGAGGTCCAATCGAACGCTTGTGCAAAGTGCAAAACGCAAAATGCATCAGAGAAGAGTCCAGAATTCTGACAGATGGGAGTCCTTAACGGCCACTCAGCGGTGGCTCAGGCAGCAGCGCGCCCGGTCAGGTGAGATGTGATGAAGGCCAGTTGGGAACGAGGAGAGGGGAATGCATGAGGGGTCATCTCAAAATGAAGTTCACACTGGACTAGAAAGGTTTGGCAATCGTTGGTGTCTCTGGAACACTTGGCAGGGGCAGACAGCTTGTAGGCAGAGACAGAAGGCACTGGTTAGACAGACAGGGAAGGCACTGCCGGGGAAGCTGCTGCTCAGGTGCTCATGCTCAGATTGCCAGACTGTACAGGGCCATCATCACATTGAAGAGCCGGGTCAGATGAGACCCTTGAGTAGTCATGGAGTCATGTCGCACCGCTGCCACCTCTTCCTCGTGGTGGAGGATGCGCGCCTCTTACGCAGCCAGGATAACTGGAGGCGTGGAGTCAGCTGGGCTCTGTCTGGCCAGATGTGAGGGCTTCATTGTTGAAAGCCGAAACGCACGACTCAGAGACAGGGATACGGTGTAGAGTATTTTATTGAGATAACAGCAGTAATTGAGCAGTGTTTTCAGTGGGAAGATGGATGGAACTCGTGCCTCCAGTTGAGTGAAGGCATGCGACATGGCAGCCCTACACTGGCACTACACTCTATTACAAAAAGGAAGAAATCAAAACCACTCCTAAAAGAAGGAGGGAAAATAATTTAACAGTACCTGTATACAAAATAAGCTCTTCCTAGAATGCTATGGAATATTTAACAACAAAAAATGCTCACACTGAGGTTAATCTAACTAAGGGTGAAAAACCAGGAAGAAATTAAAGGCGCGAGTGACAGGGACACTAGGATCTATATCCACTAAGTTCACGGCAATGAAAAAATTACAAAACAAGACGAAGGATCACCTGCTTCGTGCACAATGAGCAGGAACAAGAGTATAAACAAAATAATACACTCAAAACTGGAGGCTACAGAAATTTCAAAATAAGGATGCTCTACTCTAGTGAATGAAAACATAACTAGAAACAAAACATCTAAGCTCACAAAGAGGACTAGAAAAACTACAAGCCAAAAGACTGGGTAGAAAACTAGAATCAAAAGGCTGCACTAGGACTAGAAAACTTACAAAGAAAAATCACTTGGAAGAATCAAGGGAACACTGGAAACAGGATCTGGAGTCAGGGACATGAGACAGACACATCTGACAAGACGAATTTGCAATAAACAAAAGGGAGACAAGACTATAAACTAGGTAAGGGGACACAGGTGTAAACAATTAGGGTGGGGCTTGACAATACAGATACGAGAACACAGGAGGGCAGGAAGCAAACAACATCTGAAACAAGAAGGAGACAGGGTTACTTTCAAATAAAACAGGAAGAAACAAGACAAACATGCAGGCACAGGACAAAAAACAATAACTATAACAGACAGACAGAGCATGACACAACCTTTTGGGCAATAATTCTCCCTTTTACAATCCATGCTTTCTTTCACATTGTTCCGTTCACTGATGTCCCTCACTGTGTGCTGCTCAGGCAATAAGGGTTGAGAGCCAGGCCTGGAAAGATTGCAGGGTAACAGCCTCATGGTCTTCTTCAAATGTCTGAATCATGCCACCACACATCAGGGGTCCACTTGTTCCGTCATTGTTGTGTAATGTAGTGATGGACAAATGAAGCTTCATGAAGCAGTATTTCTTGACTCCTCTAGATGGTGCTCTTGGTTTAAAGATGTAATGGAAATTTAGTAAATCCATTCCATTGTATTAGCCTTTTTCTTTAAACCAAGCGCGCCATCCAGAGGAGTCAAAAAAATGCCACAAGTGCTTCATGAAGCTGCATTTGTCCATCACTATTGTAATGGTCTGTCATTTGTTGTGTTCAGAAAGTGTACTCTATTTTTAGTATTACCATAATTTTGGTTTATTTTTATGGTTACTGTTTTTTTCATTCTTTAACTTGTGAGGTTTAATATAGGTAAAGGTCCTGTATAAGCCCTTTTGGGTTTCTTGCCACTACCTTACAGTCTTTTGTTGTCATCTCTTTATCTCTTTTTTGTCTTATTATTGTGCAAAATAAAATAAAAAAAAAACTTCAAACCATCAAACTTCTTGCCAGGTATAGGTCTTGGAACACATCCTCTCTTTCATTGACTGTGATTACACCAGATAAAGGGACTGCCTCCCACTTTTCTTTATCTCCAGGAACTTCTTTGGTGCTCTTCAAGTCCATGGCATCATCCCAAATAGCTGTCTTATGGATCTTGCTTTCTCCTGTATTTTTGTGACATTGTCTCTTACTTGGGACTTCTCAGCTTGTCAGGACTGGCAATGATATCCGCAATGTTTGCTGGCCCTGGATTCCACCACCAATTTTGGACGTTGATGTTGCTCTGAATCTTGCCAACTCAATTCACAAAGAAGGTCTGGTAGCCTTGATTCTCACGCTGTATTCACGCCCACCCTTGTGATTGTTAGGGGTCTGCTTGGCCTTGGACTTCACTAGCCTCACCACGCCTCTGTACTTCTGGCTACTATTCCACACTAGCCTCACTGGGATGGAGATAGAATGCGGATTTCGTGCGGGTGACCGATGTACCACAGAACTTCTTTGGACAGCTTCACTGCAGCTTTGCGATTAACCATTTCTTGAACTTGTGAAGTGTAGGCCAACATCCACTCAGGTTCCTTCAGCAGCTGCTTCTCCGTTCTGCGGAATGTGACCTCAACTGCTCTCTTGTTGCTCGGTAGAGATACTGGATCTTCTTTCCACAGATATTTAGCGTTCCAGCGTGGTTCAGGGCCGTGTTGGTCTCCGTTCACATGCATCAAGCTATTCCTCATATTACAGTATTTTATTTTTAACTTCCAATGGGATGAAAATGACCAGGCCTTCAGAGGTACAAAGGTGAAAAGGAGAAAAGAGGGGGAAGAGAAAAATACCAAATATAGAGGTAAGAGGTAGTTGCAATATTTGAATAACATGCCAGTGTCTTGTTGTGGAGACAACTGCTCTTTCTCAAGGTATTGTGGTTACTAGACTATATGTTGCCTCTAGAATATTTTGTTACAAGAATATATGTTATTACTATATATATGTTATTTATTTTGTTACTTCCCAGATACGCTCAGGAGTTATTTGAAGAGACCCCAAATGGAGAAGAACATCTATTGCTTCTATATCATGTCAGGGCAGCCAATAATGTGTGGTCTCCATGTAATTATTTTGTGTGTAGTGTTGTTGCTGAATATCACAGTAACACTTTGTTACTCATTAAATATAGGTCTTTTTTGAAACGTCTAGGCGTCTAGGAAGACATCCTAAGAGAAGAATCCTAATGAGAAAAAGGCTGAACACAGCCCCGTTGTTGTGTGGACCGACATTGCCAGTATTTGGAGTTGGACTGGAAGATTATGTGATGCTCAAGAAAACAATCTAATGAGATCCTTGGAGGGTGAAGCAATCTATTAAATCTATTAATCTGTTTGCAGACCCGAAAAAGTTCACTGTCTGAATTTCGGAGATGAAGAAACATCAGGTTCTTTTCAAGGTCAAGTAGCCATCTCTGAATGAATAACTCTCTACATGCAGTACATGCAGGTGGGATGTTTGTATTATCATGAAAGTCAGAAGTCAGTCACTTTTTTGTAGTTGAATTTATGTGTGCTGGTTACATAATCTGCCTGGTTTATTACTAAACTTTAGACAACATTCATGGCTGATGAGTTAAATGCAACATATATAACTCTTAGTGGGTATGTGGGAGTTGACAAATACAGATATGTTTATTTTATGGTTATGTTGACAGTATATATTCTAATAATATGTAGTAATTCTACTATTGTGTACCTTATCTGGAAACACAAAGATCTCCATGAGCCTATGTACATATTCATTGCAGCTTTGTTACTGAACTCTGTTCTTTTCAGCACTGCTATGTACCCAAAGCTTTTGATTGACTTTTTATCTGAAAAACAAATTGTATCATATTCAGCCTGTCTCTTTCAATTTTTCATATTTTACTCTCTGTGTGGTTCAGAATTCTTACTGTTGTCAGTCATGGCCTATGACAGGTATGTGTCTATATGTAAACCTCTGCAATATCCAACTATGATGAGGAAAACCACTGTCAGTATATGCTTGTTTTTTGCCTGGTTTTTGCCTGCTTGTCATATCGCAGTCCCAACTATACTGAGTGCTGAATCAAAACTGTGTGACTTTACTTTCAAAGGAATATTTTGTAACAATTCAATTTATATACTTCACTGTGTAAGATCAAGAGTAATTTCTATATATGGTGTATTTGCTTTAATGGATCTCTCAGTTCTACCTACACTTTTCATAATTTTTACATACTCAAAAATTCTTATAATAACCTATCAAAGTTGTAGAGAAGTCAAGAAAAAGGCTGCAGAGACCTGTTTACCCCATCTGTTGGTTTTAATCAGTTTCTCCTGTTTGACTGCATATGATATCAGTATAGCTCGAATAGAATCAAATTTACCAGAAATTGCACGCTTAATAATGATGTTACAAATAGTTTTATATCACCCTTTGTTGAATCCACTCATATATGGGCTCAAAATGAAAGGCATTTCCAAACATCTCAAAAGGTTGCTCTGTCCAGCCAAAATGACTTGATGTGTTAACAATGACTATTAATGTGCATTTTTTTCAGAGAGGCAACCAGGAAAGAGTCTCTTTACAGTTTACAACAGTAAAAGGTGTCTTGAGATTGAACAGTGTAATGGTGAATTATTGTGCCCTAGTTATTAATAAAAAATGCTCTTATTTTGCATTGTATATAAATTGTATAATATAGGTACTAATATTTTAAGACTGCGATAAAAGATTGTGTTCCATGTCATGCCCCGAGAAATATGGAGGTCTCTTGAATTGCATTTCCAAAAGTCAGAATCCCAGTTGAAATAGCAGTGCAGTGTCACCTCCAACAACAACATTAAAACATGGAGACCTTTTCATTTTACTTAATTTTAGCACCAAAGTCTACCACTAGCTTTCTATCTTTCAGATAAGAGCTTATCTGACTGCTTCACACATCATAATAAACTGTACCAAATGTGATTTGACAGATCTAAAAAATATCTCCGACCTGATCGCGTCAGTTAAATAGAACAACAGGTGTTGGTGGAGTGGGATCTTCAAAACCCATTCATACAGTAAGTTATGTGAGCACAGTGACCTTAGACAGAGTACACAATATAACAGCAGGCTTTTCTTTCCTGTAATAAAGCTTCCTGCCTTCCTGCTCTATTATCCTGACTGGCCCTGTTGCTTGTTGAATAGACTTCAGGCAACAGATGTAAAATAACTTTTGAGCTGTCAACTACCTCATAGTGACCTCTGATACTGTTGTCTATATTTAAATTTTAGTTAATGTTGTTTTTCTTTGCCTTTTAATGCAGCAAATCTACAGAGTCCTTCCTATGTTCAAAGACCATTAAAATAACCCTGTAATCTCACTGCTTGATCTAACTTTTGTTTTATTCTTTAGCAGTAAGTGAGAGGCTGTTTTACTTCGATTTTACATCAACAAAGGGGCTGATGTGACAAGGATCCATGGCAGGGAGCCCAGATGCACGACTCACAGACAGGCCGAGGTGCAGAACAAAGAGTCTTTATTTATTTAATCAGATCACGGAAAACCAGTGGGGAAGGTGGAAAACGGACACGCGCCTCCAAGAAAGAGGAGACGTGCACCAAGAGAATCCCTATTGTAGCATATCAGTGAGCATAAATAATGAACTTAACTCTTCTCATTTCTGAGTATTTCCCCAGGAAATCCATCTGACACCATGTGGCACCTAAGTGCTAAAGCTTAAGTTTTACGACTGGCAAAATAAACAGATAATACCAGTTCCTCCTCTCTGACCCAAGGAACTCCAGGACATACACCAGGAGGAGGAGTTTTATTGCCCACATTCCTGCTTTAATCCTGCCAGACACATGCAAAGCTTAATGTGGCCTCTTCCTTTCTCTCTGCCTGGAACAGAACATTACATTAAGATTCTAATGGTTAACTATGCTTTCATCCTCAGCTACTGTCATATAAGTATCACTGTTACAATGTCAAACATCAGTCTCCACATAGATCCTCTTCCTTTTCCTCCTTCTGATAAAGACTAAATGTGACATGTGGGATTGGTTGTGGATTAAGTCAACAGACACAATCATACATAGATCTGCCTGTTGTAGTACACCTTCCTACATGCTCTGGTATCATGGTTCATCTGTGTGTTTAATGTGTTGATTAATTTTGATTCAAGTGGTCAAGTTTTGTTCTGTGGTTTCCTACTATAGGTTGCTTGGTGTTGATCTGCAGCGCAGAGAGAGAGAGCTTTCACATAGAGGAACTTTAATAAAGTAAAATGCAGCAGTATTAACATTAAATAAGTTAAAAGAATATCATCTTAGTTAACATGCTGGGAGGAGGGACCAGTGGTCACACCCCCACTGGACCTTCAACAAAGATCATAAAAAGCCTCAGCTGGTCTGAGCGTGCCTGCGTCTCGCTACTCTTCTTCAGTCCTTCAGCCAGTCAAGTTCTGGTCTTCATCCTCCCCACTGCATCTCTGTTCTCCCTCTCCCACATGCTGGGAGGGGGAGGGAAACAATGATGACCCAGAGACAGAGACATGCTGTCCCACCGCAGGCCCAGCGCCTCATGGCATGAAGAGCAACCTCTCCAGAACCTTCAGCCTGCTCCAGATATGACTGAAAGACTCTGAATGCTGCCTCTGAATGGCCTCCTCAGGACCCAGCACCTCATGGCATGAAGAACAGCCTATCCAGAACCCTCCAACTCTGCATCCTGCCTCAAAACCATCTTGTCTCCTCTGTCTACTCCTTTGCCCTGAAAATGTGAGCCAGCTCCTCTGCTCAGACACAGGCTGCAGAAAATGACTCCAGCCGTCATGAAGAAACTTAAAAGAAGAAAAGACGGTCGGTCAACACGTTGGTGTGAATCCAGCCGACCTCCCCCACCAACAAAGAGGGGGGGAAGAATTGAAGCAAGGGCACAGAGCCTATGCTGTGAAGAGCAGCGACAGAGAGAGACTGAGATGGAGCCATGTCAACTAGAGGACCAGAGATGACCAAAGGTTCCCCAGAGATGTCCAGAGTTGTCCACAGATGTCCACTGATGCCCGAAAGAGCCACTGGTGAAGTTCAAGCCGAAGTCACCAGCAGATCCAGACAAAACCTGCCGCCACTCCTCACTCCCATCCATCCAGGAACGGTGATATAATGCATATACATCTTACAGATATTAAAGAGTGTGATGATTAGACGCTAAATTAAATGGCCTGAATTTAGGGCTTAATCCAGAAAACTTAATAATATATAGTAAGATTTCAATAAAATGCTAAACCAACTCTGAATAGTAAATTACTCACAATCTTCTCTGATGCCTCTCAAACTCTCAACTGCTGAACGGTACACCAAACCTAAACCAAATTTTGTTAACAACCTAATTCTTAATTTGGTCTAGATAACCACCACTGAATTAAACTGGTCACATTGAATCAATTAATCATTCATCCTTAAACTTTTTTGTAATCATTCATTCCATTTTGGTCACGATGAGTCAATCCCATGTTTTTTATTTTTTATTTTCTTATTTCTGACAGTAGCCTGGTCATTTAGTTCGTCAAACTAAACATTTATTATTGGTTATTTTCTGTTACAGTAGTAGTCTGGTTATAGTTTGTCAAATAAACTTCTCATTTATAAAGAACTTGGTTATTTGATTTGTGTGTGTATATAAAGCAACTGAATCACTGTACACTAGGTCAAGAACTCCGTAGCACCCTGAGATTAAGAGACTCTATTAATTAATGTGAAATTCACAATTTTTCCCTGTTTTTGCAAAACTGGGTGGCGCCCTGAAAATTTCTACTTTTAAAGGCAATTTTTGGTTTATGATCAATAACTTAAAGATATTGTTCATAAATACATAATTTGATATTAATTAATGATTGACTAATCTGCTCTACACTATTTATGCTACATTATATTTTGGCGCCTCACACGGGGCCTTACACAAATTTGATTATTTTATTGTACACACAAATCATTGTAATCAAAATTTAAATAAATAAATAAATAAATTAAGGGCTTCAGTGGGTATCTATCAGACACTGTAAAAAGAAAACAATGACAAGTTGCAATGGTTCCCAGGCAGAATAAAACAAGCTGGAATATTAGAGGAGCATTTTTGGTGTAAATTTAAAGACAAAAATTTAGCATGTCTAAAATATGACTATCAAAATTAAATTCGTAACACGTTAGAATTAAATGCTGTAGGTAGAAAACACCGGCAACTAAGCGTGTGAAAAAAAAAAATTCAAAGAATAGTATAAACAAACCTAAATACTATTTAAAACTCCAGCATAAACAGATATGGTATTAATACAGAGTAATCAAGAGTATTAATACTGTAAGCAAGTAATGTTAATTAAATTAAATGGGAGTCATAACTGCAGAAATGGCCCCATACACTAATCTGCAATGCAGCTTGGCTGCCTGTTCTGTTTCTGTGTGTTTTTGTTATTTGTTCAGTATTAGCAAGTCTTAAAGTCTGTTATCTAAGTCAGAAGCTGAGAAATTAAATTTGCCACGGTAACGCCCTACTGGGAGTGAACGACAAAAGAAAGACTACAGCCTCACTAACTTGTACCTATATTTATTTGAATTTACAGGCAGAACTGCACGCTCATTATTAAGGCCTTGCTTAAATTGATTGCTGCGTTGTACCAGAATCAAATATTCGTCCCAAATATTGTTAAGTCTTGCCGCGAGTCTCCGGAAGCTTTTATGTTATTGGGAATCTCTGCCGTCAGGATGAGCACACCTGTAATCTGCTGTAAATCCGATGAATGTAAACATTAATGTGTAGGCTGAGCAGTCTGAATCAGGTGAGCATGGGGCCCTACTCTCTACTGTTTGTTGACAGACCTAAAATAGTATAGACTTACCAGTCTGAATCACAGAAGCAACACCTTAATGAACATAATAAACTAGCGAAACCTATCTAAAATGGAAGAGTAAAGCCTAAACTAAAATTAAATGAGATCTAATAGGAATTTAAATTTGGAGTAGAGATAAAATTAGCACACTAAATGCTGTCATGCCCTCTGCGCTGTTTTTTTTTAAACCAACTGTGCTCCCTCCTTACTCCAGCTCATGTGTCTCCAAACCTCTCACTGAGAGGGCCTGGCAGGTCAAAGGTCAAAGATAAATCACTTGTGAAGCCAGTTCTCACAGAACACAGCAGTAAACCTTGTGACCAAAAATTTTATGAACTAAATGCAACCTTGTGAATTGGTTAAATGATCATTTGAGTGTGATATAGGATAAAATGAAACTGTATTATTCAAGCAAATATGCATGGCATAATTGTTTAAAAAAATCTTTTCAATTTAATTCAATTTAAATAAACAAAGGGACCAATCCTCTGTTAACAGTAGGATGGCCAATGCTACACAATGCATTGCAATGCCTGATTAATTCTCAGTCCACTGAGATACATTGTTATTAAATTAAATGGTTAAAATACTAAATATGTTCTAAAAAAAAATGAAAATTTAAAATATGACACTGTGTCTCATTCTAAGTCGAATTAGTTAGCAGTGGAACTCTTAACGTAGACACTACTCTAAGACACAGATGTTGAATCTAATTTGGAAATTTTAATTAAATACTGCAGGTATGAAGTGTCTAAAATCAAGCAGTGCCCACTGATGTCCTCAATTTGCCTGCATTCCCTAACTTAGAGTCCATACTCTGTATGCAACTCAACCAGGAGCTGAACAGGATAAAGTCCCTGTCTTCAAGGCAGAATGAATGCACCAAAGCTATCTAACCACTCCTGGAATAGATCAATTTGTTTTTCTTCTGTTTTACTTAATATTAAATACTTGATGGGTTCATAGACTCATGAAGGACCAAAATGGAATAAACTCTAAGATTAAATGACCATTTCCTGATGAAAGGTCAGGACCTATGCTCCTCAACAAGCATATTAAATTTAAGTGACCATAATAAAAAGTGATTGGCACCCAATCAGAGCTGAGAGTTTCTTGAGCATCATGACAAAGATGTGTTTCTGTTGTTCAGTGAGAAAAAAAAAAATTCTAAAGCAAATTAATCATGTGGAATTTGATATGTTGTCCTGAAAAAAAAAAAAAAAAAAATGTCTTAAGCATGTACAGTTCGAAACTATTGAAAACAAAAGTTCCTACAGCAATTATCATTCATCCAGTCAATCTATACAGTCAACCTGACAGGAAATAGAACTTTGTTCTTTGTGGCCACAAGGCATAAATACATAATTTGATATTAATTAATGATTGACTAATCTGCTCTACACTATTTATGCTACACTATGCTGACTATACTCAATTGTTAAAGGGAAGAACTCAAAACCACTCTCAAAAACCGAGAGGGAAAAACAATTAACATTGCCTGATGAACTGAAATGCAAGCTTAGTAAAAATGGCTATGAAACTTACCAAATACAGATTAACAGGGAAGTGCAAAAAGGGATCAAACTAAGGACCTAGGGTCAGGTACACTCGGGATAACTGCAACAACTGTAAACTACAAACTAAAGACACCTAGAGAAGGGAATTACAAAGAACACTAGAAACAAAGGGAAAGGAAATAACTAGGATCTACTCAAAATGAGGATTGTTCTAGTAATATAAATAGGGCGCTAAGGCTATAAAACTTACAACAGAAAATCACAGCTATGACAGGCAGGATGCCGGAAACCGATGGAAGGCAACTCAGGAGATCAGGAAGCGATGAACACACGAACACAGGGGACATGACGATCACACTACGAGACAGGGGAGACAAGACTATTTATACAAGAGGTAATGGGGAACAGGTGGAAACAATCAGAATCACAATCACAATCAGAAAGCCTTTATTGTCACCGTAACCAGCGAAATTAGCCATCAACCCGTCCATACATATACATCACATACAAACAATATAACACGGTGGGTATACAGGGCAGGAAGACAGAGGATGAGTGAAACAAGAGAATACAGCATAACATGAGGAGAGGGAGGAGAAAAAAAAGGCAACCCCCAGCCTGAATGTCAAAGTTTAGCAAGCCCTAGCGGCCACACCCTTTGACATAATTAAGTGCAAAGCACAACTTTTTCTCAGCTAGGTCTGGAGATGACCTGTACCAAATTTCAAGTTGATCGGACGAAATCCCTAGGACAAGTTTGTTTTCATCCAAAAATTAAAAATTAAAAATGGCCGACTTCCTGTTGGAATTTAAGCTTCCTGCCAGTAGACAATTTTGTTCAACTGGTTATGCTTAACATCTGTATCAATTTTTGTTCAGGTACGACAAAGTCATCAACATTTCGTATGGGAATTTTTGAAGATTTTAGGGGGCGCTATGGAGCCACTTTGCGCCGCCCATGGGCTTGGCCCCATCAGATGTTAGAGGTCATGAATTTCAAATTTCATGAAAAATCGAAAAATGCAGCGCCGCCACACGAACGCCGTTACTTGTAGCCTCACGGCGTTCATTGTGTAGCTTCACCAACTTGTTCTGCACGTTTTAGAAGTGGAATGAAGTTGATGGAGTCAACTATGTGGTATCAGTACATGTAAACATAAAGGGTGGTGCTGTGGAGCCATTTGCCCAGGGCCAGTTCACCCTTTAAGTCCTGAGCCTATTTTGGCCGTTTTTTAATACTTTTGATTTTGTCTCCATATACCACATAAAAAAATGTCTAACATGCCCATGCTTAGTATCTTTTTTTCAGCACAACTTCATCTATATGAAGAGATACTTATTCATAGTCTGTGTGGCATGAAGCAGCTGATTTGTGGGGCAGTGTCAGTTCATTTCCAGTGATCCAGGGCTACAAGCGATGGTGTGGCTGAGCCTGTGGAGATCTGGACCTCATCTAACTCCTCCTCCCACGCCCTCTCTGGGCAGGCCTCTGTGTATGTTCAGAGTTTTGTTCATATGCACTTGATGGATAGTGAATTCAAACGTGGGTGCTAAAATTCAAATTGTCTGGCTCCCTACAACAATGTGAATAGTCAGTTTACAAAAGAAAACCTGACAAGTAATGAAGAAAGAAACATAAATAGAAACAAACATAAAATATAACACAAAATAAAACCTAGGAAAATCCAGCTATCCATCTCTTTGAAATGAGTTTCCTAAACCTTTAGCAATCTCTCTACTTATTATTTCAGCCCTGATCTTCTGTACATATAAACCTACATAAATACATGACGTTATATGCATATAAAACAGGTTTATAAAGTTCACAATACAGGAATAAACAAAACAAAAGCTGTCAATATTCATGTTTAGTTTGAGTTACCTCTCATCACTGGCGACATCATCCTCACAAAAGATGGGTCTGTAACCTCGTCATCTTCTTCGTCACTCTCCTTCTCCTCCTCAGACGATGAAGATGAAAAAACATCTGTTTCCTCACCATAAAACAGCTCCAGGACCTGCTGCACATTCAATGTTCTCCTCGTTTTTGTCTCCAGACACACCGTCTTCTTCTAATTTCTTCTTTCGATCTCTCTTTCAAACACTCTCCGTCTTCGCGCGTTTGGCGGCTCCCTCTGATGACATCAGACGCGTAGGTAACGTCATCACATAGAGTAGTATCGGCTGATTCGACCACTTTTCCCAGTTTGTAAAATGGTGAATATATAGACAGAAATGCAACGCCTGCCATCCCATCCCACGAGTATAAGTGTGCATTGATCACAGGCCCCACAGGGCTAATAAATACAAGGGTTTCAATAGGTCCCTTGCGGACCTGTTTCACAGTCCGCTCGGGCCCTAATTATTAGGTTACACTGTTATATTTATGTTCATTTGGAGTTTTGTCTCAAATTAAATGTGTTATGGTTTTAATAAATGAGTCAGAAACTGCAATACTGATTAATTGCAAATGTTTAATGTATTTGAATGAAGTAAATCTGGTCTATTTTAACTGTTGAATGGTATTTAATTTAAACTACTCTTAAAATCATAACAAAATACACATATATGTATATAAAGGTGTGACGTTTACAAGAGCAACACAATCTCTAAAAATTGCAGCTCAGGAGCAAAAAAGCAAGAAGAGCAAAGAAAGACGTCATTAAAACTTAAGCCAAGTCCCATTCTGAGAGACATCTTAAAACAAGTCGATCTCCTGTTGTGACTGCAGACTATTCCACGAATGATGAATTCTGTTTGAATTCTCCCTGAAAACAAACACATCAAACATCACAACTAGAGCATTTTCCTTCAGGTGTAAGTCTGCTAAACACTGAACTGAAAACCTGTAAACACATGTAGCTGACTGAGACACGAATCTCTAAGTAACAACAATGCTCATACTTACATCCTCATCATCACCACCATACATTGTTGTGGGCGGGTAGACCACACTGGGCTTTGGTTTACTGTTGGGAGAGTTAAATCAACATGTTGAGAGAGCACACTGGTTTATAATCTGAAGAAACTGCATTTCACACAGGATAGAGTGTAAATATATGGATCATCTGCTTAAATCCACTATAAAGTACGAAAAAGAAAAATCTTCCTACCTTTCACTTTTCTCTGCAGAGGAAAGAAAGGAAACATCATCAGTAAGACAAAGAACATTATCAATGTGCAACCGATATCTGACAGCCAGCCATCTTTTGTTGTAACTTTTGTTGTAACACCTTGAAGAAAACAAAAAGGCTGTCTCTTAATGATGGACGTTACAGTTTCGACTGGTTTCTTCTTTGGTTTCCTGTAAGTGTTGGAATGCAGCCCACTACACCAGCTGAAACTCGTACAGATTCAGGCGAAGGCATGGATTTAAAATTACAGAGAAGAGTACTTACGGACTTCCATTTTTTGGGGTTTACTGCGCTGAGGAGGTCCAGCATCGTTGAAAGCCTCACAGAAGTACTGACCTGAGTCCATCTCAGTCACTCTGGGAAACTCCTGAAGAGACAGAGTATATTTTGACTTTTAAAGGCCATGGGGAACTCAACTGTCACAGTAAAGATGGTGTAACATAATAGGTTGTAGCTGACCAGGTTGCCGTTGTCCGTATTTAGCTGGTAGGTGGTACTTTTGAAAGCAACAATCTTGCTGGGGTCAGCCGGCAGAAGTACGCCATCTTTGTACCACTTGTATTTGGGCGGAGGGGAGCCATCTTTGTCATGGCAGGACAGCAGGATCATCTTGCCCGTCATCACCGAGGAGGGGACTCTACAGACAGGCGGCGATGGAGGCACTGCGGATCATGTACAGCACATTAACATCACAACATTTTATGGTCAGGATGCAGGTCTGGGGGCATTAGAAATGGATGGATGTGTTTGCAGAAAATAAACTACAAAAGATCCTCACCCAGAACAGTTAAATTCACGCTGGCTTCACCAAAGTGGCCGTTGCCAGACACCTCACAGACGTAAACTCCATTATCAGCCCGGGTCAGGTTGAAAAGTCTCAGATTACTTCTGTACATGTTCATTCTGGTGAAATATGTGTCTGTGGAAGAGTGGCAGCATTACATGATGGACTCAAACACATTCAGGTGTCTTATTGAGAACTGTTTTTTTCCTTCTACATCTCAGAGCTCAGTAGTTCTGAGCACAGAAATTATTATTTTTTTTATATTACATTATAATATTAATATAAATAATAAATAACTGTTGGTGCTGGGTTAGTAAACGCTGATCACTTCTTTCTGGACCCAACACTCATTTCATTAAATTCTTTTACAAACAACAACTTCCTTTGCCGGGGAAAATAATGGACATTTTTCAACATGTTGTAAAAAGAAACAAAGACGGTGACTCTACTTACGTGTTGGTTTCCCTTTAAAAATGACATACGTCTGCGAGCCTTTCAGGTCCTTAAATTTCCACTCTACTTTGGCTTTTGAACCGAAGTCGGCTGAATATGAGCATGTGAGGTCAGCCCCTGAAATTCATCAAATTAGACCCAGAATGAACACATGATTATTCTGTGAAGGTTTTCACTTAAAATTATGACTAGCCTGGAAACACAGTTACTTTAATTAGAGCATACTGATGAATGCATATTCCTCTGTGTTCAAATCATTTTGGATTTTCAGGACTCACCCTCATTCTCTTTCACCTGCACCTCTGCTCTGGAGGTGGTGACTGAAAAGCCACGTACACCTGGAGATTGAAAAAAAACATCAAGCAAACTACACAGTATGTTGTCACTATAACACAGGCCTGTAATTTGAATTGGTCAGCAGATATTATAGCACAGTATACATATAGCGCCAATATAAGGTGCTTACATGACTTATTTCACACACTGAAAAGTTAGTTGCATGACTGGATAAGTTAGTGTATAATTTAATAAAATAGTGTAAAAAAGAGTAGAGTCTAAACTCTCACTTCTGGTTAAGTACTGCAATGTCTTGATATGATTATTATTAAGACAGTGACTTTAGAATCATCTGTGTTGGAGTAGCAGCAGACACAGTCAGGTTGTAGTTCTTACTCATGAATTGAACATTAGAAGGTGTATGGGTGTTATGCAAGTGAGAAAACTGCAGAAATCCAGAGTTTAAGTGTAATTGAGGGCTTGGGATATGCTTAGCTGGACGCCCCACCTAATATAATATTCATTAAGAAGAAGACAAGAAGCAGCAGCAGACATGCAGACTGATGTGGTTTCAGATTAGATGGAGGTCAGCATCACTTCTAAACCTTGGTATTTTTTTCCATCAGAAAATAACATGTGAGATCTCTGCTCTGCTGGTCCAGTGAATATTTACTGGATTTCTTCTTCTTCCATGATGCTAAGCTGAGAATCTGAATGAATAATAACTCCATATTTCAGTTTTGGACCAAAATTGGAGTCAATTTACTGGAGAGAAAATGCAAGGTTTGTGTTTCTTAACAAACAATGAATTGGCTAATAGAGAAAATAGTTAAAAATATGATAACACTGGGGAACAACTTGAAAACAAATCTGTTAAGTTAGATTTTTATGCTGATAAAAACTAAAATTGGCATGCTGATTCCAAAATTGCAGTCATTTTTTTTTCTAGCACGTCAAGTTTTTTCTACACAGCTTACCCTCCAGATGAGCAAAATTCCACTGATTAGCTGTAGTAAGACTTGATTACGATTGGAAGGCTAGCATAGTAGGAACTAGAAAAGCACTAGAGAGTACAGACCTGTGCCAAGGCGGGGCAGCGGCAACTTTTTTTTTTTTTTTATTTAGTTAGCCCTGCCGACAAGGAGGTCATGTTTTCACCGGGGCTTGTTTATGGACGGTTTTTGACAAAATTTTCAGGATTGGCTGGAAGGAGCCTAACTTAAAACTGATTAATTTCTGGCGGTGCCTTTGAATAAGATCCGATCACGACCAATAATTAATCAGTTTTAAGTTAGGCCACTTCTGACCAACTCTGAAAATTTCGTTGAAATCCGTCCATAACTTTTTGAGTTATTTTGCAAACAAATAAACAAACCCTGGTGAAAACATGACCTTCTTGGTGGAGGTAATTAAGAGGATTTGTGCTGGCTTTTCTCTTAACATTGTAACCATGGGCATACCATTGTAAGTTCTATTTCATTTTATGCTGTTTTTTTAGTTTTCAAAGCTTTTAACTATTCCATCTTTGTGTTTTTACATATATTTCCTTTGTTACAGATCATGCCTGCTCTTGCTACTTCTCATCGTAAATGCCTAAATTACCCTGACTCCTTTTGCTATATTCGTGGTAGTTTCACCAAGTCAGAGGGCAAACAGTGCATTTGTCAAACAAGCATATTTTGCATATTTCTCAGTAAATATGTGATCAAGACAAGCCATGGACCCCTCACAAAGTGTGCAAGCAGTGTGTCGAGAGTTTACAGATGTGGACCAAAGAAACACATGAAAAGTTGTCATTTGGTATCCCCATAGTTTGGAGAGAGCAAAAAGATCATTGCACAGACTGTTACTTTTGTTTTGTGAAAACATCAGGATTTAACAAGAAAAATAAAAGTAAAATAGAATATCCTAATCTACCTTCAGCTGTAAGACCAATGCCTCATTCAGCTGAAATTCCAGTGCCAGTATTTTTCATAGTTTTTTTAAGAAAACGGGAATCCTGTAGTTCAAAAACTTGACGTGATAGAGAAAAACTGAGATCGGTTTTGGATTCCGCACCCAAAAATAAGTTAGAAACAGCTGTCAGACCTAACTCAACAAAAATTGTGTCCCCCAGTGTAATCTGTTTGAGTATTTAAAAAAATATTTATACTATTCTTTACTCTTCTATGACAGTAAACTGAATAGCCCTAAGATGAATGTCACAATAATAGTGAGTAGCGACCCTACAAAAAGATAAAACAGGCTTCTTTAGAGTTAAAAGGTCCTGCCCTCTATTGCCAATAAATGCTCTCACAGCTCAGATACCAGAGGTATGACTTTATGTCAACATTCTCAGCTCATGAGCGTTTCATTCCCGTCCACTGAGCCAGAAAACTTCCAGTGAAACTCTTCCCGTCTAGCTGAAACTGGGCCTATCCAGTGCTGCTACAACAGAGGCGACTATATTATTAAAGCAGGCTGCCTGCTGTCACATATTAAACGCACCTATTGCACCACTTATGCCAAGCTGGCTTTACTGTCAGTGTTAGAAGTTAACTACCACCTTGTTGTCTGTCGACAGGCCTCTGTTACAGATTCAACTACAGGAGACAGCAGCAGGAGCCGGTTAACCATTAACTGTTATTTATCATCCACATCACCCGTTTCTACATGAAAATATCAGTGCTTTAAATGAACATGTACACTAACATCATATATAGTAACTCAAATTCACAAATGACATGTTTATTGAAGGTGTTTGAATGACATTCAGGCTGAGATAAAGCAGCACAGTCACAGTGTGGTTTGGAGATAAGCCTCCTGTGTAAACCGAAACCAGAGGACTACAGGACTTCTTTGTTTGCATACTTTGCAAGTTTCAGTGTTGAGTTAAATTTAATAAGAAGCAAGGCTGTACTTTATTCTGCTGAGAGCAGCCCGTTGTGGTGGTTGTGGTGCAGGTTGTGGTGCAGGTACACTAGTGAGCCAGCAAACAGGTACCAGCTGAAAGAAATACTAGTTTATCCAAGCGGACCAGGCCTGTCAACTAGTCCATCCACTCTGCAAGCAAAACCTTATGATTTCATAACACTAATGCAAAATGTTTGTTGAGAGGCATCTGAGTTGAGCACAGAGAAAGGAACAAATGAAAGCCCTCAGTACTGTAGCATTATTGATTGATTGATTGATTACTCACTGTAATATAATAATAGTCCATCCGCCCACAAATAAAAACCAATGTTGTTAACAGACAATTTCTCTGTTAAGATGAGAAATTGTCTGTTAACAACAGCATCTCACAGATTTAGAAATGTGTTGAATTCAGACACAAGTCTACAGCCCTGGGTTGTGCTCACAGACACTGGATCTCACAATAGGATGCAGTGGAAATCAACATTCCTATTTGTAAAAGACTCAAAATAATAAGTAAATGTGGAAACACACATGCTTGTATATTAATTACAAAGATTATGAGGAACTCATAGAATAGAATAGAATTACTTTAGAATTACTTTATTGATCCCAACTTAGGAAATTACTTAAATCTCATCTGTTGACATCTCATGTCAGCAGATGTTGTTCACATCTTCCACATTTATGCGGTTATATCTGCTCCAACACTCCTCTATCTAATCTACTGCTGTTATGATGTGCAATAAAATTACCTTGTCCAAGTATGGCCACTGGTGTCTGCTTCACCATCACTATCAGCACATTAACAGGCCCGAGGTGGGTTCATTTAACATTTAGCAACAAATATCGACTGTTATTGAGTCTGTTGTTGTTTAGTTAAACTGTGACATGAAACAGACTTCTGAGCGTTGACTTTCCTCAAACTTGAGCAAAAACATAAAAAAAATAAAACTCACCTGTCACAGCGTGAAGGAATAAAGCCAGTGAAATCCAGCCGCTGGCAGACATGTTGCCCTTTGTGTTTCCCTTCAGAAAGGTTTTACTCCTGGACAAACGGGCAGAAAAGTGCTCCGGATAGTCCTGATGTTGAATAAACAACCAGGAGTTGATATTTACCAAAACTCGATTCACTGTGTCGAAGTTTCTGTCCACAGTAGCTGTGTGCTCCTACCTGAGGGTCACATATAGGTGACTTCCAGTAATAAGATCCTGAGTGACACCAGAGAGCAGAAACTGGTCTGACTGGTTTGTTTGGAGCAAAGCTAAGCTACTGAAAAACTGTTACATGGAAAGAAGGCAGCCAGGATAATATTTGTTTTTAATATTTACAGAGACACAGCAGATGATGCTGGGTCCAGTCCTGAATCCTGTGACACACATATTTAATGTGGCCTTCTATGTTTTCATCTCTCTCACTCCCTGCTTCTTCAAAAGCGAGAAAGTGTTTCCACATGAGTCAGGATTGGGTTTTCTGCCATGTGCTCACCACATGCTCAGAAAATTTGAACTTGCTAGGATCGAGTATATGAACTTAGACGGCGAATTCGCCAAAGTTTATCGAGCCCTAGCAGCCACACCCAGTGACCTAATTACCTACAGATCGGCGTCAGAGGACGCCAGCCTTTACCTGTGTATCAATTTTCATGATGATACAACTTTATTAAAGCTGTGAAAAAGCCAAGTGTATTTTCCTGAAAAATGGTCCAAAATTGCCGTGCTGCCACACCAGGTCGGGCTTTATGTTTTAGAAATCAAAAAGAACACTGGAATGTTCACGGCCGAGTCCCCGTCATCCTCAGAAAATTTGAAGCTGCTAAGATCGAGTAAATGAATGTGAGAGCCGCTCGAATTTAGATGGCTAATTTGCCAAAGTTTAGCGAGCCCTAGCAGACGCACTTTGATGTAAGTACATGCGGAGCACAACTTTGCTCAGCTATGTCTGAAGATGACCTGTACCAAATTTCAAGTCAATCGGACGAAATCACAAGGGCGAGTTTGTTTTCATCAGAAAATAAAAAAAATCAATGTGGCCGACTTCTTGTTGGAATTTCAATTCAATTTTGTTCATCTGGGTATACTGAACATCTGTACTGATTTTCATTGAGGTACAACAAAGTCGGCGACTTTCCCTATGGGATTTTTTTGACTTTGTAGGGGGCGCTGTTCAGTCATTTTGTGTGCGCCGTGTGTGACCACTCCAAAATATCGAATTTTGGATCGGTCCGCAGGAATGTGCAAAATTAAACAACTTTTTAACGTTGGGAAAGGGGCAAAACGTCGAGCAGGGGGCAATAAACGTCAACTGATTTGGAAAATACACAAAGGAGTTATGGCCATTCAATGATTCAATGCGGAAATCACGCCAAAATGAAGAGTTGAAACGAAGTGGCAGACTTCCTGTTTGGAATTGACAGTTGGTGCAAGAGAGTTTTTTGTGCGTCTGGTCAACTTACACGTGTCCTGATTTTTGTGTTCCTACTCCATAAAGACCCCTATGGGGAGGGTTTTTCGGAAATTTTAAGGGGGCGCTATGGACCCATCTTGCCCCGCCCACGGGCGTAGCGCCCATCAGATGTTGGAGGTTGCCACCCTCAACCTATGTATCAACTTTCATGATTATTTGAGTTTATTAAGGTCATCAAAAAGCCAAAGAACACATGGCCTCCTCTTACCACCGGGGGAGCGCTATGAGTAAGGCGTGACATAAATATATCAGAACGTTCAGGGCTGAGCCCCCGTCATGCTCAGAAAATTTTAAGCTGCTAGGATTGAGTATGTGAACGTGAGCGCCATTCGAATTTAGCAGCAAATTTGCCAAAGTTTAGCGAGGCCTGGCAGCACAACTTTTGCTCAGCTAGGTCTGGAGATGAAGTGTACCAAATTTCAAGTTGATCGGACAAAATCCCTAGGACGAATTTGTTTTCATCAGAAAATCAAAAATTAAAAATGGCCGACTTCCTGTTTGGAGTAGACAATTGGTGCAAGAGACTTTTTTGTGCGTCTGGTCAAGTTGCACATGTGTACCGATTTTCATGATCCATCTCCATAAATACCCTTTGGGGAGGGGTTTTTGAAAATTTCAAGGGGGCGTTATGGAGCCATTTTGACCGTCCATGGGCGTGGACCCCATCAGATGTTAGACGTCGTCACCCTCGAGCTGTGTGTTAACTTTCATGATGAATTTTCTTGGCGAAAAATCTGAAGTCTCAGTGCCGCCACACGGGCACCGTTAATCGCAGCCTCACGCCGTAATGTACGTAATGTAGCTTCACCAACATGTTGTGGATGTTTTAGAAATGGAATGAAGTTGATGATGTAAACTATGTGGTGTCAGTAAATGTAAACGTAAAGGGTGGCACTGTGGAGGCATTTGGCCCCGACCCTGGGCGTGGCCCGCAAAACATGTTAGAGGATGACCTGTGTATCAATTTTCATGACGATACGACTTCATTAAAGCCATCAAAAAGCCAAATGCTTCGCCTGCCATGAATGCTAAAAATCCCCCTCCAAAAGGAATAGTAATATGTGCTGCCGTGCAGGCACATAATAAGTAGGTAAAGAAAGGCAAGTCTTGTCAATTTTATTTGTATCACCCAATATCACAAATTTGCCTCAGAGCGATTTACAATCTGTACAGGATATGACACCTTCTGTCCTTTACAAACATGAGTAACAACAATCCAAAACACATAAACTCTCCATATAACAACAGTTAATACTTATAGAGTTGTATGAAAGTGGGTCTGCGATGAACTGGAGACTTGTCTAGGGTGTACCCCGCCTTCCGCCCTAACACGGCAGGGATAGGCTCCAGCCCTCCCTGCGACCCTATGAGGATAAGATAATGGATGAAAGTGGGTTACAGTTAGGGGACGAAGAGCATCATCACGCTGTCCACAATGGATTTGTCTTCCTCCCCACCATGCCAAACAGATGGAGCACAGCAGCATGTCCTCCTCTCCACCACACCAACCAGATGAAGCCTAGGTAGCACATCCTCCTCTCCACCATTCCAAACAGGAGAAGATCAGCAAGATGTCCTCATCATCACCAAAGCAAGCAGTCCCAAAAGATGAAGACAGGTACAGTATATAATATTTGCATACAATGCAGCCAAACAGGTCAACATTAATGCGCAATTCCACTGACTCATGGTTTGCATGTGTGCATCCCTGATTATCACAAACACACGTGCGTAAAGTCACAAATAGCTTTATTAGCATCTCTCCTGAATTGTAATCCCAGCAGATTTTAATGCAGTCAGTTGTCTCTTCTCACAGAGGGATGATCTCCCTCCACATGACCGTTCCAACAAAGCCAGAGCTAAAAGTGTACTAAACTGCATGGGTGCTTGTGAATGTTGTGCTGACGTGGACGTACAGAAAGTGTACAAGTGTCTACTCACGCCGTTATTCTGCATTCAGCTGCAGCTCATCATCTGACTGCAACGCTGCTCACTTATTTACATCAAATGACAGAAACACCTCTCTATATTATATAATTATTGTTATTAGTCTGTGCAATACTATCTATTTATTTAGTCTGTGTGTAGTCTAACATCTGTTTATATTCTCAGTATTTATCCTTGTTGTAAATTCATTCTCATATTCATATCTGTATATAAGACAGTCTTTATACCTTTTATGGTTATTTTTTTAACTTACATTCTAAGATTCACACTTCTTTTTTATACTTTTTTATTATTGTGCACTGAAAAAGGGAGAAGCGCTACAATTTCTTTGCCCAACAATATAATGACAATAAAGGGCTATCAATTCTATTCTTTGCAGTTCTACCAGGGGTAGGTATTGGCAAGGACTTCACGATACGACTACATATCGTTGTCACAGTCACACATTATTGTGACATTTTGATAAAGTATGTTATCTCTGGGGTGAAAACGTAAAAACATACAGTGATTGTTGTTATTTGTTTTGTTTTTTTTTTGTCAAGTTAGAATATGAAATTATGGGTCCATTTCTTTTAATAATTAACATGAATTTTAATGGTTTAATGGTTTATGGACACATTTATTATTGTAAACTGAGTGCAGTTTTCCAGGAGTCAGTGAACATTTTGGTATCTAAAAGTAAACTTTTCCTAAAAAGTGTCATCGTCCTGATGATATGTGATATGTGATATCATGTGTTCAGGATCACCTCGAGCTGTAATTTAAGCAGCTCTTTTCTGACTTCTTGTATTTTTAGTGACTTGTGGAACTTTATTTCTCCTCTGAAGTCTCAGTTTGTGAAAATGTAAATGTGTCCTGTGTTGCTGCTGTGTCAGTGTAATGCTTCCTTCTTCTTGCTTTTTCTCAGTGTTCCTGTGGAGCCACAAGAGTCTGGAGTCTGTTGATCCTCAGTTCACCATGAGAAGAAAGACGGACCAGCTACGAGATGTCCATCCATCCATTATCTACCACTTATCCTCATAGGGTCGCAGGGGGCTGGAGCCTATCCCAGCTGTCTTAGGGCGGAAGGCAGGGTACACCCTGGACAAGTCGTCACCTCATCGCAGGACACATAGAGACAGACAACCATTCACACTCACATTCACACCTACGGTCAATTTAAATTAGCCAATTAATCTAATCCCCATGCATGTTTTTGGATGGTGGGAGGAAGCCGGAGTACCCGGAGAGAACCTACACAGACATGGGGAGAACATGCAAACTCCAGACAGAAAGGCCCCGGAGCCGGGATTCGAACCCGGTACCGTCTTGCTGCGAGGCGACAGTGCTAACCACGACACCACCGTGCCGCCCAATACATCGTAATAAGTTGGTTAATTATATTTTCCCACATAAAGGACTACATAATTCTGTATTGCAGAAAGGAAATAGAGGACTACTTTGTCACACCTTTCTTGACATGCATCACTTCCTGTTTGTACAAAACAGTGATCAACATGTATTATATGTATTGTTTATGAACGACTCCCCATATTCCCCAGAGCATCGAGAACAGACCTTGGATCATCTCTGATGGACGGCGTTGTGCTCCGCCATCTGGCCAATCACATTCACCCGCGCTCTGTCAGCAGCATCCACGTCCTGACCCTGACCTCTGACCCCTGAGATCCATGATACTTTGAAACCTCAGTGGTTTTATTTCTGATTTAAATATTTTCTCTCACATAGTTTCTATTTAGTTGAACGTATAAAAGGATTTTAAGCAGTTTCTAGGTCAGAAACTATTTTCTATAGAAATATGACTTTGTGCTTCCAGCCCAAACTCAGCATGGCCAAGGGTCGGAGAAATGTGGAGAACTTCCTGGACGCCTGCAGAAAGATTGGTTTACCAGAAGTAAGACATTTTTACTCAATAAGTCCACCCCTACCTTGTTAGCGCTCTGACCACAGTACGCCTCCCTCTCTGAACTGGGGTCATTTTTAAGCTTCTGCTCATTTCTTTCAAAAATCCTGCCACAAGTAAATATCACTCAAGAAATGACAGACTCAGAAGACTAGCTGATCTTTTAAGTTTTAAGTTTTCTTCAGTACAGAAGTAATCCAGTGATAGTTGGTCTACATCCATGGGAACACCGCAAATAGGGACCACGAGTAGTGAATTGTGCTTTCTCGTAATGGTGCAAAATAAAAACAGTGTTCACCTTGTCGGTTTTCCTTTCACACTGACAGACCTCTGTCATAGAGGACTGATGCATTGAATCAGCAGAGTTTAAAACTGATGACTCGATGCAGCTAAACACTGGTCTGAGCCCAGTTTGTTATTTATTGTTGTAGTCCAGGGATTTGAACTGACCACCTCCAGCCTGAAAACTCCCCCAGTTCATCAGAGAAACTTCCCTGTTAACAGCAGTCCCACTTCATCAACATCTTCGAGCTTCAGTCAACTGATTGTTGATTAACATATTTTCTAAGATGAAACAGGAACTGTGAACTTGTCCTGCAAAAATATGTCTTCAGTCTCTTCCCTGAGGAAAATGAATAAGTAACAATGATTACAATACAACGTTAGTAGCTACAGCTACATTATCTCATGGTTTGTGTCAGTACATGAGGTGATAATAAAAATACTGATGACGACACTAAAATGTAAACCAGGTCTGGGAGAAAGGCTGAGGATTTCAGGTTTTTAACAGCAAACGTTCCCAAACTTTAAGAACTGATAGATTTATTTTGTAATACTTTACTTTTTCAGACTAACGTGCAGGACTTTTTAAAATAAGCCTGAATCAAAAAGAACATCAGAATATTCATTTAAATAAAAGTCAGCTGTGACCCAAATTATGTTTCTATTTTAGATTAAAACTCAGCGTTCTCCCAGGACTTGTTTCATGTTCCTCCCTGCCTCCTTTTTGTTCTCGTTTTTAAATGGGGTCGTTAATATTGACATTTAATGCTGAATCATCACCGCTGTCATCGCTGCCTGTGGCTTAAAGCTTCCTCCATCAGGACAGCAGAGAGCTGCTGTCGGTTTAGTGAGGGTGTGTGAGAGAGAGAGAAACTTAAAGTAAAAAATAAAATAAAGTTTAGTTTTTACTCTTTCTTGAAAATTAATCTACATCTTCAATGTACATACTGCAGCAGCTGAATCTGTTCAGTTACTGTTCTTACACTCATAAATTCTGCTGAGTCAGCCAAAGAAGGTCAGATTGATAGTGATACCAGGCTAGACTAGCTGTTTCCCCCAGATAAGCGAAGCTAAACTATGCTATGCTATGTACTGTCATGTTTACCACACAGGTCTGTTTCAAAGCAATCAAAACAGGAGAATACAGGTGCATCATGGGTATGACACTAGGGCTGGTCGATTATGGAAAAATCATTATCACGATTATTTTGGTCAATATGGAAATCACGATTATTCAAACGATTAGTTTTGAGTTACATGATGCATCTATTCAGCATTTCTCTCTCTCAAAAACAACACTTGGTTACTGATTCTTTACGCAAAACATTCAAATTGAAAATAAATATAGGCTACAAATATGTACATTACAGCTGTTTTGCAATGAATAAATCATTAAATGAATAAAATAAATAAAATACTTTCAACGGCTCCTGTGTCTGTGTTTTACATGCCTGTAAAACACAGACCGGGATATTTCCTTGTAGCAAGTAGCTTTCATATCAATTAGTGGCACACTACAATGCACGTTTAAACACACATAAACAAAGAAGAATTAAAACACATATACAATGTTTTACTGGCTGTCAGAGTACTGTTAATACAATAGTACTGCTTTCAATATTAGCCATACACAAAGTTCGCTAGCTTAATGCTAACACATAATGGAAGTTGGCATAGACGGGCTAACGTAAATTAGCATTGCGACTGCGATCATTTTAACTTGTACACTGTTTGTATTGGCTATATTCAACACAAACAGTGCAGCAACACACAGAAAATATGACATCCAACAACAATTAAAGGCATTTATTCTCACTAATTCTATAGAACAATGAAACCTTTGAGAGTTTACCTGCCTATTGCGGCACGCGAGTTAAAAACGTGTATTGTATGAAGCATAGACATCATAGTATGATGGCTACTGTAACCGCAGCAATGCTACTGCTTTGTGGTAGCATGTTTACTTCACCCGTAAGGACTTGTTTGCGGCAGTTCTCACTCGGAAGTAAACAGAGGTAAAGCAGCATAGAGAAAATTGTGTTACATGTGAATGATTTATTATTGTTTAAAACATCTTTATAACCAGCCAAACTTTATAATGAAATACAGTGCAAACATAGCCGGACTTCCGGTTGCTTTCAAAGTAAGCATTCAGAATAAAAGCATATAAGGGATTACACCGCAGAGGAGACGGATATATACCGGGATATAAAATTTTATCCATATCGCACAGCCATACCTTTTTGTCAACCACACGACTCTGCCCTCCCTCTGCCATTTCTCAGTCTCACTTACGCTGCTTTTTGAACGTCAAACACAGCACAGCTCCTTTGCTCTTCAGCTTTTTCAGACCCTAACAATGATAATAATAATAATAACATTATTTTCTTTATATTATCCAGGAATGATGAAAATTTTATATCATCTTCGAGACTTAAAATTCAAGTATAATATTTCAGTCAGGATCATTTGATATTTTTTCCAATATAAATAATAATTTTATTATATTTGTATTTTTCTGTTTCATCTTCACCATGTTGGCATGTAACAGCAGTTGGTTTGGTCTTGACCTTTGCAAAAGTTCTTGGTCTTATGTTGGTTTTCTCTTTTCTGAGAAATTTGAACTGACTCGTTGACCTTTGACCTTCATCTCTGCTGCTGCCGCTGCTTGCTCAGTGTCTCCTGCTTTTGTGTGGATGTTCGCTCACTAGCTGGCTACCTGCGGCCTGAATGCTTTTACTGACGACGCTTCTCCGCGCTAACGTGCTAATGATAGTTTTCTGTGCTAACATGCTAATGATAGCTTTCTGTGCTAACATGCTGGCCTGCTGCACTAGCTCTCCTATCAGCCACTTCATTCCTCATCATGGTTTTGCTTACTGGGAGAAAGGAGAGGTCCAAACCTTCCTTCATCCTCTCAATAAGCATCCTTGCTCGTTGCCACGGTGACCCCTGGCTGCTCCCACCTCACACTCTCTTGTCATTGACCTTTGACCTCTGTGTTCATTGGTTAACCTCCTGCCTTTTCTTTCCCTTTTTTTCTTTCCTGCTGGATGACACAAACTCTCTCTCCTCCTCTTCCTTCTTTCTCCTCATCCCTCTTTCTCTTCCTCTTCATTTTTCATGTTCAAACTTCCTCTGAACTTTGGGTTTGTTGTTCAACGGTTTTCCCGTTTATCTCCTCCTCCTTTTGTTCCCTCTCATTTCTTCCTTGTTTGCATTCTTCTTCTTCTCCATTGTTTCCTTGTCTCTTCTTCTATCTGTTATTTTTTTACAGCTTTTCTTTAATCTCTTTGTTTCATCTTCACTTCCTGGTTCACAGGGGTGTATCAAGCTTTCCAAAAGTGGGGGTGTTCTGGAACGGGGAAGCCAAATTATCATTACAAATAGTGATCAATTATTTAAAATTTTATATACATCTAGGCCTACACAATGGAAACGAGTGCGATCAGAGATTGCCAATGCTGTGGGCGACTTTGTGTGTGTGTGTTTGTCCAAGAGTGTGTGTATGACTCATTGTGTGTTTGTTTGACACACACGTGCACGAATGCACACTCACACGCACGCACGTGTGCGCGCGCACACACACACACACAGTGCAGACAGACAACAAACAGACAGCAGTCAGTCTTGAGACAAGTTTAAAAGATCTCCATTTCATGCTGAGATCTATAATGTTGGGCTTTTGTGTTGTTTACTGTCTGGTCTTATTGATTATACAGTAACTGAAAACAAAACATATTGTCTGATGATTCTAGGCAACAGAGGTGTCAATATTGCAGCCTACACTGGATATACTGTACAAAAAAACAAAAAACCCTTTATATAACCCAGTAAGCCATCCAGCATGCATATCATGTATACCATCAGGTAGACTCCAGCCCTGTTGAGCCAGTGTAAGAATTTGTTTGGGCACATTTTAAGATATTGTGTTCTACAAAGATCTAAATTATGCTGTAATGTTCCCTCTCCATATAGCCGGCTAGCCTAGCACTGTAGGCTACTATTATGCATCTCAACTAAAACTGGTGCATCCCCACGGCTCCGTAGCAGCACTCGAAACAGAGACAACCAGACACGACTGCAAGCCTGTGTCCACAGAGGGAAAAGTCAACTTACTTGGGGTTTCTTGAAAAAGGAGTCTATCGTCCCCTGCCTTTTCTTTTCTGCATCATTGGCTATATTGCACGACAAAAACAGAACAGTTAAAAATTAAAACTAAAGTATATGACATAACTAGACAAGTCAGGCCAGTTAGAAGGAGAATGACTGTCTGGGAAAAGTTACCCGCTAGCAAGATATATCCTATCCCTCTAGCAAGAATAGAAAACTAGCCATTTACATCTGTTAACAGCTTTACCTACTATGCCTGAAAATGCTGCCTTCATGACAGGCAGTGAATTTTGCTTATCTAAAATACAGTGGGTGATTACATTCTACCTTTTCAGTGACTCTTCATTGAAAAGTCGTCTGTGTGCAGCACATGTTTGTGTGGGTCAGCAGCACCATGATCAGGCAGGCACAGCAACCTGTCATAAACCGCTTGAATGACCACACCACTGCACCGCCGCCAGCGCTTTCGGCATGCTGCGCAAACTGATTAGGCTACGTTACTCACGCAACTTTTGCGCTGGGATTTATCGGGTGAGAAAAATGTTTCGAGGCACAGAGTACAACGACAACCATTTTCAATTTCCTTATTTTAAGAGGCGAAATTTTATTTTTTATTACAAAAGCTGATGACATTTTAGTGAGGTTTAGACAGACAAAAGTGAGGGGGACGGAATTGCCTTTCAGCTAAAGTGAGGGCGATGAAACATACTCATACCCCCGTCTGCTAGGCCCATGCTAGTTCACTTTTTTCTCCATCTTTCTCATTTCCCTCCCATCCTCCCTTGTCTCCTTTTTCCTTCATCCTTGTATCATTCCCACCTTCTCCTTCCTTTTCTTCATTTATTCCCCTCCTCGTCTTCCCAACGGGGGCACTAGTCTTCCCTCTGTTCGCCCTATGACATCATCCAGTGCCGCCTGCAGCCGGTTTGCACCGCAGTTCAGGCCCTGGTTGCCTTGGATACAACCTCTGTGGACAGGAAACGCGAAGATGCAATCTCACCTCCAAACCCCGCCTCCTCCGGGGTGACAGAGACTCCCTCATTGGTTTCTGTTACCACTCAAACCCCGCCTCCCACCTGGCAAATCTGGGACCTTATTGGCTCAAGTCTGCTTCACGTCCTCTGCCTTGTTCTGCTGTTCGTGGCCCATAGCTGGAGCAAACTAACGTAACCGTGACAACAGCGTCCCCTCCTTCTTTCTGCCCGAGCTACTTTTACTTTTTAGCCGCATTTTTGTCATGTGGGTAAAATGAGGCTCCAAATTAAACTGTAAACAAGTGAACTTTATTTAGAAATGCGGTGTGTTCATCAGTCAACAAAGTGTGAGCATTGTAGAGCAGCTACACCTGAACATCAGGCTCTATTTATTATTTTATATGTTTGGAAGGACAATTATAGTTCGGGAAATTCTTATTTTCTCAGAATGAAAGCAAATTTGTGAAGATGTGGCCAGTTTAAATATCACACTGAGACAGATCAGATGAGCAGGAGAGGTGATTTGATCTTTTTATCTTTAATAATATTATATCTAGGTTTTGAGTGGATTTTTCCTGCTACACTGCTACCCATAAACTTCATCTATAGTGACTGTCAGAGCTGCAAGGCCCGGCAGAATTTGAGGGTGAAGTTGTTCTTTAACGCTTTAACAAAACCAAGCTAACAAAATGAGAGCGAGCACCATTCCAAAACTACTTCCTTCACATTTTAATTATCCAAGTGTGCATCGTCTTTAAACTGCCACGTCTTGCTCATCCCATGTGACACAAATGCAACATCAGCATGAGCCTCATCTTCTGGTCCCTGTTTGACTTTTCTCTTCTCGTTTTAAAGGAAAGAAAAAAACAGCTCACAGATGTTTTTGTGTCTTTTGCAACGAATTGACCCTAAAAGTCTCAACGGAAGCAGGACGTGGAGCAGCAAGTTACTCATAACAAGTCACAGATAATGTGTAATTGACATGATAACAAAATGAAAAATGCTCTCATTCAGTTTTTTTTCTGTATTTCTAGATAAATACTGTGCATAGTGCAGCATTAGTAGAGGTCATACAGTGACTGTGGCTGTGTTTCCATGGAGCTTCTTCACCACATTACATATCTAAAATAAATATGGGCAAACTACGGCCCTTTGGTCTTTTTAACCCAGCCCACTGAACTTGTCCGAATTATGTTATTAAATTCAATAATATTATTTAGGCCTGCCGCCGCCTTAACGTGATCTGCGGCGACATGCCCTAGGGTAAGTCTAATTGGAGAAAGTGCCCCGAAATGCACAACAATTAAAGAAGATTAAAGCAGGTCATTAGGCAGAACTCCATTCAAAAAATCAAAGAAACTAACAACACAGTGGTAACTAATGTCCAAACATGCTGATAAATTTAAATTAACCATCTTTTTTGAATCTGTCCAAGCTTCTCCTGTAATTCAGCAAACAAATAATCTACCAAAGAGCATCATTAAAGTGTTAATTTATAACGAAAAAGTGAAATAGATGTTCTTTTCATAAACACAGCGCTTATGTGCTGAAGCGAGTTTTGCAGAGCGCTTGATTGAGTTTTATCAACGGAGCCCGTTGCCATCTGTGAATCTTTATTGTACGATAATGCAATTAGTTTTGGAGTGACAGTGATTTACAGCTGGTGATGAGTAATAGTGTCCTATTTATTTGAAAAAAAAAAAAAAAATAAAATGCACATGGACTGGTTGATTCTTAGGACTGAACTTAGTTTATTTTTTTTTAAAAGTGAACTATTAACAATGGTATTTGAAGCTGCTGGCTCACTGAAAAGTACTTTTTGGCCGCTTCACCCCGCAAACTCCTGTTTAACTTGACTATAATGTGATTGCTTGCACTGCACACAGTGAGAGACTGTTGAGTTGATGACTTGAAGTTGTATTTTCATAGACGTTCCTGTATTTCAGAATAACTGGACTAAATAAAAAAGCACATGACTCTTGAGCGGCTCACCATCATAGAGCTGCACAAATATTCAATCTTGTGTTGCTATAAAGTGTTTGGGAGAAACTGGAAGCCATATTATAATAATTATTGATGATTTAAATCAGTTTGGATGGTAATTGGGTCTTAATTTGAATATGAATTGTTATTTAAACCTGTTATTTGAATATGCTGTTTTGAAACTTTAGAAAGGTGTACATTTTGTTTTATTATTATTTTTTATTTACAATTCTTCTGTATCCTGATGTGCAATGTGACTGCATACTCCCGGAGCACCTCTCACAGGACTCCCCGAGGGACTTGGTCAAACGCCTTCTCCAAGTCAACAAAACACATGTAGACTGGTTAGGCGAACTCCCACACACCCTCCAGGACCCTGCTGAGGGTGTAGAGCTGGTCCACTGTTCTGCGGCCAGGACGAAAACCACATTGCTCCTCCTGAATCTGAGATTCGACTTCCTGATGGACCTTCCTCTCCAGAACCCCTGAATAGACCTTACCAGGGGGGCTGAGGAGTGTGATCCCCCTATAGTTGGAGCACACCCTCTGGTCCCCCTTCTTAAAGAGGGGAAGCACCACCCTGCTCTGCCAATCCAGAGGCACTGTCCCGATGTCCACGAGATGCTGCAGAGACGTGTCAACCAAGACAGTCCCACAACATCCAGAGCCAATAGGAATTCCGGGCGGATCTCATCCACCCCTGCCACCGAGGAGCTTTTTGACCACCTCGGTGACCTCCATCCCAGAGACAGGAGAGCCCACCTCGGGGTCCCCAGACTCTGCCTCCTCATCGGAGGGCGTGTCAGTGGGATTGAGGAGGTCTTCAAAGTATTCTCCCCACCGTCTCACAACGTTCCGAGTCGAGGTCAGCAACGCCCCATCCCCACTATACACAGTGTTGATGGTGCACTGCTTCCCCTCCTGAGATGCCGGACGGTGGATCAGAATTTCCTCGAAGTTGTCCGGAAGTCATTTTCCTTGGCCTCACCAAACTCCTCCCACATCCGAGTTTTTGCCTCAGCGACCACCGTAGCCGCATTCCGTTTGGCCTGCCGGTACCTATCAGCTGCCTCCAGAGTCCCACAGGCCAAAAAGGCCTGATAGGACTTTTTCTTCAGCTTGACAGCATCCCTCATCGCGGGTGACCACCAACGGGTTCGGGGATTGCCGCCGCGACAGGCACTGACCATCTTGTAGCCATAGCTCCGGTCGGCTGCTTCAACAGTGGAGGCACGGAACATGGCCCCCACCTCCCCCGGGATGTATTTGAAGTTCTGTCGGAGGTGGGAGTTGAAACTCCTTCTGACAGGGGACTCTGCCAGACATTCCCTCAGACCCTCACAGCACGTTTTGGAGCCAACACACCACCAGGTGGTGATCGGTTGACAGCTCCGCCCCTCTCTTTACCCGAGACATACGGCCGCAAGTCCACTGACACGACCACAAAGTCGATCATCGAACTGCGGCCTAGGGTGTCCTGGTGCCAAGTACACATATGGACTCCCTTATGCTTGATCATGGTGTTCGTTATGGACAATCCGTGATGAGCACAGAAGTCCAATAACTGTTTGGTGCATAAGCACAAACAACAGTCAAGACCCGTCCCCCCACCCGAAGGCGGAGGGAGGCTACCCTCTCGTCCACTGGGGTAAACACCAATGTACAGGCACCGAGCCGGGGGCAACTCCAGAGAGGAATAGAGTCCAACCCCTTTTAAGAGGACTGGTGCCAGAGCCCAAGCCGTGCGTCGAGGTGAGTCTGACTATATTGTTATGGCCCTATGGGTCATATTAAGAAACAGTTATTGTTTTAATTTTGACTGCTGTGCATCAGATCTCTCTCCTCCCCTCCCTGTGTCTGAGTGAGTCTGATGAGCAGCAGGTGGTGTCGCCTGATTGGGTCCATCAACTCTCTTTGCCGCCGTTCCATTGGACGAGGAGATGACATCACCGCTTCAAAATCACCTCTTCCCCTTCCCTTCAGCTCTGGCCACTCCCAAAGACTGCCAGCAGAGAGAGAGAGAGAGACTTTGTTGATGCTGGATGTCTAGTGTGTGTTAGTAAAATTAAGAAGCAGTGTGTAATACAGTAGCATGTTAAAAGCAGTGTGTAATTGTGTTAGTGTATACGGTCATAGTGTTCACTTAGGGGCCAGAGGCAATTTTTTTTGTTACCTTTTGAACCTTTTTTCCTTTTGTTCCTTTGTTCCCAAGCCATGTGCTCAGTCCTGACTGAGCCCATTGGGCTTTACAATCTGTACAGGATATGACACCCTCTGTCCTTTACAAATGGCCCTCGCATCGACTTAGGAAAAACTCCCCCCAAAAAAACCTTTTAACAGGGAAAAAGAAACAGAAGAAACCTCAGGAAGAGCAACAGAGGAGGGATGTCTTCCAGGATGGACAGACGTGCAATAGATGCCATGTGTACAGAATAACAACAATGAAAACACATTAACACTACATACAAAATTGTATGGAAATGTCCAACTCAATATAACAACAGCTAATATACAGTGTGTATATATAGAATTGTATGAGAGTGTCCAAGGGGATGAAGAGCATCATCAAGCTATCAGCAAAGGATGAGAAGCATGTCTTCCTCTCCACCACGCCAACCAGAAGAAGCCTGGGCAGCACGTCCTCCTCTCCACCACACCAACCAGAAGAAGTCTGGGCAGCATGTCTTCCTCTCTCCACCACGCCAACCAGAAGACGCCTGAGCAGCACGTCTTCCACTCCACCACACCAAACAGGAGAAACCTCCGCAAGATGACCTCATCACCACCACGTCACTCAGAACCAGAAGATGAAGCCTGACTGGTCTGCACAACCACTACTCCACCAGGTAGACTGGATCCATGGATACCTGTGAGATGAGAACGCACAGGGACTACGAGGCACAAAACTAATCTGCAGCATGTGTTGAAGGGAGGAAGAGTAAACACATCCTCTTCTCCACTACTCTAACAGATACAACCTGAGCAGCATCGCCTCTTCTCCATCTCACTACCATCACGACAGACGAAGCCTGGATGACACCACCTCCTTCTCACCAAGTAGCCTCAGCTCACGGACACCTGGGAGCTGAGAGCACAGGGACTCCGGGGAAGAAGATGAGTTAGTAAAATGACTTAATGGAGGCATCGAAATGAAGAAGAAGAGAAGCTCAGTGTGTCAGAGGAAGTCCCCCGGCAGTCTAGACCTATAGCAGCATAACTAAGGATTGATCCAAGGCAGCCTGAGTCAGCCTTGAATCAGTCCTAACTATAAGCACTATCAAAAAGGAAAGTCTTAAGCCTACTCTTGAATAAGGGGATGGTGTCTGCCTCCCGGACTGAAGGAGGGAGTTGGTTCCACAGAAGAGGAGCTTGATAACTGAAAGCTCTAGCTCCCATTCTACTTTTATAAACCCTAGGAACCGCTAATAGTCCTGCATTCTGAGAGCGCAGAGTTCTAGCAGGATTATAAGGCACTATTAGCGCTTTAAGATAAGATGGTGCCTGACCATTCAGTGCCTTGTAGGTGAGGAGGAGGATTTTAAATTCTATTCTAGATTTTACAGGGAGCCAGTGCAGAGAGGGTAACACCGGAGAAATATGGTCTCTTTTCCTGGTTCTGGTCAGAACACGTGCTGCAGCGTTCTGCATTCTAAACTTGGCTACAGCACTATTGGATAAACATCTAGTGTACATGGATTTACCTGATGGAATGTAGTCCAGAAGAAAAAATTCAAAGGTTAACAAGTAATGGTCTGATAGGAAGAAATTCTGTTGGTGGACTGATAAATGTTCTACTTCAATGCTGTAGGTCAGGACCAGGTCGAGGGTATGGTTAAAACAGTGAGTTGGTTCCTGAAAATTCTGACAGAAGCCAATTGAATCTAACAGCGAGATAAAAGCAGTACCAAGGCTGTCACTGTCAACGTCCACATGAATATTTAAGTCACCTACAATAATTACTTTATCAGTTCTCAGGACTAAAGTTGATAAAAATTCAGAGAACTCAGATAGAAATTCAGAATATGGACCTGGAGCACGGTACACTATAACAAATAAAACTGGTTTCTCTGTTTTCCATTTAAGATGAGAAAGACTAAGAACCAGGCTTTCAAAAGACTTACAGTTTAATTTAGGTTTAGGTTTGATCGATAGATTAGAATCAAAAATGGCTGCAACTCCTCCTCCACCGCCTGTATCTCTAGGAATATGAGTATTAATATGACTAGGAGGAGTGGATTCATTCAGGCTGACATAATCATCTTGACACAACCAGGTTTCAGTAAGACAAAATAAATCAACCTGGTTATCTGATATTAATTCATTTACTAGTAGAGCTTTAGATGATAATGACCTGATATTTAAAAGTCCACATTTAATTCTCCTGTCCTGATTAACTATTTCAGCAGTGGATTTAATTTTTATTAAATTATTTTGTTCAACTCCCCTTTTGTTTACTATGGATTTAACTGATTTCAGTGGTCGTGGGACAGACACTGTTTCTATGGGGTTCTGGGTGGGTGACTGCTCTAATGGATGCACAGAGAAGTGTGTTAAACTACAACTATGTCTCCTGGTCTCAACCCTGGGTTGTCATGGGTTAGGTTGACTAATAAACTTGGCCATGTTTCTAGAAATGAGATCTGCTCCTTCCAAAGTAGGATGGATGCTGTCTCTCCTCATCAGACCAGGTTTTCCCCAGAAACTGCTCCAATTATCGATGAAGCCCACATCATTAACTGGACACCACCTCGACAGCCAGCGGTGGAAGGATGACATGCGACTAAACATGTCATCAGAGGCCAAGCTAGGGAGGGGACCAGAGAAAACTATGGAGTCCGACATTGTTTTAGCGTAAGCACACACCGATTCCACGTTAATTTTTGTGACCTCCGATTGGCGTAAGCGGGTGTCATTACCGCCAGCGTGAATAACTATAGTCCCATATTTATGCTTATCCTTAGCCAGCAGTTTCAAATAGGATTCTATGTCGCCCGCTCTGGCCCCCGGAATGCATTTGCTTATGGTTGCCGGTGTTGCTAATTTCACGTTTCGAAGAATAGAGCTGCCAATAACCAGGGTTGGCTTCTCAGCGGGTGTGTCGCTGAGTGGGGAAAACTTGTTTGAAACGTGAAGGGGTCGGTGGTGAGCCGTGGGCTGTTTAAAACTACGCTTCCTTCGGACAGTCACCCACTCTCCCGGCTGCTCGGGAGTTGCCGGGGGACGGCTAGCAGGAGCTACGCTAGGTCGGCTCGCACCGGCTAGGGGCTGGCTAGCTACGGAAGCATAACTAGGACTTTGGATGGTGCGGAGCCGGGCTTCTAACTCGCTAAGCCTCGCCTCCAAAACCGCGAACATGCTACACTTATTACACGTACCATTATCACTAAAGGAGGCAGAGGAATAACTGAGCATGAGACGCACTGAGCAAGAGAAAGCAGAAGAAGGAAGAGGAGAAGCCATGGCTATACGCAAAGATAGCTGCTAAGCTAGGCTATGGAGCTAGTTGTTAGCCGAAAAGAGCCGCTGGAAAACACCAACGAGTGACAGGGAAAGTCTAGGGAAGTTTTAGAGTGCTTGATAGGGTTAGTACACTACAAATGTACGGCGGGACGTTAACCGCAACAGAGTAGCGGCTGAGACCGGAAATGATGCAATACACTTACCGTATAGGAAGAGCTCTGGAGCTGTCTTGAATGAGAAACACTGTCTCACCATCCAGTGAGATGATGAGCACATCCAGTGCTTCAATAAGTTTGTGTATTACCCTTAGTAGTGGACTTCTTGTTTGTGTTTAGTTATCGTCCACCTTCCTGAGTTTTGAGATTGTTAATTTGGAAATACCCACAGTTCAGCAATAAACTATCTGAACTGTGCAAACGGTTCACTGCTTGGTTTTTCCTTGGGAGTGGGCAGAGTGGGGAGAGGCACCTTTATGTTAGGTCACTGTTTCCCCTAGACCAGGGACGTAACAATATCAAGTCGAAATTTCTCGACCTTGCACACCAGCTCGGGCTCTTTCCCTGCCAGAGAGGTGACATTGCAGGTCCCTAGAGCTAGCTTCTGCAGCCGGGGATTGGACCGCCAAGGTCCCTGCCTTCGGCTGCCACCCAGCTCACATCGCACACGACCCCCTTGGCCCCTCCTACGGGTGGTGAGCCTATTGGAAGGGAGTCCCACGTTGCCTCTTCGGGCTGTGCCCAGCTGGGCCCCATGGGTACAGGCCCGGCCACCAGGCGCTCGCCAACGGGCCCCACCTCCAGGCCTGGCTCCAGAGGGGGGCCCCGGTAACCCACGTCCGGGCGAGGGAAAACGTGAACCAAATTTCTTGTTCTTCATAAGGAGTCCATTGAGCCGTACTTTGTTTGGTCCCTCATCTAGGACCTGTCTGCCTTGGGTGACCCTACCAGGGGCATAAAGCCCCCGACAGCATAGCTCCTAGTGTCATAGGGACACACAAACCCCTCCACCACAATAAGGTGACGGCTCAAGGAAGGGGTGTGTATGATAATTGACTGTTGAAAACTGAGGGAATAAATGTAGTTTAGGGATGCTGTGTGAGTCATTGGTAAAGTTAGAGTTTAGAGTTGTTGGTTGACAAATTTAAACTTTTTTTTACCTTTGGCTTCATATTTATGCATCTTCTCATGTAGCTTTTTTCAAGAAAACAAATAAGCATAAAATAAAATGACTGTTCCTTTAATATAAGGCAGGAGGAGCTGTACACCAACTTTAAAGTTTTAACATTAAACATTTTGAGATGTGAAGCTAAAAATAAAAACAGCCATGACGGTTCAGATTAATGTCCCTCTATAGTTCAGGTCTTTCTACCTTTTGTCTCCAGTAAGATTGTTGTCTCTATACACACCTGAAGTCTGAACTTTATTTCCTGGCTATTTATTTCCTGGCTTCACCAGGAAATAAGGTCAAGCAGTTTGTGCCTCATATCCTTCCTAAAGTTGTTGACTTACTGCACTGTGACATCTTTTGATTTTAACCCAGTAGGCAGGATAAGCTGAGTGAAGCAGGGCTGGACTGTCTCCTTGATGCACCAGTGTAGAAAAGTTTGCTTTGTCCATGTTTTAGCTAGCGTTAGCGAGGACGAGGCATGCTGCAGAAACCTCACATTTGAAAAATTAATGTCTCTTCATCTGCTCCTACGCTCCTTCTCTCCTCCTTCCTCCCTTTCCAGGACAAACTGTGTCTTCCTCACCACATCCTGGAGGAGAAAGGCCTGGTGAAGCTGGGCATCACAGTGCAGGCTCTGGTGGACGAGGCGTCCCCCAAACACGCCCTCCTGACGTGAGCGGCAGCGGCAAGTGGCGCTTCCTCCGACCGACTGCGAACAACAAACACTCACCTGGATGCGTCATGACCTCACAGGAAGCTGCAGCACACCTCGCTGATCATTCTGCATCCCTCTCAGTAACAAAGTGATTCTATTAGGTTTAAGGATGCAGAATGGTGTCAAGGGAACTGAAGCAGTAAGAAGTAGATTTATTTACTTAATTCATGTATTAATTCATACTTTAATCATGAGAGGAAACTTCTGGGTGGAGGCCAGCTTGGAGGCCAAGCTGGTGGATTGGTGGAGGAGCTAACGTACCAGGATTTCACTGAGATTTCTCACTTTAAATTCAGTGATTTTTATTCATGTCAGGGGGAGTGAAAACAACACAAACGGTCAACTAAAGGGTATAAATACTCTGTGATTTTATATATATATATATATATATATATATATATATATATATATATATATATATATATATATACATATATACGTATATATGTATGTATGTATGTATGTATATATAGACATACATACATACATACATATATATACACACACACATATATACAGCAGTATATATGTGTGTGTATATATATATATATATATATATATATATATATATATATATATATATATATATATATATATATAGCCACTTTGAGAGGGTACAAATGCTTTTAAGAATAAGAAAGTAGAATATTATGAGAGCTGGTATTTGGAGTAAAAAAATATTACCAGATAAAGTCTTTTTTTTTTTAAAAGAACCTGTTTTTGTAATTTAAAAAGAGAAAGTGATATTTGAATAGGATTTAAAAACTACAATTTTTGTCTTAAAAATTGGTAATATCACTAATTCCTTGAAATGATAATATTTAAATTTTCAATTATTAATTATTCTTAATATTGCTATAGTTTATTCTTATAAAATTATTACATTCCTCACGAATGATTATTTCATTTGATTTGTTTTTAATTACGACATACTGTTTGTAAAAGTGTGACATTAGCCTAAATTTAGGAGATGATTTTTTGTGTGACAGCGGCTTTTTTTAATTGATGTTTAAATATAAATTAGATTTAGAGTCTGGGGAGCTGTCAATCTGAACCACTCCTCCTGCTGTAGTCGCACCAACATGCAGTCTTGATTTTATAAAGCATCAGTCATCTTTAGGGGAAGTGTTACTGGACTGAGTGGTAGAGGAAGGCCACTTTTAACACACTCAAAAAGAAATATGCCAAAATATTGTTCTCTGATATTTTTTTGGTATAGTTGTTTCTGCTTTCTAAAAGTGTGACTGACTTCCTATGGAGCTCTCTGCATGTCCCTGAACCAGGTGTGTGTTAAAACTGCCACTGTAGGGACGCTAATCTAACTTATAAAGCCTCTCTGATAGATTCTAACAAACCCAGGTAACTTTTTGTTTGTGTTCTGTTTTCTGTGCTTCTCTCACCTTGAATCCTCCTCAGACATCTTCTTACGCTGTGGTCACAGAGAAAACTTTGCTTTTCAGTGAAACGACTTCAACAGTATATCAGTACTTTTGCTAACGTGCAAAACACAGAAGAAACACTCATCGTGTCTCCGTCTGCAGGCTTAAACCCCACATATTCTTCCTTTACGTGATCAATTTGATCAGCTTTCATACATGAGACACTTGATGGATATCAGAGTTGTTTATTAAATTTAGCATATTTCAGGATGAGATCTCATGCAGCTGAACCTCCAGCTCCAACTGTCAGGACTTGACAAAAAAACACCATCACGTCTCAAGAAACTCATAACCACCAAGGAACACATTTTAAGATAAGAAGTGATCTTCTTAACTGTGATTTTTTTTCATCTGAGGATCAGGAGCTGCTGCTGTGTGAGTGGATCATGCCAGACATCAGAGTTTTTAAGGGGCAATCAGTGACTGTTGACCTTAACGACCTCTACAACAAATGACACAGATGTGACCCTCTCCCAAACAACTACAGCTGAGGATATTTTTAACGCTGGTTTTAGCTGCATTCATTAATTTTACCACTAAGGGGCAGAAAATGCTGCTTTAAAAGTGAGAACCATTGAATCAGATCAAGGAATTTGACCCCATTTACTTTTATCTTGAGGCTGACTTTAAGTTTGAGTCACTTTGAGTGATAAAACTTGTTGATTCATAATTCAGTAATAGTTGTGTTTATTGAAAAAAAATCATTAAATATATATAGAACTTTAATTAACAGGATTGCATGTCTCTATTTAGTATCTTTAACTCTATTAGGTCAGGATTAACATCACGTATCTCCCTCCTTCTTCCCTGACAAATTACAAGAGCTGGCTCTGTAATAGATTATCATCACTGGATTTTTTGGTCACAATTTCAATATTAACAGCTGAAATGTCTCTTTGTGAACGTGTGTTTACAGTAAGAGACAGATTAGCTATTGTGGAAGAAGTAAAAGCACTAATACTATGCTGAAAGTACTGTGCTACAATTCCTGCATTGAAAAGTATAATCAGGGAAATGTACTTAAAGTATTACAAGTCATTGGTTGAGGCTTTGTCTTTTATTTACGCACTGCCCCTTTAAACCCTAAACGTTGGCAGGTCAGATATCAGATCCTCTTTATCCTAAATGCCATAAGTGTCAGACACTTTTTTCTGTACATATGATGCAGCTTGGTATCCAAAGCTTGACCTACTCAAAGATTCAGCAGTAAAAAAAAAAACTGAAAAAATTGAAATTAAAATAAATGTTTCTACTGGATCGATTTGACGGTTGCCAAAACAAACATTTCCTCTTTCTAGAGTTTTATTTAAATGTACTATAGCATGTTTACATTGTATTTATCACAAGGATTTCCTGTTAATTAAATCATGTTTGAATAGAAATCTGTGATGAGTTATGTATTTGTCCGTTTCTTCATATACTGTATATTTCACCAGAAAACTACAGACAAAGGACTGAAATATGAAGAAATGGACTGCTAGCAACTCCTAACCCTCTGGTTGGAGGCACACAT
Source organism: Synanceia verrucosa (assembly GCA_029721515.1). NCBI lineage: Eukaryota > Metazoa > Chordata > Actinopteri > Perciformes > Synanceiidae > Synanceia > Synanceia verrucosa. The sequence goes on along the minus strand of CM056566.1, from coordinate 3,327,129 downwards.
GGTATGGACATTGAGTGAAATATTCTTGTGATATATGTGTATAAGTTATGTTCCTTGAGGGCATTAATATTTTATGTAGTAAGTTAAGTTAAACAACTCATAGATTGAAACATGACCGTTTCACTGATGTGTATTTGCCACCGTGTATTTTCTTTCAGTGTTCACGGTGGTTTTGGGCATTTGTAAGGCAGAAAACTCCTGTAATACACCGTTTGAACCATCAGTCAGAGCGTGGCACTTTTATCAACCAGTGAAGAAAAGTTGGGAGCAGCTATACACTCACTTGTTGCTAAGGCGGACCAAGCTAGCAGTAGCAGCCCCCTGACAACCAGCCAGGACAAGCCTCCAGACACAGCTATCAATGGTTCTTCACCTCCTTCTCTCAGACAGAAATACTTTACAGACAGTAAGTACGCACCACTCAAACACGTCACAAGTGACGAAAACCTGGTGAAAGCTGGAACTGTGAAACACTGAGGAGCTTCTCCACTCCGTCAGACCTGCCCTGTCTGTCTGCCACGCTGCTCTTATAAGTCAGGTACATGCACACATCAGAGCAAAACTGGCTAAAACTCAAATAATACAGAGCGCCAATTTCGACACATTTGTGGTACATGCTATTGTGCTGCTATTCAGTGGTGGAACAAGTATGGAGAGGGCCCTGGGGCAGCAGTTTGAATGTACTAAATAAACAGATGAGGTGAAAGAAGAAAATATGACAGAATTGGTTGGTTTGACATGTGTCAGTCCATTAAGAAAACATCCTATTATCTCTCCACCAGGCTGAGATCTCCTCAGCCTGTGACTGAGAGTACCAAACCTGACAGTACCAGTGATGAAACCAGCATCATCCAGGTAAGGTAGCAGCACCATGCATCACAGCTAACAACATTTTGCCTCTAAGTTGCAGACATCTACATCTACATCTACATCATCTACATCTACATCTACATTGACATCTAGCCTGTAAGCACCCTGCATTTACTGTGCAATTGTAATGGTATTGCAATGAAATTGTGCAATTATTTTGGCCTTTTACACTGTGACCTCTTATGTCATGCCATATGACTTTTATTTTTAAATTTGAACATATACTAACTTTTTGACTTTCTATAATACAACAATTCATATTTTACAGAAAAAGACTTTCATTATTTTTTTCGACACGCTAAACAGACTTTTTCCATGAAAAGTTTGATATCATATTCTTTTTTATAATATTTATGGACATATTTCAGCAAGCCAAGTTGTTTATGCCTGTTCATGTTATACCATAACAAGACTGTTTTCAACATTTTTCAAATTTGACCTTTTTTTTCCTTGACATTTTCATACATACTATGATTATTTTTTTTCAATAAATTTGGGCTCATTATACGATGACTGTTTTATGAGTTTGACTTATTTACTTGATCTTTTTTCAACATATTAAAATGCTTCTATTGTGATATTTTTGACATACTGTAGTATGATTTTTTTCCAAAAATGTTGACATATTATACAGTGACTGTTTTATGAGTATATTTGAGTTTCTATCTCATCAATATTCCCATTATACCATAATGTGGCCTTTCATGACTTTTTTCAACTCAGTAACATTTTTTGACGTACTATACCATGAGTTATTTTTTTTTCCAAAAAGTTGGATTTATTATATAATGACTGTAGAAGTAGAAGCTGTTTTGGGGCTTCTTTCACCAGGTGTGAAGTGTTCACAGTCCAGGAGAGGTCAGAGGAAATATGGATGCCCAGGAACTTTATGCCGTCTCTCCATGTATGCAGAGAGAGCCGTATTCAGTCTCCCTGGAGTCCACTATGACCTCTCTTGTCTTGTTGATGTTTAGGATCAGAGAACATCACTGTGTGAGACTCTGGACCTCTTCTCTATAATGGGTCTCATCATTGTTGGATATGAGACCCACCACACAGATTGTAAAGCCCAATGGGGCAAATTCATAATTTGTGATATTGGGCTATACAAATAAACTTGACTTGACTTGACCACGGTGGCGTCTGCAAACTTCACAACCATGTTTGCGGGATGGATGACAGAGCAGTCCTTAGTAAAGAGGGTGAAGAGGGCAGGGCTTAGCAGATGTGGACTTCCCTATCCTCACCACCTGGGGCCTGTTGGTCAGGAAATCACTGATCCAGGAGCAGAGTGATGCTGACAAGCCCAAGTTGTGGAGCTTCAGGGACAGCACATCCAGGAGAACGGTGTTAAAGACTGAACTGATCCAGTCAGCATCCTCACATTGGTGTTAGGACAGGGACCATGGAAAAAGGGACAGGTTGAAGATGTCCAGAGAAACTTCTGCCAGTTGATCTACACATGATTTCAGGGTCCTGACATCTTATCTGGACCTGCAGCCTCGTTAGTTGGTTTCACACTGTCGAGCCAGGCCAGGGCCATTAGAGGGCTACCTCATTGCTAATAGCCCTGGGCCACAAGCCCCATGCCCCGAAACCGTTTTCACCGTGTTCACACCGTCGGGGTACTAGCACATCCGGTTCACACCCCCGTTTGCAAAAACATCACTGATCAAACAGAATAGGTTTGATAAGTTTGATCAAGAAAGAAAAAAGCTGTTACGGAGGTTATGTGCAGGACGACGGCAAAGAGCAATCAAATTACAGCGGGAACGACGACTGACAGCCAAGACATGGAAACACAAAAGAACTGAGGTATGTAAACCATAAAACATAATGTCAACTATACCACATGGTCACAAGGCTGTACAGAAGATAGTTCACTAACTGACAGGCTATTTGTTTACATGGATAGCAGTAGGCTACGCAGCTAACAGCTAACATAGGAGAAACTTGGCGTTACTACATTACTTGGCATGGAACTGACGTAGTGTTTCCTTTTCCTTGACACCGCCTCTAGCCCTGCTTTAGCCCATGGGCTTGGTGGGGCCAGAAATCGCAGGCCATCAGCATCAAGACGGCCCGGAGGTGGCCCATACTTAGCACCTGGCCCTGCACCAGCAAGCCTCTGCACCTCTGGCTGAGGGAGATCTTCAGTCCTTCTGCTGCTTGGAGAGTCGAAGCGTGCGAATAAACTGTTTAAGTGGGGTCATGGCTGACCTGCTGGTTGCTGCACTTGTAGTATGTGATGTCCTGATGCCTTTCCACATGTTATACTGTTGTTCTGGAAGTACTCCTCCATGTGCTGCTTGTACCTGTGGATGCACTTTTTCAGTTCTTTTCGGGCCCTGCTATAATCCAGTTTGTCTCCTGCTCTGTAGGCTGCATCCTAGGCTTTTATCAGCGGCCTCACTGTGCCGTCCATCCATGGCCTCTGGTTAGGAAAAACCATAGGACAGCATCAGTCCTCTGTGAACACTCCCCAGTCTGTGTGCTCAAAGCAGTCCTGTAAGGCTTAGGAACCATCCTCAGTCCAGACCTGAATGGTTCTGGTGGTGGGTTTGGTCCTGCAGATCAGAGGTCTGTAGGCAGGGATCAATATGTCATGATCTGAGGTGAGGAGCTGCAGCCTGGTATGCTCCTGGGATGTTACCATAGACTTGGTCCACTATATTGCTGTCTCTGGTCGGAAAGTTTATGAATTTGTGGAATTTGGAGATGACGGCTTTTAGTTCCACATACTCAAAGTCCCCAGCCACGATCACAGCCACCTCTGGATTAGCATTCATCTGGCCGCTGATCAGGCAGTATCCAGCGCTTAGCATTAGCTCGTGGTGGTATATAGATCGCTATAATCATAACAGTGCTTGGGTTTGATTAGCCAATACCAGACTAAACATTTGAGAAATATAAGAACAGCACTGACGTACAGTGGAAACAGGCTGTTTTTTTTGCATAAAATTATAAAAAAAAAATTGAAATACTGCAAAATACATGTTGTTGGCCAATGTTTAAATGTTCTACATTTTCTTAGCCTAATTGTGGTATCCAGTCTTACTGAAACCGCACAATGTACTGCTTCTTAGGAAGAAATTAAATTAATGTTGACCAGAATTGAGTCCAGTATTTGGTCTGGCCCTCCACAACAGTTTGAGTTTCTCATGTGCTCCCTTGGGGAAATTATTTGCCTTTCCTGTAGCACCACATGAGGGGAATCCACAAAGAAATGCAAATACAACTCGAGTTCTGACAGCTACAGTGGGACGGAGGAAGAGCCCAGGCCATAGTGTTGATTTGTGGTCAAGTGAGAGATGTGTGTGTTTTAAATGAAAAACATTTGCTGATACACAGTTGTTTTTAATAATGACCGTTATGTGCTCAGTGCCTCTTGCATTGTATGAGAATTGTGTGGAAGAGTTTGCAAGTTCTAGTGCTATCCCTTTGCACATTGTGGCTGTGGCTGACAAAAGTTAACAATCATGTTATTCGGAATAAATTTGCCTCCTGTTTGAACTGTGCTATTTTAACATCAGTCATATGATGGTACTGAAAGTACCCATGCTCTAACCAAGTGGTTCTCAACCTTCTTACACCAAGTACCACCATATGACTGATATTAAAATACAGCCTCTGCACAGTTCTCACAGGAGGCAAATTTATTCCTAATAACAACATTTATTGTTAACATTAAAAAAATATTCTTCTGTGAAATTGTCGACATACCATACTATGACTTTTTCACTACATTTGGACTGATTATATTGTCACTGTATAATCACTTGTGACTTTTTCCAAAATAATAAAATTTTACGTTTTCCTTGAAATTTTTGACATACTATAGTATGACCTTCTTTGACATATTAAGAAATGACTGTTTTATGACTTTGACTTTCTATCCTATCACTATTCATATGATACCATAATAAGGCTGTTTTTGTGATTTTTGTTTAAATGTAAAAAGCTTCTATTGTGAATTTTTTTGACATACTGTACTATGACTTTTCTCACAAATTTTGACATTTCATAAAGTGACTGTTTTATAATTTGTTATCCTATCACTATTCATATTATACCAAAATATAACTGTTTTCATGACATTTTTCACAATAAAATTTGAAATTTTTTTCTGTGAAGTTTCCGATATACTATAGTATGACTTTTTTATTTTGACATTTAAAAAAAAAATCTTTACCACTTTTTCCAACATTTTTTTGATTGTCTCGACATATTATAGTATGACCATTCTTTTAAAAATTGACATTGTACAAAATATTTTTACCATTTTTTTTTTCCAACATAAATGATGATGGATTCATTCCACATACTATAATAAGGAATTTTGAGGGTTTTTGTTTTTACTTTATTTTTTACGAAGTGACATTTTTAGACTTTTTCAACATACTATAATATTTCCATTCTTGTACGTTTTTGAGATTGTAAAAATATTTTTTACCACTTTTTTGGGGCTTTTTCATGACTTTTTTCCAACATATAATACCTTGAAATCATTCAGCATACAATATCAGAGATTTTTATTGACGTATCTTGACATTTTATGGCCTGACATTGTTTGACTTTTCAACACACTATACTGACACAGATGTTGTTGTTGTTGGTATGTTCCACTTCCCCCAGAGCCAGCACCACACCGTCTGGGATTGAGCTGCTGCACTTGACATCCCAGAGCCGCTGATTGATGAGCCGATTCCCTCCACCTCCTCCCACGTGATGATGTCATTGGCTATCTCCACCACTTTGATAGCAGGATGGAGAATCCCGAAAGAGGATAAAAGTGGCCTGGAGCTTAATATCCCGGTGCTGTGATTGCACTTGAACTGTCCAGTGTGTTTGCAGCGTGTGCCCGTGTGTTGATTTGTTGATTTACTGTACTTTAGAGGCACCCAGTTGTTTATGGGATTGGGCAAGGTTTGTTTAGTTGCAGTTCAGATCCTGGTGTTTTTCACTTAGATTTTTTTACTTGTTTGATTGCCTGAGACTGAAGGTTGGTAGCCACTGTTATATTTTTGCTTTTAGGTTAGGTATTGACTGTTATTTAGAGAGAACTGTTTGGGTTAGTTTTCCAGCCAGAGCTGTGAATTTTATTTTTTTTTTTTTTACTTATTGTAATTTTGCTTGTTTACTGATTTTTGGTGCCACAGGCAGCCCTTCCCCTGTGTTTGCATTGCCTTTTGTTTGATTTACGATTGATTGTCTGTCATTTATAATAAACAGCGACTTTGTGCCTGACAACACTGGTTTATGTTTTATCCCATACCACTGTAACACATGGGGATGTCACTTGTACTTTGACATTTTCACAACAGTTTCCTTGAAATGCTATGAAATGGCTTTATCGTGACATTTTCCAACAAAAATTACAATGAATTCATTTAACATATGATAATGTCACATTTTCATAACGTTTTTTTTTTTTTTTGCATTTATGAGGCGACATATTTTACTTTTTTCATTATACTACATTATGAAAATTATATACATATATTTTACATGATAGAACCACTTTTTTCAACATGAATTATCGTAAATTCATTCTACACACTATAATAAGGCATTACAAGGACTATGACATTTTATGACAGGACTTTATTTATTTTTTCAACATACTATATAGTATGACCACATTTTTGTTTTGGATGTCATGATTTTTTTTGTTTTTATTTTTATTATTATTTAAACATAAATTACCACACACTACAAAAAGGCATTTTGGAGTTTTTTTTTGATGACATATTTTTTTTTTGACTTTTTGACATACTATAGTATGACCATGTTTGAAATTGACATCATAAAAAATGTCTTTTCACCACTATTTTTCAGCATGTATGACCATGAATTCATTCAACCTACTATAAAAAGACTTTTTTTTTTTTTACTTTACTCTTTTTTAAATTTTTGACATTTTAAAAAATAGCTTTTAACACTTATTTTCCGACATAAATTACAATAAATTCATTCAACATACTATAAAAAGGAATTTGGAGACTTTTGATGACATTTTACAATGTGACTTTTTTTTACTTTTTCAACATACTATCGTATGATTTTTTAAAAAAAATTTTTGACGTCCTAAAAATAGATTTTTTTTACTTTTTTTTTCAACATAAATTACCATAAATTGGCATTTTAAGAACTTTTGATGACATTTTATGATGTGACATTTTTTTTTAACTTTTTCGACATACTATAATATGATCTTTTTTTTGACATCATAAAAATAGCATGGTGAAATTATTTTCTTATTAGGTACTCACCATTTTCATTAATTCAGTCTGTTTTATTATGCTCATCATTTCATCACAGTTATCATAATCAATTGTTCACTCCTTCTATGTTAAAATAAATATCATATATTGCATCCAAGTCATTGTTTGTGGTAATATTCTTTTAGTTATAGATCCACGTAAGTAAAAGAATTCATGATTTTGGAAGAGGTTGGTATATACAAGTTAATACTGCTTAGTAATTTTCCATCATTTTTACACCATTAATTGCCTTGATTAATGAGTCTACTAATCAAATTAACGGAGGTGGTGCCCCGAATTTTACGATCGCTTTATAATTCAACCAAAATGTGGTAATGCTACACAGCGGCTACAATAGCCACAGGTCCTATAGGTCACAAAGTAGGATGGATGCAGTCTTTCCTCATCAGACCAGGTTTTCCCCAGAAGCTGCTCCAATTATCAATGAAGCCCACATCATTAACTGGACACCACCTCGACAGCCAGCGGTGGAAGGAGGACATGCGACTAAACTGATTGGCGTAACCGGGTGTCATTACCGCTGACGTGAATAACAAAAGTACCATATTTACACTTATCCATAAGCAGCAGTTTAACTTTGTCTGCTTTGGCCCCAGCAACCATTGCCTTTGACGATGGTTGCTGGTGTTGCTTCGAAGAAGGGTGCTGCCAATGACCAGAGTTGGTTTCTCAGCAGGTGTGTCACTTAGTGGGGAAAACTTATTGGAAATGTGAAGGGGTCGGTGGTGAGCTGTGGGCGGTTTAAAGCTATTCTTCCTTTGGACAGTCACCCAGTCTCCCAGCTGCTCGGGAGTTGCCGGAGTCCCGCACCGGCTCGGGGCTGGCTAACTATGGAAGCATAAGAGGAGAGCTGTACTTACAATTCACTGAGCCTTGCCTCCAAAGCCATGAACATTCTACACTTTTTACATGATTACCATTATAATTAAAGGATTCAGAAACAGACAACATTTTCCCCAAGGGGCAATTCAGTTTAGCAGCATGTACCCAGGCTAAAATAAAAAGAAATACACAAAAAGAAAAATGAATGTGTCCATACCAAAGACAGTCAGTATAAGGCTCAGATTTTCACAGACACAAAAGATGAACAATAGAGATGTGATTAATTAGATAAAGTAGATAAATAAATTGATAAATTAATAATACACAATAACGATGTACTACAAGTAACACCATCAATAGTAGCAAAGATTGATAATAGTGGCCTCCGCACAAACCTCCAGAGTGCGTTATTTATTCCATAACCTACCATCCAGGTTTACCAGCCTGATGGCAGAAGGAACAAAACATTGTGAAAAATGATTGGGCTTAACAAGTGACACAAAAAGATGGCAACCTGAGGGCATTAAGGTGAAACTGGAGGACAGGATGTGGTCAGAGAAACTATTCCCCGCACTTTTTTGACTACCTGCCTCTCCCACAAAGAGCACACATCTCTTTGGCGAGCACCAATTATTTTAGAATAGATCTTTACAGTGTTGTAAAGGCAGTTCTTGTCTTTGATGGTGAGACCCCCAAACCAACAATTAAAGGAAAACGTAAGAATACTTTTTCATAAATGATTGAGAAAAAAAATGCATAAAGTACATTTAGAAACGTCAAAAGACCAACTTCTTTCATAAGTGAACCCTCTGTTTTCCTTGCTTTACGATGCTCTCTGTGTTTACACAGTTTTCAGTCAAACACAGTTCCTAAATACTTGTATCTGTCAACAATTTCAACACTGTCACTGTGGATTGTACTTGATTCAGGTTTTTTGTGAGTTTTCCCAAAATCAACAAGGAGTTCTTTTGTTTTCGACCCATTAAGGTCAAGGAAGAGGCGGAGGAATAACTAAGCATGAGGCACACTGAGGAAAGAGCAGGGGAAGGAAAAACCATGCCTATTTGCCAGACTAACTGCTAGGCTAAGCTACTGAAGCTAGCAGAAAAGAGCTGCAAGAAAACACCAATGAGTGTGAGGGGAAAGTCTGGAGAGTGCTTAGAGTGCTTCAGTAGGATAACTGCAAGTACAAATGTCACAACCACTACTGGTGATTAGCAAAAGAAAAGGCAAAAAAAACACAGGTCAATCTGAAAATACCTTACCTATGGACATAAATTCATTAGGCCCGCTTTATCGATGCAGTCTACTTCTCATACGCTGCTAACAGGGCAGGGTCAAAATCCCACTACAGCACACGGAGTGAAAAGCACCCTTCAGAAGTTTACGAGTTTTACTCACTGCAAATTAACCATTTCACTCCAATACAATAATTCACAGTGCATTGAATAGGCATATACTAAGCCTGCCCTGCTGCATGGCAAACAAATCAAATACACAAAACAAAAAGAAAACTAGTCCACCCTTTGGGCCATTCCCATCTTTTCTGCCCACTACTGGCTCACTTGCCAAGGAGGACTTGACAAAGAAAATAACCCCAAAACAAACGTAATGTAATGTAATGAAGTACAGCAAAAAATATTGCACGACAAAGAGCAGAAAATGAACCACTGATGCCCTGCAAGAAAACAAATCTACACAATTAAAACAATTTATTGGCACATACAGTATAAAATACAATCTCACTAGATAAAACAACTTGCTCTAAAATACCTGGTACGATGATACACTTCCCTATTGACTAATGACACAGAGAAAGGCACTAAAATTGTCACACATCCTCACAGATGCGGCAGCATGACACACAAACAACAGTTTCAGGCCTACAAGTGACTCCTGCCTTCCTTCTGAGGAAACAGCTGGAAAGAATCAGGGGCAGGGTTGACAATCACCAGATATGAGGACAAGAAGTGACATCGCTGAAACAATTAATACATAATAAAAAAGGAAATAACTACATGACATGACTGAACATAATTAAAAACTGTAACTTAACAAAATAATGATGAGAGATGACAGTACTTTACTAGACCTGTTTTTTTTTCTTCCTCTTCTTCTCTGTATGATATTCTGGGAGAGTATGGCCTTAATGAAAAAGTGTCTGAGATTAAGCCCTGGGTAGAAAATATCTGATAAATAAAGTTATGATGTATTACAAGGAGTTATTTTTCCAGACTGACTGTCAGTTCACACCTGCTACTCCAAACATTGTCCAAAGTTTGCCTCAAGCAAGCCTTAATTACAAACTGATTAAAGCAAGCCTTTGGAACGTATTTCTGTCAGATTACTGTCACAGTGTCACAGCCTGGCTCCTAGCCTGGAAAAAAGTGTGAGACACAGTTCTACTAATGACAATTAACTGTCTTTATTTGCAAACTAATAATGAATGGCAAAACAAATACAGCAGTGATGTGAGCATGTATGTATGCTATGTGTTTGTAGCAAATTAAGCTTGACAACAGCCACACCGTCAAAGGTTGAGAGAGAGACTCTGTGGTTCTCCATTTTTAAAAAGCCCCCCCGCATTGCCTGTTGTGTTCTTTATATGACACAAACAAAGATGAAATGGTGTTGATCTACAATGGATCAACAAGGAACGCTGGTGTTAGCAAGACACTGTGAGGCTTCATGACAACCACATGCCTGTCTGTGCTAAAATAAGAAGGTGAATAGAATAGGCGTGTGGATTATATTTTTACAGGGGGCATGCAAACTCCACACAGGCCAGGAGTCAAACCCACTACCTTCTTACTGTGAGGCAGCAGTGCTAACCACTGCCCATTAATGTAATATTGTTGTTATTTTTAACTCTTTGAGTGCCAAAGACATATATATGTATAAATAAAGTAGAACACTTGAGTACCATAAAGGTATATATATGTCTTTCCTTTTTTCAGCAGCAGGGACAAAAGCCTGTGAGTATTTTTTGGGCTTATGGGATTTGTAGTCGGGACATAAACAAACAGTATACGACACAGAGATGAAAGCAGGAAGTGGAGACGATCGAGATTAGAGAGCAAAACAAACAGAATCTGGACAAAAAGTGGTGATTTTGGTGACTCTACCTCAGATAAAACAAGAATGGAACAAGGTAAAAATTAGTGATGGACAAAGGAAGCACTTATGGTATTTTATGAATGTCTTACAGATACCCATCAGGACTCCAGATACCTAGCTTGAAGGCGGGAAAATCACAGACAAACCAGGACAGCTGTAAACCACATATGAAGCATGAACCAGAACTAACAAATTCAAAATAACGACCATGTTTTGTACGCAGAAATGCACTGCAGGATAATGGTGAATATTTGAAGTTCCATTTCCTGCTTAAAAACCCTTACCATGGTAACATTTTAAATAATTTCAAATATTTTAGAATTTTAAAACAGTTTGTTAATTAATTCTTCTTTTTAATTAAAGAAAATGTTTTAATTCTTCTTGGCTCAACAGCATTCAGTGATTCAGTGATTTCAACATGTAGCAGACTGATAAACATTCATGCGGTTCCAACATATAAACGGCCCAATTCTCAGAAAAAAGCACATGGTTCCCTTGTGTCCTTCATGCCTTTGCATTCATAGGTTTGTTAAGTTTAAGCATGAGGAGTGTGACTATACTGCCACATCTTCTCTTCTGGCCAGTAGCCTGTACATGATGTTTCACGAATAGCTTGTATGTAAGAAGATGGGATGCATAATAGCTAAAAATACAGTATATTGATGAAGAAGTCCCATGTATCAAATTGACAGAATGTGTGCTCTGTCAGTTCACACCTGCTGCACTTATTAGGGAAAATAGTGGTCAAATATCAATGCAATGTCTTGAAAAATACATTAAAATGGCTGTAGTCAATCTGATTATGAATATTCCATAATCTGCTTTCTCTCCCTCATATCCTCTCTTTTCCACGTCCAAAAACACATTTGATGACACACCAAATGGACAACTTAATCTTGTTGTGATTACGTGTTTTATTGGTAAAATATGAAAGAAAAGAAAGGTCTATCAACATCAAGGGGTTCAGGCTTAATTAAGCTGTTTCTATGGCTCTTGTTTTGGAGAGTTTAATGAAATCCATAGAGGGTAGTTGTTCTGATAAAAGACAACCCACCCACTCACCAGCACACTCCACTTTCTGTGTTCACAGGACCAGTGCATCTCAACATCACGTATACACGACTGAACAAGACAATCTAATGCAAGTTTTGTGAGACTTCTCGTAATGTAAACTAACCTGTTTTATTTTTTAACTATACATTTTAGATTTCAATGATGGATAGTAGATTAAATGTGACATATATAACTTTTGATGGGTATGTGGAGGTGCACAAATACAGATATCTTTATTTTGTGATTATGTTTACAGCATACATTATAATAATCTGCAGTAACTTTAATATTGTGTACATCATAGTGATTCACAAATCCCTCCATGAGCCAATGTACATTTTCATTGCAGCTTTGTTAATCAATTCTGTGATTTTCAGCACTGCTGTCTACCCAAAGCTTTTGATTGACTTTTTATCTGAAAAACAGATGATGCCATATTCAGCCTGTCTCTTCCAGTGGTTCCTATATTACTCTCTAGCTGGTTCTGAATTTTTCCTGCTGTCAGTCATGGCCTATGACAGATATATTTCTATTTGTAAACCTTTGCAATATTCAACTATCATGAGAAACACTACTGTGTATATTTTCCTGGTTTTAGCTTGGGCTTTGCCTGCCTGTCAGGTTTCAGTCCCAATGTTACTGAGTGCTAGAAAAAAAAAGTGTCACTTTATTTTGAAAGGAATCATTTGCAACAGTACAGTTCAAAAGCTTCACTGTGAGAGTTCAAGAGTGCTGCATATATATGGCTTGGTTGTTTTCATAACTGCTGTAGTTCTCCCTGTGTTCTTCATACTTTTTACATACACCAGGATATTTATAACATCCTTCCAAAATAGTGCAGTCAGGAAAAAAGCTACACAGACCTGTTTACCCCATCTGTTGGTTCTAATCAACTTTACCTGTTTGAGTGCGTATGATGTGCTCCTAGTTCGACTGGAAAGAGATTTTCACAAATCTGTACGTTTCATAATGACTTTACAAATGGTAATCTATCATCCTCTTTTTAATCCAATCATATATGGACTAAAAATGAAAGAAATTGTTAGACACATCAAGAGGTCATTCTACACAACTGTCTTATGTCGTCACATTGATAAAGTGCACTGAGTTGTGTCCTGGCAGCAGTAAATATCAATGTTTGTCAGTGTTAAGTAAACAGCTGTTATAGTAAGAGCATGAGCTCATTTCTGATTGGTTGCGAATGTGGTGAAATTGTAGTTCTGTGCCCTTAGAGTCAAATTTATTTTGTTTTATTGTAAAAATAAATGACTGAACCAACTGTTTCTTTGTTATTATTATGTTATTAATCCATTGCCCTTCATGGCCTTTAAAAGACTACAGCCATTTCAGTGCTGCATGACCAATGACCAATGGTGATGGGTAGCACCTAGTGATGGACAAATGTAGCTTCACCTTTAGATGGTGCTCAGTATATATATATATATATATATATATATATATATATATATATATATATATATATATATATATACATATGCTGTACATATTCCCCATTCAGAGTTCCTTGAGCAAAGTTGGACAAAGGTCAGTGGTTATGGTTTAAAACACCACACCTAAACCATCTGTTAAGGTTTTTCACTCTTCATGGACTCGGTTTGGTATGTAGATGTGATCTGAGGTCTTGACACCCAGATCCACTCTAAAGTGGAGCATGCTAAATTATATTCCCAAAATGAAGCACTACAACCTGGGGTAATAAAATCCATATTAGGAAACTAAAATATCAAAACCAAAAACCTTCCAGGAAAAAAAAATGCAATTAGAGGATCATGCATGCGTAATTTTGGGAGACAGGGGTAGCAGACCTTCGGGAAGAAATTTGGGATGTTTGACCTTTGACCCAGCCACTGTTTTGTTTCTGTGTAATATATTGCCAACAGACTACGGGCTAGAAATAGGCCCAACACACTTAAAATGTGATAGTATATGTATTGTATATACTGTCCAATTGCCAGATATTTGCCAGTTGGACAGTGGACAGTGTATCTACCTTTTGTACAACACTCCAACACATAAAATATAGAGTAATTGGACTGTACACCCACCCACTGAACCAGAAACTACCCAACAGTGAGAAAAACTACTTAATAGAAGGCTAAAATTTGGCTGATGTAACACTATAATATAATTTCCTATAAAATCATAGCCACATGGGCAGGGAACATTTATATAAATGAACCAGTCTGTTTTCTGTTTGGTACAATGAAAAAAGCATTTATCTCCGAGTTGGACCTAAGATACTGTACTCAGTGCAGAATCTACATTGTTTATAGATGCGTATATGCACTTTGCAGAAATCAATTTCAATGTCCTTAGTAATTTGTCAAAAGATCACAGATCCAGCTGATTCACTGTCCATTCAAGGATGTTCTTACCTGTATCACACACAGGAGGGCGCCACAAGCTCAGAAATGATCAAATCCTTGTGTTGCGTTTTTCAGTCTGTCATTAGTCTTAATAGAACTTCAGAGGTAATAGTTATCCAAGACCAATAAACAAGGTGAGCATAGCTGGTTCTATTACAGAAAAAAAATGTTGAAGTAAACCTAAATGATCTGTACCACTGCTCGTGGGCACAAATCATATGAAATGAATGCACCGCATTAAAAGGAAACAAAATAGGAAAACAGCATTTTTATGCAAATGATTTAAATACATAGTATACTGTAATATCAATGCTATGGTGTGATGTCCTGTAAACCAAAATCAGATGCAAAAAGCTGTTCACAGGATGCTAATTTGTTTCAGATCTCTCATTTCTTCTCATTTAGGGTGCTTAGAAACAATAGGCAGATGGTTGTAAGTGGACTCAAGGGTGGAAGAGGAGGGTGGATGTTCCCTGTGGCAGGCGATAGAGTCGCAGGTTCGCCAAACAGAAAATATGGACAGTCTGACTTGTGGTGTCATATGAGGTTTGAATGGTGAAGTGTTCTCAATTTGGACATTCCTATAGACTTGCATACACAAGCTCCTGCAGAGGTGCAGCAGATGCTGTGTTACCATGTGGGTCACGATGATAAGGGAGGTGTGGAGCCTATTACTGAATATGTATGCTGCTTTCTGGCCTTTCTGAGTGCAGGTTCTCATCCTCAGGAGACGGGTGTAGTCTGTGTCACACTGATGTCAGAGCAGCAGATGGCTGAACAAGTGACAAACATCACTAAGAGACTGTATGGCTACATTTGAGGAGAGACAGCGTATAGACGTCAGTTTGATTATCTTAATTACACTGAAACCATGAAGTACAGCATGGGACAGTTAAGGCAATGTAGATATGTTTATACCTGCAAGCAGAATTATTGCCCCAGGAAGCTGACTGAGAGTCTCCTAAGTAAGCCTTAGTTTGTTCAGTTGACAAAACAGCAATAAGAAACTTATCTGGACATTAGTATGCAGTGTTTCTGTCTCTCTGCTTTCAGACAAGATGGATTGAGTCATGTGTTAGTAGGAAATATATGTAGCACTGCAACACATGGCTGAAAGCAATCTTCTGAGAGTCATCTTTTGGAGGGTCAAAGGTCGTTCTGGTGATAAGTCCTTTCTATATAGCATGTAGTGGTGAAAAGGAGCTGAGGATGCCTGACACAGTTTCAGGAAAAGACAAGGTTACCCTGTCAGTAGTCAAATAAGGAAGATGGATGACCACCTGAAAGTACATTTGTTGTCACTTCCTATTGCTGTTTTCTGTAACACACTTTGTGATTGGCTTTGTTCAGTGAAAAGTGTGTCGCTGTGATTAGCTGCTCCTCCTACGTTAAAGTGAAACCTGCACCTTTGGCAGAGATAGAAGGTCAACAAGGGCCAAATGACTGAGTGACACATTATGTCCTGTTTATTCCTACATCTTCAACATATAGATAGAGTGAAAGCAAGCATGTTACTGTCATTAAAGAACATGTTTGAGGAGTAAGACAAGCACCAAAATCATGTACCATCATGTCAAAGCCTGGACCCTATATTCACCATAAGGCAGCTTTCACTTTTTCAATCAACAAAAAATTAAAGAATAAGGCTAGCAATATTTTATATTTTTTTATTGTCACCAAAAAGACCAAACAAATAATTGTTCTCACTGGCAAGTACAATGCACCAACACATTGGAGACTCTTGCTAATTATCATCTCATGGTATTATTTATTCCCATTAGTGTTGATCTTAATATTTAAGTTTGTGGCCATCTTTAGAAAAAAATCAGCAAAATTCCCACTGTGTATTTATTATTTATATGGTGAATGGGTTGAGTTGAGTGTCAGACTTTCCATGTACACTGCACAAACTGTGGCCTGTGAGTGTGTAAGAATGATTGTGACTCACTACTTCCTTCCCTGTAGGGAGCGTATCTGAGCTGTGTAACACAGATCTCAGCTCACAGTGACTAAGCCCTTTGTTGTGGCAGAGAAATAAAAATTCTCATTTTTTTTGCCTAACTGAAAAGCATGTGTGTTCCTCCAGTGGTCAGTAGGGATGAAAATGATCCTGATCATCTTGCGCCACTCTGCCATAAAGTGCAGCTGTCCACCCTACATTAACATGTGTGAAAAGCTGAGCCGGCTGAAAATTGGAAGAAAAACTCACGGTCAGCTATGCCTTCAGATATTTTGCCTTCACAAATGGTGTTCCCACTGTAATAATGCATCCAATTCATGGTACATTAACGCTGTGAGCTGGAGGGCTGGAATAAACATTTCTGTAACATGTTGGTGTAATTTCATTTCTCTTCACTTTTCTGAATGTCATGCATTTTTAGTTAAGTCACAGTCATCGTAGAGTTTAACATATGGATCTGTAGGACAGTTTCCCACAACCCCTTGAGCAGTGGTTCTCATCGAGCCTAAAATACACGACCCTGTTGACCTTCCTCCCTTAAGTCCACTACCACCCGACCCAACCTCCCAACTCTGCCTGCTAGCTTTGAATTATAACCATTGCACACTGGCAGGAGCACAATGTGACGATTGTGATTGTATTTTAATTCTGATGGCGAAGTGAAAAAAGATAGCTTCCTCTGAGAATGGGCTAGATTTATGGGCCCTGTCCTGGCCGCCGGCCCCACATCCTCTCTGATCTGCTTTTACTCCAACGACCCCTCGACCCTCGGGGGTCATTAGAGAGCCCCTGAATGGTCCGGCTGGCCGCCAGCCCACCTCACACTGCTTGTTTTCCAATCAAATCACTATATTTAACGGGGACACGAGCCCAGGGCCAAGTCCAAACAGACATCTGTTTGAAATTGTTCCTCGCAATTATTTCACATGGAAGTTCTCCCTCTGCACCCCCTTCCTCGTCCCACTTTGGTCTTTTGTTTGTTGTTGTTTGTTTTCAGCAAAACCTCCCCCTCTGGACTGCTAATGGACAGAAATGAGAGGGTGAAGCAGGGGGGATGTCGAGTTGGGAAGTGTGGTGGAGGCGAGGGTCTGGCTCCTGGAACTGCTGTCACAGAGATACGCAGCCAGAGGAGAGTAGGGAAACCAGGGAGAGCTTTCTGGTTCAGGACAAAACAGGTTTTTCCATCTGAACACAGGGAGCAACTTTTACACTGCTGCCAGCTCACATGATGTCTCCATCAACACTGACAGTGGCTTTCATACATTCGTGGCAGCATGGACAAAGAATATGGCATGGCAAGAATAAGATAAATAGGAGGACTGCAGGATCCAAGTGTTTTTGTCTTATACACATGTACATGCTTTGCTTCTGAAATTATATGTTGTAAATTCTCTGAAGAAAATCTTTACAGAGATATTGTGTGTGTATAACAGTCCTGCATTCTTATTCACTTAAAGAACTCTCATCCTTATTAAGCTCCTGTCCATTTTTCCCCCTGGATAACTGACTCGGGACCAGAAAGCATGTACTGTATATAGGCTACTGTATAATGATTATGCATGAGTACAGAATGGCCATGATAGGTTTGCCATGAGTAGATAACTAAATGCACATATAATTCTTATTTACATCACTGTTCTCTGATGTACACACAAGTTTACAGTGACGAAGAATAGCTATCCAGCTGTATATTGGGTATGTAGGGATATAGTTGAGCATTTAGCAGGAGCATCCTACTGTCAGTCAAAATGGTGCTCTGAGTCACCCACCCATGTAGTCAGAGATTAGATGTGTGATAATACATTGTCACCTAAAATGGGAAGTTTTGACACTTGAGGTGCTAAAAGCAGAGATATCAGTGAGGACTTTAGCACTATACCTGAGTTACACTAAAAGCCAAGTAGTGAGTGGCTTTCCGTCAGTTATTTGGTAAGGATGCAACTAAAAATAAAATGTATGGAATTCACCCATGGAGGGTTAGACTATACATCTGATTCAGCAATTTGATTGACGGAGCGAATATTTTTGCTCCTTGAACCAAATATAATGATGTAAAGATGCCAAAAAACTGAAAAGCATACAGTATGAGCTACACATCATACATACATACATACAGCAGGTGGTGGGCAAAAAAAAAACTGCCATTCTGGATCTTAACTAAATAATTAATAATAAGTAAATATAAAGCCTCATAATCAATGTCTTAATTATTATGTTTTCAACATTTTAATCCAGTTACAGGCTCCATTTTGTGTAGTAAGTTAACCATAAGTTACTCTTAAAATGTGTTGTCACAAAATAGCATCTACATTGCATACATAAATAAGTTAAAATATATAATTTTAGATTGATAAATAATGATCCTGCAGTTCCAGGCCTGTATAAATCAATAATTACAAACTAAATATAAATATAATATCATTCTTCAAACTGATGACTTTCAGTTTTCAGTATTCAGTGATGTCTATTTTATTTTGGGATTCTCAAAATACTTTTGTTGTGAAGCATTTGATCACAATAAATTTTACATACTTCCAAGTCACACTGACTCTAACATAGAAAAAAAATATAGAAAAAATAGAAAAATATAGAATACTTCCTGCTTTATCCACAAACGATAAAATTGATTGATTACATTAAGGGCGGAATGGTCACATGAAATATTTACATAATTTGGGAAATATACAGTATCTGCTGACAATATGCAGTTGAAGAGGAATTTGTCACTTCTCCATCCTTCATTGTGTTTCTTTGTGCAAAACTGGATCAACTAGAGGCATCTCTCTGTCACTAATTTAAAGTGGAAGATCCCTTTTTTTTACAAATTGGACCTCATTTCTGGGATAAAACACTGCCATTTACTCATCCATTTCACTTTGGAGTCATTTAGAGTATTTCCGATACTGGATTTGATGATATCCATTTAACAGAAGTGAAAGGGGCACAGAAATGCAGTCACTAAACTTGACCATTTCTCAAATAAAAGACGTTTAATAAGATGGGCTACACTATTACTATTCTCATTTGAGTCCGGGGTTGTCCGTAACTTGAGAAAATTCAATCTGTAAACATCTGTGTATCATAGTTTACTAAGGACCCCTAATGCCCACCTATGTGGCCTTCACAGTGCCTGAATACTTATTTGTGATGTTGTCACTTATGCATACATTCTTTGTTTTACTTCAGGTACTGTGAAATTCCAATAGTAATAGCGTAGCCCATCTTATTAAACGTCTGTTATTTGAGAAATGGTCAAGTTTGTGTCATTTACTGGCTGCATTTCTGTGCCCCATTCACTCCTGTTAAATGGATATCATCAAATCCAATATCGGAAATACTCCAAATGACTCCAAAGTGAAGTTGGTGAGTAAATGGCAGTATTTTATCCCAGAAATAAGTTCCAGTGTGTTATAAACAGAACTCCCCCTTTAAGACCTTTGAGTAGACTGGGAGACAGCTGTTTCTGTCTGTTTTGATGTAGTTTGACCAAACTTCTGTAGTTTTAAATCGTAAAAGAAGACCAGGACAGGACATGGAAGAGGAAAGCAGTAGTTCCTCAAAATAGCCAACATCCCACATGCTGGCATTATATCCAGGATATATGCAACACTTGTTCCTTCCTTCTAGCAGCCGCAGTGGTTGACCATGCTACACAGACCTGCTGTGTGTGCTAAAAACTTTATTTGGCAAGTGGGCCATTGTGCATTGTATGGAGGGAAACAATCTGTTTTTTGTCTGAGCTGATACTTTTTGCTGTATCAGACCCCCTTTCCTGCCTCCAGCCCTGAGGGAAAGAAGGGTGAGTATGTGATACTTGAGATGCTTAAGCCTCATGTTAAACTCAAGTCACCAGCTGGGACTATTGCATCAGTTAAAGGTAACTGACCCCAGAGCTTTTCGTGCTGTGGTTGGTTTCTTTAAAATGCCTTATGGCAGCAACGTCCTCTTTGCTCCACTATTGATGGCAGTACGAAGATTATCTCAGTGCTTAACTCTTTTAAGTCATTCCAGGCCCATACATGATTAAGGAAAACAAAATTATCTGTTTGCAACTCTGTAAGGGTAAATTGTACTGTCAAGGTCATTTTGTTTTGAAGCCCAGTCATTCCACCGTCTCTCAGCTGCACTCAAACTGCAGTTCCAGTTGGCATTTCCACTGCATAATTACAGTGCTGTGGATGTGAAAATACTAGCCCATCCACATCAGCTTTTATGTAGCAACACCAGCTTCAGCTAAGGTCTTCCAACCCCTAAACAAGGTCAAGGGTTCAGGTTTAGGGTGGGAAACCTCCTTTTAGAGTGTTTGCTCCAGAAAAAGCAAAAATGCTGCAATGAGGGTTTTCGCAGTGTTGGAGAGGTGCTCGGGTCTACGTGGCTCGGAGAATGTGTGAGTGAGCCAAACCGAAAGGAACTGCCTATACTCCCTGTGGTCTTCACCCAGTGCAGTTTTCTTTGCCACAATAACAGTTAATATTTTTATTTTTTTAATGCATACAGTAATATTTAAGATCTTTAAAATGTTTTACTCCGGCTGTATCGTATTCCACAGACTAAGGAAATGTGCATCAGCAAGCAGAATAACCTCACGAGTGCTGTTCCACCATCCATTGTGAGGAATATGAGTGCATTCCTCATGCCAGTTACAACAGGAAAAGGGGGAAAAAGCATGAATTAGATGCTCAAAATGTTGAAGAAGTAAGACGAGGTCATTGCCTCACGACACTCACTCTCACTCACATAAGACTTCAATCAGAAGATCCCCGACTTCAATCAAGCGATAGCATTCCTCAGCAGCCTACTCATGACAAAGCTCTCTGAGCATCTGACCTCCAGTCTTTCTAGCAATAGAGGATAACCTAGGAGAGGTCATGATCCGGGTTAGGCACTGACCCTGGGCTCATACACCCCCGAGGAAGGCCACAATGCTGGCCTTCATCACAGACATCCCCTGGGCTCTATGTGGGTCGATCATAATTCTTGTACTTCCAGAGTTTAGCGGGGCACGTTCTGCCCTTGGGCCAGCAGCAGCAGGATGGGCCAAAAGCCCTTCTTGAGCATTAGGTAACCCTGTCTCAGATATGGGTCACATCCCTCTGATCTCAGTAGGCACAGAGCTTGATGCAGGAAGCCTTTGATGAGAAACTGAGCCAGTGAATTGCTTTATTATGATGACCTGACCTCAAAGGTCAAAGTGCAAAATGTGACACACTCTGATACTTCTTCTAATGCGCTCAAATACATTCAAGATCCATTTCAAGCTGAATTTTGACCCATTTCACGAGTTTCACAAAAGCAGTTTAGCAACAATGTCATATCAAATATTCTAAGTGGTGGAAACACAAGTGTCCGAGTGGTGATCAACCTATTATCATGTTAGCACAGTGTTTCCTTTGTCAAAACTATATGTGTGTCTATGGCATGCTCCCACACAGGCATATATGTATATACAGTACTATAGGGATATACTGCATGTACACTGTGTTTAAAAAATAGATGTGCTGTGTTTAGTGCTGATTAGCACTGACATTTTTTTTATAAATGGATTTAGTCATAAACCAATGCATTTGACAAATTGAAAGTGTGTCCTGACGGTGTCACAAGATGAAAAGGAACCAGGAATGTATGTTCAGAGTTATGTGCTGTCTATCTAGCTTTGCTTACATTTGTTCAATTGTAAAAGCCTTCTGCTTAACAGGCAGCATCACTTTAGAGCCAACTAAGGGACGGCAGAGTTGGTAAGGAGGAGAGTCGGATAGTGATCGGCTGTTTCCTGTTGTCTTCCTATTCACATTTCTGGGAGTTTGGTTAACAATGACACTCACATTGTTTTGCAGCCTATAATGGGAAGAGCATTAAGAACTACTGTCATTGCATATTTTAGTGAACTGCTCTGACTTATCTACTGTATGCTATGTGCTAGGTGGTGACAGTGGCGTGGTATATCGAATGACCTTTAAGTTATGTTGAATAATAACAAGCGTGTACTTGTGTATAACAAGAGTATAAAAAGCAAGACAGTCCAATGAGAGTGGGTAGGAGTGGTGGTTGAGGAGTCTTTACTGTACACCTATTACATACATTAGCAAGTCTAGTTATGTTATTATTTTAACACAAACCATGACCTTTTATTCTAACCAAGCAATTTCGTTCCACAAACCTACAGTCCAATGTAACCACGAGAGCTATTTACGAAAGTTTTTTTGGTTCAGAAACATCAATAGATTTTTTTTCCTGGCAACTGGGTTTAGCAAAAGAGAAAAGTCAGTCCAAAAATAAACCTGTAAGAAAATTGCATATTGCGTTTCTATTCATCATCTTGTTTGCGAGCTATTGGGTTGCATGTTTGTTGTTACTTCTCCTTGAGAGGAGGTGTCCCACACCTTAAATTTAGTGCTATGCATTGCCAAGGAAACAACATGATTGCTTAAATATTTGATACAATGTATGTCTGTGTCCTGTTTACACTATGAGTGTGCATCAGAGCACATCATCTCTCCTCATCTGTGTGCTTTGTCTAATCATCCATTTCTGCCTCACTAACTTCTTGTTCTCCTCTCTGGTGAGACTCCTTACCCTGGGGCTATTTTTCTCCCATCCTCTCTCTAAGAGAATACAGAATTCCAGTGGCAAACGCAATCAGTGGGCTCCACTTCTAACCAGTCCCCTGCTGCATTTGCTGTCAGATTAAAAGTGATTTGCTCTTTCTCGTAGCACTCTGCATCTTCTCTTATACACATATCCCCTTCCCTTATCTGTAGTGTCTCTCCCCTCCTCATAGCTTTACTCTGTTCAACTCCACAGTAACTCTCTTTCTCTCCTGATTTCTCATCTTCTCTCCTTTTCCTTGCACCACCTCTTCCCCTCCCTCTTGTTTTCTTTTTTTATGTTGCTCTCAAGACCCATTTCTTCAGGGCTGGCCTGCCATTGTTAATTTTGGACAACACACCATCTAACTTTAGAAACTGCTCTGTATGCATTGTGTATGCATTTTGTGTGCGTGGAGTATCCTTTTTCACCTGGGCTTTCAAACAGTTTTTTTTCCCTACTTCTTTTACTCTGATATGCAGAATACAGAACCAAGGATAAACTACTGGAGGAAAACATTACATTTTCATCAGCAGAGCATCAAGGAATATACACAGATGTATGCAGAGCAAATACAGGGCTTCAAAGCAAACAAATACTGCTCCTCTATTATTAAAGCGAATGCCCTGCGGTTATTATAGAGTTATTATTATAAAGAGATCTGACACTGAGACAAGAGAAAGGAACACAGCCAGAAATTGTTTTAATTTGACATCACCTCATTAATTGTAGTGTTATATCTGTGTTAAATGTGATTTTCACTTACACTGACATTGACAAAGCTCTGCAAAATAACCTGGTGTTTAAAACAGACAGGTTTCAGGAATATTTTTACTTCTTGCTCTTACTTATCCTCCTCTGAATATTAAAGTAAGATGGCTGATTTCAGTTACAGTGAAAACTTATTTTTGAATGCCATTTGACATAAAATAGAAAAGCATCAGTGATGCTGTAATTCACAACTGTTCAGACACATTCACAACATTTAATTAATTAAATTCAATGATAGAGATATATGTTTAACGTATAGCATTGTCTCCATGTTCAGATAATGCTAAACAAAGAGAGCACAAGTTCGACAATAACACAACCATCAAATATTTGCTCCAAAGCCCTTGTCATCATAATTTAAATAATGATTACATAAGTAGTAGTTATATTAATAGTATTTATAAATAGTGATAGAAATAGTAATTATAAATTTTCAGATTTTATTGCTATTTCTCCAAAAAAGTTTTGTAATATTGTACCTTGCCACACACACCCTGTAATAGACATTATACATCATCAAAGCAATAAAACCATAGAGGTCATGAGAAGACAAGGTCACTACCATTTTCAGACCTCTGATAAATGTCAAGCTACAATGGAAAACATAAGTAACTTTTTACACTTTGTAAACAAATTGTTCACAGTATGTTGATCTTGTGCTGATAGTATATGTTTTAGTTTTGAACAGCGCTAGTCTAGAAGTTTAGCCCTGATCCCAAGATAGCTGTCTCCTAGCTGTTGCTTCATGTGTCCATTTTACATACAGTGGGGACTTGTGCCAATTGTTTTTTTTTTACTATCTACCACAAAGGACATTAAAAATGGTTATAATTGCTATTTTTGGTAACAATTAACAAATTAAATTACATTTATTTCGCTGATGCTTTTATCCAGATGACAAAATATATCAAATGACCATGTTAAAGGAGGTGCTCGTAGTGATGATTTATGGAGCTTCATGAGTTCATTGTTCAGCTCTCAGGCCCAAGATTTCCTTGTTGGTTCACTCTCACAGCTCTCATGGTGTTGTTTTCAGTCACAGCTCTAAATATTCTCTATAGACTACCTGCTTAGCAACAAACTCAGTTAGAGATGAATGAACATAGTGGAGTATTTGGTAGAGACCGAATACAGAGCTAAAAGAGAGTGAATGTGAAAAAACACAATCTCAACTCAAAATGAATACTGATACCTGCTGGAGGTATAAATAAGCAACACCAATAATATTGCCATAGAAAATTAGTGATGATATGTCAATGTTGTGTGCACAACTTATTTCCACTGTTCCCTAGTTCTTAACAAATCAAAGGTTGTCACGTTGATATCTGGTGCTTGATTTCATTACAGTCAGGTACTCAGAATCCTCTTTATGTGTGTGCAGCTTTCAGACGTGGCTACAGTGAGTATGCTGGTGTTTGCCACCAGAGATGTACTCGTCAGCAGTCTGAGAAGATGCCAAATGTGATTTCACTTGTAGCATACTAGCCCTACTTTCATGTGGGCTCCAGGGACCACAGGCCGAGTTATATCAAAGAAGACAACGCAGGGATTCAAACAGAAAAAGGAGATAGTTTATTTGAAATGTACAAAAGCTATATACACACACTCTCACAAACCCACACACACTGAGCATAATATAAGTGAATGGTAGCATACACACAAACATTTGAAAAGCTACTTAGAAATTCAACAAACACAATAAAACTGAAGACTTTGCAGGGCTAGTTTTCCACTCCTGTCTGAAACAGGATTTCATTATCAAAGTCTCTGCCCCTTCCTGGACTCTCTGCAGTTCATCCAGAGCCCAGGGGAAGTACGTGGTGCAGCAAAGGGGGGTGCTATAAATGTGTTAATTAGGATCGGATCTCTGCTGAGAACACACAGAGGTACTTGTATATTCTTTTAGAGAATGCTCTTCATCAAACACAGGGGTTCATGTGCCCTGACAGACT
Source organism: Synanceia verrucosa (assembly GCA_029721515.1). Lineage (NCBI taxonomy): Eukaryota > Metazoa > Chordata > Actinopteri > Perciformes > Synanceiidae > Synanceia > Synanceia verrucosa. The sequence continues at coordinate 3,301,328 of CM056566.1, read as the reverse complement.
AACACAGAGGCATGTCCTTGTCCTTTTCAATCATTTACCCTTGTCAGATGGGCCCATAGAGAGTTAATGCCTCTGCTCCAGAGGGTAAAGAAGATTTTACAGTGCCGTCCCCAAGAGCTCAGACCATGATCAGAAAGCACTTGATATCTGTGGATCAGAATGTTGTGCAACCACGTGTTTAAACTAGGGCTGTCAAATGCTTAATTTTGCAAATTACAATTGGTCACACCAATGTGGTTGAGGGGTAGTAATTGCATATTGAATTCCATGAAAAATGTGCTCAGATATCACAAATAACAATTCCAAAATCTAACTGAACCTCAGGCAGGCTGTGAGCAAGATGGGTTCCTGTAATAGCACTTCTTTGCTGATTTGTTCTGCTGCAATTCATGTTTGTTTTTTATAACAGGCACGTATATGTCAATTTCTACATGTATGGTTCGTTTGTGGGCTCTCTCTGTTGCCTCAGTGCTTTAACCACCAAAAGCTAAATAAACTGTACTTTTTTTGGGAATTTACCTGCATAAAAAATACAAACTGTTATGTATGTCTTTATGCATTATAAACCTGGTCATTCATCTTCTGAATTCATTTTCATTACATTTTTACAGTGCGTGTTCCAGGTTACCCCTGCAAGTCTCTTCACTTACCTTACATATTATATTGTAAACATACACATACAGCACAACTGCACCTTAGCCTTTTGCAATCCACATGGTCAGCACACAGTCAAAAAACTGCACTAATGTCATTTAAAAAAACTTTTGTGAATTAATAGTCAATATGTCCATATGTTAGTGTACCTTTGACAGCCCTTGTTTAAACATCAAGTAAAGTATAACTTAAACTAAGTACCATACAGTATAATCTATACACACAAACGTCTTCATGAGAAAATATTATGTTATCTACATGTCATGTCCATTTCCTGGTAACTGTTTTCATGCTGCACTCAGATGCTGAACAGTAATGTCCTCAGCAAGGTACTACATGTACTGTATGTGAACTGCTTTCAGTGCACCACTTTGTAAAGGGCTATTACACCAGCAAATACTGAATGGCAAATTTGTAGCTGCATGTATATAACCTGGGCTAGCGATATATTTGTAGGTAAAATGTATGGCTTTTAAAAACATAATGATAGAAATAGTCCTTAACCCTAGCTATACTTACTATTATTTTCTTAATGTAACATTATCTGAAGCAAATATTACAAGATAAACATATTACTATGGACAGTGAAGAAAGCAATATATGAAATAGCCAGTTTTGCATTGTTCAATCAGTGCTTTGTATAGTCCATATAGTCCTGATGTAGAAATGGTTCAGACTGGATGGATAGTGAGGTGTGTGATTTTCTCTCAGCTTATCATATTGAGGAATTTGCTTTCTTCAGCCAAGGCTGTAAGCATAGAGTTCATGTCACCAATGGCCATGTTGCCAATCCCTGCTGGTACAGATGCAAGTGTGACAGAGTTGCGGGGGGTGGTAAGGCGTGACGAATTCTGGGAGAGGCTCTGTAGAAGGCCAGGGCTCAGGGTTCCTGACATTAGACTGGAGTGGTCCCCATCATCGAGCATAGTGTCAAAGTCAATCTGGGCATGTTCTGTGCCACCAGATCCACCAGTGGAAGAATCCACTGTGCTGCTAGAGACGTGGTTGACTCCTGGTGAGGCCATCTTGGCTGCAGCAGTGGTGTTGCTGGCAGGAGCCTGGCTGGCTGGGGACATGGGGGCATCAAAGCTGACAGGAGCTGGTTGAAACATATGAATCTGACCTGTGTAGACGACAGCAGAGTTCAAATTTTCAGAGGTGCTGTTGTGGGCTGCTGAGTCACTAGGCCTCTTTGGACTCGCCTCTGAAGTGTCAGTGACACAACTGGGGCTGAAATCAGATGACTTGGCTATTCGGCTTGGTTGCATCATGGCAGAACCTGTTTGTTGTCTGGCAAAAGACTTGGGCTCCATGGGAGGCCTGGGTTGTAACATTCCTCTGCCTCCATTATGGATATTGTTCTGCTGCTGCTGAGAGAGACCACTGCAATTTTGCTGCAGATCCCCTTGGTTCACATGAGAATACCCATCAGCCTGTGTCCTCGTTCTGCAACTTTGCAGTTCTGGGACTGGAATATTGTTCCGAGTAGGTCTCACACTAGTGCTCCCAGATATAGAGTTTGGTATTACCTCTTGGCCAAACCCTTGCTGAGGACTCATTTGCTCACTGAAGTTCACACTGTTGCATTGCCTCTGTTGCTGATGCTGCTGGTGGGAGACGTTCATCAGCCTCTGGCTGCTGTGGTTCGCATACCCCTGCATAGACACATTCTGGCTCATAGGCACTACCTGCTGGTTGTTGCCAAGACCCTGACTTTCTCCCTGGAAGGAACCAAAATTGTGCCTCTGCTGAATAACAGCTAGGTTGCTCCTCAAAGGATGTGGTTGTTTGGAGAGCTTGGTTGTGGTGTCCACAGTCCCTGAGCTCACCTCGTTCCACTGCACTGGCATGTTATTCTTGTTCATATTGTTTGATGGTGCTGTGAAGGGCTGATTGGAGCCACCAGAACCCATCTGGCAGAACTGCGTGTCCTGACCAGACTGCGTCATGGTGGCATCCGTCATAGCCATCCTCCTCTGCATATAAAAAGATGCTGGTGATGCCATGCCTGCCTGGTAGCCTGGAGTCTGATTGTTGGAATGGTAGCCCACTTGCCCCGAGTTGTGACCCAAGGGACCAGAATTCTGGGACCTGAGGTACTGCACCACATCATCTGGAAGCACCATGTCATCTTCCCCACCCTGCTCCCCCCCAGTCATCAACCCATCTACTGCCATGTTCTCCATGGCAACATTCTCAGAAATGCTAGGTGGTCTGGGGGCAAATGGGTAGCGTTGCAGGCTGCCATCAGAGCGAGTGTAGCCCTGCATAGCCAGAGCGTGGTGGCGTTCAGCTAATGGACCATTCGTGGGGTTCATGCTGTTCATGCTGTTATAGCGCTGAACCCTTGGAAAGGAGACAGTGTCCAGTGTGGGACGACGCACTGGATCACTGGCACGACGTGGAAGGTTGGCAGGTACCTCATGGGGCATCATACTCCGTGTGCCATACCCAATATCACTGCATCGCCGAGGCAAGGCTCCAGAGGTAGGCTGATGGAATGGGTGTGATGAGCCTTCCTGAGAGTCACTGTAGAGCGCCATGCGGGTTCTCAGGCTCATTCGATCCATGTTGGGAAGAGGAGTAGGTGGAGCTCCACCAATGGCAGCAGCATACTTTGCCTTAAGTCGATAATGCTGAGCTGGTGTCAGACTAAGGACACCTGGGAGACCTCCACCTCCTCCACCAACACCACCACCACCCCCACACTGGCTAGCCTCGCTAGAGCGGCGAGACAGATCAGTAGAGATTGGGTCGTAGGAGTCAGCTGAACTGATATTGTTGTGGCGATTGGTACCAAACTGGGATGCCTCACTGGAGCGGCGGCTTGAATAGCATGGTGAAATACCGGAGGAACGCCGACTCATGGTGTAAGCTGAGCTTATGGTGCTGGTGGTGCTGTCACGGCGCTCATTCAGCTGGTTCAGCAGTGTTACTTCACATGAAGACAGGTCACTCATTCGTTGGCCAGGGTACAAACCGTTACTCATGTTGGAGCTCTCCAGCAGGGAACCTGGCAGATATAAAGGACATTAATACATAATGACACCAACTCACTTGTTTGTGCAATTATAGACTGAACATTACTATGTATGGTTATTGGACCTTGTAACATTATAGGTTTTGCAGAATTCAGTGCAACACAGGTGGTGGTTTTATTCACCAAAAACTGGGACAAACAAAGGGGAATAACAATTAATTATCTCAAATACTTTCATGTAAATAAATGTCTGTTCCCTATCTATCACTGAATGAGCGAACACAGTGGTAATTGTCTATTTGCCCACTGATGAGTACTGAAATACATTCATTGAACTAGGTTTCTGTGTATTCAGTTACTCCTAATGCAAACTGAAGACTTCCTACTGATGCCGCTTCACATTAAAGGCATCTAACGGCAACACAAGTTGACTTTTATTGTAAAGTACTCACAGATAATGCAACATATTTGACACTGAACATTATCATTCATCAAAATACAGAACAAAACAAGGCTGGCCTATTTTTTAAGCAGATCAGTTGAAATATTGCAGGGAGTAATGAATGGACAAAACAGTTTTGCTGGCCCAGTCTACTGGAACCCACACTTGCAGGACTGAAATCTTACAGAATACCACTGTAAAGGTGTCCCCAACAGAAACTCCCCCATGGTTCATGCCTGCCTGCCTGCCTTTATATACCCCCTCCTGGACGGGTGCTAGGAAAATCATCATCATTTTATACTTCTCAGTGATTGGAAATAAACTATTTGGTGTCAGGTCTAATGTAAGCTAATTGCTGCAGATCTGGACATGTTGGAGGAAATCTTTTCACAGACCTACTCTACTAAGACAAAAATGTGCTTCAGCCATCATCACATCATAAAGGACTTCATCAACATTCCACACTTACCGACTGCAGGTATGGGAGGCAGCTTTATGCTGTTGCGTTGGCCCTGCAGTGGCTGTGGTGCAGAGTTGACCCAGGGGCAGGAGTCCCTCACTGTCTTCAACTTTTCCTTCTTGATGTTCTCCAGCTTGATGGTGACCGCACCGCCATGACCCACAGCCTTCCTCAACTGAAGCCCCACCCCAGCCTGCTGTCCACCAGTGGAAACAGTGGAGTCAACCATGGGACAGTCGTCATGTGCGCTGAGGTCCCCGAAGCTGCCCCCGCTGTGCAAAGTCATCTCTACTCCACTGTCATTGTTGTTGGCGCTGCTGAGAGGTGACGGCTCACTGCTGCATGACGAGTGGCCACCAGGACTGGACTGATATGTCTGGTGGAGGACAGCAGAGAGTAATTTGACATAAGTGGTGCAAACAAACTATAGAAGCTTTATTATAAATGAAAGTGCTAATTTGTTAAATTTACAGTAAATATGGTACATTCAAATATTGGTAACATGGATAACAATTTGCTATTCATGAAAAAGATAATAATAAAAGCTTATGCCAAGTTTAGAAAACTCCATTATGTATTCTTCAATATTAAATAATTACTGCATTTAAGAAATTCTGATTGTTATATTGTTTTATAATAACTAATGTAGGTCTGCAGTTCCATAATCTCATTAATTATAGATTAAGTTGATTTATTTACAACAAGAAAAAGTAGATAATAGATGAGTTCTGTGCACAGCTATCCAGAGGCCACAGTAATTCAAACTAGCCGAAAATTAACTAAAGTCTTGATCACAGCTTGATGCTGGCACTATTTGCTCAGTGTACATGCTAAAACGGTCTCAGCCTTTGAATATTAATGTGACAATGACTTTTATCATTGGCCGACCACAGAGGCTACTGCCAGTGATCTTGTGGACAGATACATCCAGTGTAATCACAGTGGGTAGTGTGTCTCCATACATGCACATATATCCATTTTATATAAATAGATAACCATGCAAGTAGAACAGTTTACATCATGCAAGAATACAACAATGTAGGACAAAACATGAGGACACATTCACATCTCCCCATGCTGACAGTTTGAGTGCTCACCTCAGTGAAGTCTGTCCATTAGAAAGGTTAACTTGAGAGAAGCAAGTTCAAGCAACAACCAGAGAGGTGAGTGAGGAAGGATGCAGGCAGTAAATATTAAACCTCAGAGCAATGTTAGTAGTGAAAAGTGGAAAACAGTAGGAAAGCAAGTGTGTTCGTCTCTTTGTATCCTAAACATACAACATGCAATAATAGGATCACATTATATTAGCTGGTGATTATTAAGAGTGCTGAAAGTGGCTAATTTATTCTTCTTAATATTTTATTTATTGAAAGAGATCTGTGCGGCATGACTTGGGATGAGGACCCACCATAGAGTTCTCGGTCTTGATAGATTTCACTTGGAGGCAGTCTTCCACTCCTCTAGAGGTGCTGTTGGCCTCTATCTTGCCCTCCATGCCTTTGGAGCCCAGTTTGGAATTTGTCTCATTCTCCCCGTTGCCTTTGGGTGGCTGCAGTCTCGGAGGTGCATCACTTCTTTGTTTCTTGGTGACGTGGGCTTCGGGTCCATGGACCGTCTTCACATGCTTTCTGAGAGAGCTCGGGTCTGTGTAGCGCTTGGTACAGCCCGGGATCTTACACACATATGGTTTCTGCCAAGAGGAATTGAAAAGTTAAATCTCACTCAAATTACAATAATTTAACATTTAACAGTTGGTTAATGTAGTATGGTTAATGTAGTAAATACAAACACACCAGTTTCCACCAGGTTTAGACAACAAAACTACTTTGTTAACTTTTGTAAAAATAAAATCATGGTTGGCTTAAAATCAGTATGTTGACAAATTTTAGACGTACATTAAAATAAGTAAAAAAAAAAAAAAACAGTGACATTTAAAGGGGACATATTATACAGTTTTTCTGCAATTTTATATAGGTCTCAGACGTCCTCGATCCTCAGAGCTATTGCTGCAGTACTGTAACAGAGCCGGGCTTTGCTCCTAACTTTCTTGATTTGTTTGTGAATGTTAGTGAGGACAAACAATGGCGGCCGCTCGTTAACTTTAGGGGAGGGCTCATAAGCTAAAAGGTACATACTTGACAGGTGTGGGTGGTTCTATGCAAAATTCCCGGCTCCTGACGTCAGGAACCGTGGGAAATACAGCTCACAGCAGCATACCATTCTTGACAGAAAGCTACTCAAAGAAAACGCATGGATGTTTTTTTTTTTTTGTTTTTTTTTTCGCGTTTGGAGTGCTTATAAGAAGAGTAGAGACCCAAATGTGACTACAGAGGCCCACAAAAGTGAGTTTTGCATAATATGTCCCCTTTAAGTTTCACAGGGGACACAAACTGGGAGTCCTGTGCTTATTTGATCCATCCGCCTGACTGTCATTCAAAATATATTTGTGATGCAACAAAACAAATAATGATACCTCATTAGAATGTGTGCGGTTCTGGTGCTTGGCCCGGTCTGAGGCGTTAGAGAAGGCCTTGTTGCAGCCTTCATGTTCACACACATAAGGCTTCTCCCCGGTGTGGGACCTGAGGTGGGTCTTGAGGTTCTCCAGACGAGAGTAAGCTTTTGCACAGCCCTCAAACTGCAGAGAGATGGAGAGAGATGGATAGGTAGTGAGGACTGTGCTGCTCTGCCTGCAGCTGGTAGAGAAAAGAGCTGGGCAACAAAAAAAAGTTTCAGTTTTCAAATGTAATCTACTCTTGGACTCGTGCCCGCCTACTGTGGCATGCCACACAAAAGCACAGCAGTGCTACACTTTGGTAAAAAGGGCTATTATATGAAATATCTAAACTGAGTGTGAGGTGTGGCTGGTGTGCTTTGTTGAGACAAAGAGAGGTCTGTGTTTAGCCTTTGTGTTCACTTGTACTGTACAAGCTATAATTTGGTATTCCTTGTGAGCAGTCATTGTGAACATAATTGGCTTTGAAATTAAAAGAGAATCAAATTAGACTAGCTCCGAACTTAAATATAAAAGTCAGAAGATTCTCCGTTGAAAGATGAGACGAAAGGAGCGTTAATGTTGAGAGGAGATGCATGTGGGATTTGTGCAAAATATACAGCCTAGTCTTAATAAGAACCCATGGCCCCCTGCTTGTCTGCAGATTTTAATTACACGCCCACACTGTCAATCAGCTATCTTCACTCTCTCCTTCACAAGTCATCTGTTTTAATGCATTCACCAGAGCCTGTGAGCCAACTTTGAAGCCAAGCAAACAGGCCCTCAATTTGAACTTCACACAGCAAATGAAGCCCTCAGTAAAACCCTCATGATTTATCAACATGGAAAGGACCAGTGATGCTAAGCACAAAGCAAATCATATGAACATTTTCTTTAGGCAAAGGGAAGGACTGCAGCATATAGAGTGGCTGAGTAACATCCAAGTTCTAGCTCCAGGAGCTGATCAGTTAACCCTTAAATCCATATCACTCAAAAACATTTTTAAACTTCAACTTCAAAAAATAATCTTTAGAATCTTTGTCTCCTGCAAGTCCTCCAATTTCAAGGAAAGGCAATACTAAACTGTTGGGGTACACCTTGAAATGCAGTAGCCAGTCGGTTGACCAGCTGATTACTAACAGCTCACTGCAGTGATGTTCTTACTGTGCATTTGTGCGGCTTCTCCCCTGTGTGACGCCTCATGTGGACCACCAGCATGTACTGAGCCTTGAAGGGCTTCTGCTCCCGTGAACACTCCTCCCAGCGACACACAAACTCCTTCTTCTCACCGTGGATGTGGTCATTGTTGATGTGCTGAGGAGACAATTTCATTCAAGTAAATCATCACAAGTCTGTGTGTCAGAATGGTCACACACACACACATTGTGAGTGACCATCCATCATGACTGACAGTTATTATGCATCTGTCAACAGGAGGCAGATAATAGCTTGTTTTGTTTTTTCAGGCTCTGTGTGTGTGTTAGATCCTCAAGGAAGAGGAACATCTTCAGATCCCAGTAAAAGTGATCAGGAAGAGGGTTTTGTAAATTGTATTTATTTCCCATTCTCCTTTCTTTTGATAGATCAGGAAGTCAGTGAGGGACATACAAAGTTTCTGGTGTGATGCTTATACTTAAAAATTCTCAGTTAATTCCCTGCGCAATGGCACATGTTAGTGTGTTTCCAGCATGAATTCCTCTTAATAAAAATTCAACATGTTTAAAGATGTTTTTTGTCCCGTTAAAATGCCTTCACATTTATCTAAAGTATGCCCTCTGACACAACAGGTTCAACTCAAATATCTTGTGCTTCTGAATGCCTAAAAACTCTCATCCCGTGCACCGCATGCAAATAGCCACACACCCAGAGGAACCACTTCATTTCCTGAGGACATCCAGGCCCACACAACTCCACTTATGTGGCCATTTCTCCAACAGTGAAAAAGCTCAGTGGTTGGCGATTCTGCTGAGATCTATTTTTGGTGAAGGAGGAGGAATGGAAACAAGCGAAGGCCTCTATTTTCAGGTTACACACTACTGGGTGAATCCATCATTTGGGGGCTCTTGACACAGGATTACTTTGGTTAAGCAGAAGCCAGGAAAACCCACAGGTGTGTGTTTTTCTGCTGATATTAACCTTGTGTGAAACCCTGGGTTTAGGGACATGCTGTCAGGAGTTTTTACAGGAAAAAATGGCTATTACAAGTGTGGATTTCTGTTTGTTTTTTTTCTAAGTTGATGGAACGCAGAGAACTTTAAAGACCTCATGGTCCTGTGAGGATTTAAGAATGTGATAGTCTCAATTTGTCCATCCACACCCAAGATCAAACTGTCGATCCTCTGCTAGCCTATTCAGTAATCCTGGCACACTCTCATGAAGTTTGTGGCTCGGCAGCTGGAGTTGGGGCAAAAGTTCTTCGAGGTACCTCTGGTCCTGACTTGTAGCGGCTCATAGAAACTGGTTCACCACCACTTCCCATCAGTCAGTGGAACTGAGGACCTGACACATGCCCCTCCGACCACTGCTGTGAGACTGACAGACAGTCAGAAAGTGGAAAGTGAGAAGAGAAGTTGGCCTGGAAAAGGGGGGGGAGCATGGCTCCAGCGCTTCTGGCATGACGATGGATTTATGGCTAGCCCTCTGGGTTTCAGGGGTGAGGGGTGTTGCTGGGAGTGATAGGTTAGGGGTTAGGGGTCGTGGGGCTGAGGGGTGGGACGAGGGGCACAGCTGCAGGGCTTGGGCTTGAATGTGGCAGGCCGGCTGGCTCATTAACGCTGCGCGTGTCAACCCAACAGGAAGGGATCAGTAACTGGACAGCTTTCTGTCTAGACTCAATCAGCATGGATTTAATGAGGAGCAGAAGAGTTGTTTGAACTTTTAACCTTCTGCACAACAAAATGCAGTGTTTCTAAAGGCCCAGTTTGCAAAGGAAACTATGAATGTTCATGATGGCGTCCAGAATGAAAAATTGGGCGGTGGGATTTCCAGCTGTAATAGCCTAAGGGCTGCAATAAAACAAGTCTAACAACAGTGACACTACACTCACATGAACAAGTTGGTCCTGGGTGTCATACTCTTTGGTGCAGCCCTCCCAGTGGCAGTTGGTCTCATATATGGCCTCAGGCTCCTGTTTACACTCGTCTTTATCCAGATCCTCACTCAGGTCCAAGATCCCTCCACAGTTGTCCTAAAGAAAGGCGACAGCACATTGTCAGAAGGAAGCTGTCAGACAGTACAGTGTGTATCCATTAAAACTTACAAATGAAAAACATGCCTATTTTACCTGAATCAGTGGTCAAAATGTTGTAGAAGCATTCTGTACTGCACCTCTCTCATCTTATCTGTTTATTAATTCTAATGAGTTGTTACTTGATTTCAATACAAGACGACACCTTTTGTCAATGATTAAAGCTGCTTTTTTACTCAATATCTATAATCCATCCATCCATCCATTTTCTACCGCTTATCCTCATAGGGTCAAGGGGGGGCTGGAGTCTATCCCAGCTGTCTTAGGGTGAAAGGCATGGTACACCCTGGACAAGTCTCCAGTTCATCACAGGACACATAGAGACAGACAACCACTCACACTCACATTCACACCTACGGTCAATTTAAATTAGCCAATTAACCTAATCCCCATGCATGTTTTTGGATGGTGGGAGGAAGCCGGAGTACCCGGAGAGAACCCACGCAGACACGGGGAGAACATGCAAACTCCACACAGAAAGGCCCCCGGGCCGGGATTCGAACCCAGCTGAAGCAGTGATAGAGATAGCTTAGACGCACAAGAAAAATTTATGCAGTTGATTTGTAGGTGACGGTCAAAAAGTATTCTACAAGAATGTGTATTATGGCAGGTATCATTTGATTTTCCTACCTGAGAAGAAGGTGAGATGGGCATCGGGCCCTCTGCTTCTGTCTTAACCTTTGACCTCTTGGTGGTCAAGGGGTTGACTGTGCTGCTCACTGCTGGGTCTCCACTGGCATTCTGAATGACACATAAGAGCAGAGATGAGTTGAAAGAGATTTTTATGGCAGAGATCATTTCCTGAATGATATTTCGAAGCAACAAAGGAGGCAGGAAGGTAATGTTTTCCTTTCACTATGGTATCCTTTTGTCATTCATACATAAATATTCTAAATCTTCAATCCAAACACCATCCACTGACTCAACAACACACATTCATAAACATGAATCATTCCATAACATATTCCTAACATATACCAACCTATCCATGCATCCATTAGCCATGTTATTAATCAGAGAATCCTTTCATTACATTAAATCAACAGATCCCATACAGTCCCACAGAGAGCGACAGAGGAAAGTGAGATAACAGAGTAAAGGAGTGATTGTTTTTGGCTCGATAGTCTGCTGCAAAGAGATGTGTGGAGTCCTTGTTGCACCAGGCACAGCGGCCTATAAGTAAGACTAGGACCCGCCGTCGAGACTAAACAGTTTAGACTGCTTTATGATCGCCAAAGCCACAAGGAAATATGAAAGTAGAGGAGTTATTGCCCTCAGTACAGAGGGGGAAGGCAGCAGTGTCGAGGGGGGGGCTTTGATCTGCCAACAGATTCTTAAGACGACTGCAAGACAAAGACACACAAGGCCTGTTAAAGCTCTAATAGAGACGAAAAGAAATATATAAAATAGAAAGCAGCTGATAAATGATTGAGCGTGTGTGTATCTTAAGGTTCATTGGAGGAGGTCCAATATCAGAGGGGGGTCTTCTAATCCCACCCAGACGCTACGGTGCATTTTGGCATTTCTGCAGGCCTCAATGATTCGTTCAGTTGGCAGAAAACCAAGAAGGAAATATGCTTCTGATCACTGCTGAAATGAAACTCAATGTGTCTTTTGTGCATTTGTGTGAATGTAGGTGTGTTTTGTATGAGTGTATGGGCATATGCTAATGCCAATACATACTCTTGGATAGTCCTAGTGTGTGTCAGTGGACACTGACACAGATCTGGAGGCAGCTGATAGCAGTGTGAGTGAGGTGGAGTGATTCACTGAGTGGGAAGTTTACATTACATTACTCTGTGTATATACAGAGGGCTGATAAAGAGAGACAGAGACAGGGGGAAGTAAGACAGATGGAACTGTGAGGGAGCCTCCTGCATATTTCTGAAGTGAGACAATTTAAAGAAAAATACTTCATTCATGACTACTTCATGCTGGCTTCATGAGCAGTTCAAACCCTCCTCCTTCATTCAGAATAAGTGTGAATTAGTGCTGTAACAACTGGTTGATCAGCTTAACATTAACCATCAACAATTTGATCATCAATTGATAGTTTATGTCATATAGAAAGCACAACATGGATAACTGTATGTCTGGACAAAAGACATCCTATTTGGCTCTGTGAGCCTCTGTGATGGGCATTTTGTGTCCTGAAACAATCAAATATTTTTTTTCTTTCCATGCCAAACTGCACTGCACTCCAATTTTGATAAGTTAATGTCACTGATGGCACTCACCACTTTCTGATTTTTGTTCACATGCCTTACATCTTACTGCATACTATCACCTCCTCAGTCTGGGTGCACACACCTAAACACCTGCATCACTGTATCTCTGTCTCTGTACATGACTAGCTAGCACTGAAAATACCTTTGATATTCTAATTATGTGTAAGACAACTTATAAAAGACAAATGTATCCGAAGCAGGTCACTCCAAAGATATACATACAGTACATATATATCCAAGACCAGTTGCTAGTGGTGCTAGCTACTGAAAAATAGTAACTAGTTACAGTTACTATTTACTTCATTCAAAAAGTAACTCAGTTACTTTGTTGATTACTTAGATCAAAAAGGAACATGTTACTGTTAAAAGTAACTTTTGGTTACTCTTTAGGACCCTGGGGAGTGAGAGTTTGCCATTTGATGTGTTCATGGTCATATTTGGAGCTTGCATCAACATAACCTCAAAGTGTAGTGCTGCCAGCTCTTCCAGCCTTACAGACGTACAACAAAACATGTAGCTACTGTTTATGTAAGTAGCAGATTGCATGAATTGTCTGGTTGATTAATCCAACTTTCCGAGTTGGAGATCTGACTTCATGGGGGTTCTTATTTAAATTCTGACTTGAAGTTGGAAATTCCGACATTTGTGTACAACTGAACGCACCATGAGTTGAATCACACAAATGCAGGGCTCGCAGCGCTGCTGCAGTGATATTAATGCTCTGTTTTACCAGAGATATTTGTCTCATTACTGGAAAAGTGGGGGGACGGATTGGTGTTTCTATACAGTCTATGAAATCTCTATGAGTCTGAGGGAGACACGTCCCCTGTTCCTGGTGCCATCTAAGAGCATGAATAAGAGCAATCCGAATTCATCAATCAGGAAATCATTTACCAAGTAACAGACAAACGCACCATTTTGTAACGGTAAATGCGTTTATTTATTTAAAAAGTAAAGTGTTCGAGTATTAGTTAGTGCCCAACACTGTCTAAGACACATTTCAGTTCAATTCAGGCACTGATTACTGTACATGAAGATTATAATTTCCATATCAATATATTTATCCAAAGCATACAAGTGTAACACGAGGTAAAAATGTCCCCATTCCTACCTGGTTTGCTTCAGAGTTGGCGCTATTGTGGGAGGTGGACATAGGGGAAGCAGTGAGAGGGTGTTGGCGAGCAGAGAAAGAGGACGCCGAGGGTTGAATGAGAGGAGGTGTGTGGCCGAAGGCGTTGAGACTCCTCTGCTGGGACAGCAGCTGCTGGTACGCCACAGGGTTGATGGGGTGAGGGAAGCTGAACGAGGGGCTGTGCAACAGGGAAGAGGGAACAAGTGAATTCCACTTAATAAGCACCAAATTTTTCCAGTGATGGTAGTTCAGCCTCTATGAGCAAAGGTACTGATTGGGTGCTAATTAGTATTAGTAGTGTAACATAGTAGTCCTGGGAGATAAGGTCAGTGTTCACAAGACGGTGCAAATGTGGTGTCACCTGAGGGGTTTTGGCTTGACTGGATAAAACAAAGGTAGTATAACTTTTTAAATGTATGCACTTGTAGTGTCTAGCTACCTGATCCCTCCGACTGAAAGGTGTCCGTAGGAGCTGCTGGCAGCAGAGCTGGAGCGAGAGTTATTGATGTAGGCTACCAGGGAGTTGGGTGAGGTGCGGATCATGGTTTGCAGGTCAATGCTGGCGTCTGACAGCGGGGAGATAGACAGCGCCCTCTTCCTGCTCAGTCGAGGCGTCAGGCGTGGGCTGGAGAATCGTGATACTGGACACAAAAAGACACAATAGAGACAATGTCAGCCGTTTGAGCATTGCTACCTTGGAGCAACTACCTTGCTTGAATTTCTTGCTAACAAATATATGCACAATGAATTTGTGGTATAAGAACCTTTGAGACACTGCTGTTATGGCTTATGGTCAGCAGAAGAACTAATGTGTAAATTATCTTGTGTTTCCATTAAATCTTGGCCTGGTCTAAATAGAATCCAGCAGTTATCATGGACCAAGTTGGAAGAAACATTCAGCCCTGAGCATTCTGGTGGAGGTCACAGCCATGCTAAGCCACACTCTATCTCCTGCATCGCTCTCACACACACACAAACACACACAGCTCCCCTTATTTAACATTCACATGCTCTTATGCATAATGAATTGCTCCCAATCATTCTCAGTAATTACCGTGATAGCAATCTCTTTCAGACTGCTGTACTTGGGCAAGTTAAATGGAGGCAATTTAAACAAATTGATCTCAGAATACCATTAAAAAAAGAACAAGGCTGACGCACAAAGGTAGTGTTCATGGCCTTCCGCTAGACCTGACTGCTTTCTTATTCCCATAGAACAGAGACAGTGGAGACTACTTTCCCATGAACTTAAGGAGAAGGCTATTTATTTTTCCATACATACTGATAGTCTATCATTCATGTGTATTTATTTCTTTTAAATTTCTGGGGCATGTGGCTGCTCCATAGATAGATTATTTGCTTGGGACCAACAGGTGTGAGGGGACAGAAAGCAGGACTTCCATGAGTGTCTTTGCGCACACATGTAATTACGTCTTAGAGGAGACATCATCAGAGGCGCGAGAAGCAGGAAACTCATAATGGGCCTTTCACAACTCACCTAATCACACATTTGCTACACGTCAGCCTCACTGCTGTCAATGTGGAGCCAATCCCAGACTCTTTGCCAGTGGAGCTCGGAACCCCTCAAGCAAAATGAATGCAGGCACCATAATCACCGCGCCAGACCTACAGCCATAAACCAGGATCTTACATCCAAAACTATTATGTTTGGAGGTGGCGAGTCGTAAAGCTGAGGCATATGCACTTAGTTAAAAGGCCCCCAGGACGACAGACAGCAGACGACAGTAGATGGGGGCCTGGTGGAGATGATAGCAATGCGTATGAAAGAGTTGGCAAAACAACAAACGGTCCTCAGAAATGTGCCTTTTTAGGGTAATAAATTAATGTGGCATCTTTGGTTGTGGAATAGGGGAAGAACAGAAGAAACGTAGAGAGTGGAGACCAGACAGGCATTCCTCCACTTGGAACATGGATCGTCACGAATGAGGAATTCATTCCCATAAGCTGTGCATTGCATAGGGGTTGTGCAGCTGCAGGGATCTGCTACTTTTGCAATGAGGCAAGCTTTCTTTCTTACCTATAGACTTAATGGCAGATAAGTGCATTAATATATCCCTTTATAAAGCAGGAAACAGGCCTCACAGGCTGGTGGCCTGGTAGCCTGGCGCCTGCCTCACCCTTCTGGGCACTGTGCCCACAACATCACCTTCTACCTCCATCACCAACCCACCCCCTCATTCTACCTCAGCTCAGACGAATTCTTAACGCCTCCAGCAACAATGCTGGAATATCTACTATGGTTGTTCATGCACAGCTGAGGTGCGGACAAGCTCATTTTGTTTAGCTCAGTGTTGTTTTAATGGATCTCATCGGTTTAACCTAATTTTACCTGGAACAAATTTCACACAAGAGAGCACGCACAAACCTCACCGCTTGATAAAGGAGTGTTTTATTGGTGGCGGGTGTAATTGAAAGGGTGAGCAGGTTCCGGCAGGGAGTGAGAAAACAGATGTTGCACAGGCCGTGGCGGCGCGGCAGTGTGTGGCAATATGGTGTGTGTTTGCATGGCAGTGTGTGTCTATGTGTGGGACTGCATCATGGGCTGGTTGTAATTGTGGGATCTGGATTTATATAGAGAGTCATAATTACAGGCGCTCCAGTGCACATTGATACAGAAAAGAAAAAAAATACATTAAAAGGATGGGAGGGAAGAATGTGTGTGCGTGTGTGTGTGTGTGTGTGTGTCTGTGTGTGATTATTTTAAGCATTTGCTGTGCTGTTTTAGCTGAAATGGCTTTGTGGAAAAGGAAAACACTTTAATTGGAGGGTTGTGCTAATCCCCAGAAGCAGCTTCCAGCGTCACCCATGGGCTCAAGCACATGCGGCACCTTTCTATCATAAAGTGTGGATATAACAAGAATGGAAAATGTATTTTCATTCATCAAGCAAACCACTTAGTAAGAATAGTGTGTTTTTTTGGAATACATAAGGGTGAAAACCCAAATATTTTGTGCATTTAAATGTAATCAAGCTCTCTCGACAAGCAGCATACACAACTTGTGCAGTTTAGGGGACGGGCTACAGTAGGTGCATTGCTGTGGGTTTTTGTGGGCAAGTGCAAACACAGATTTGTGTACATACGTGGAGCCACAGTACAATATTCCCCCTGACCAAGACACCACCACAGCACTGGTGAAAAATCTTCTGGTTTTACAGATGATGATGTGTCATCATAGCCAAAAAATGTAGACACACCCTAGTGGCAGAAAATCTTTTTGCCTAGCAGGAAGGTCGAGTGGTGCACGATAGGAGCTAATCCTGACTCCGGCAAGGAGTCTGTCGGACCAATCACGACGCTCTATCTGTGTTCGTCGTTGGGGTGGGCATAGCATGACGTAGTGACGACAGGGCTGTGTGATGCTGGAGATAGCAAAACAACCAAGATGGCTGTGGCTAACGAACAGCGGTCATTTGAACTGGCTCTGTCATCGAGTTTGGAAGCGTTAGACTTGGGCTTTTCTTTGAAAGTTGAGCAGAAAGAAGCACCCAAGTCATCCATTTTAAAGAAGGATATATTTGCTGTTTTGCTGATCGGTCACAGCAAAAGTCTAATTTACCAGCTGGTTCCGCTGGTAGCATCACATTGTCTGTAGCTCTAATTGGTCATAGCACTGGCCTATTACGTTACGCAGTTTGACAGACAATGGTTGGTCCCACCCAACAGGCTTCAACTCTGCCTATGGACTGCCCCCAGACTACATTTGAAGTTATAGTCTGGCTTGTCTGGCTTCTATTTATTGAAGTAGAAATTATTTCATCTATTTTCTACCGTTTATCCTCATAGGGTCGCGGAGGGGCTGGGGCCTATCCCAGCTGTCTTAGTGTGAAAGGCAGGGTACACCCTGGACAAGTCTCCAGTTCATCACAGGACACATAGAGACAGACAACCACTCACATTCATACCTACGGTCAATTTAAGTTAACCAATTAACCTAATCCCCATGTATGTTTTTGGATGGTGGGAGGAAGCCGGAGTACCAGAGAGAACCCACACAGACATGAGGAGAACATGCAAACTCCACACAGAAAGGCCCCGGGCCGTGATTCGAACCCGGTACCTTCTTGCTGTGAGGCGACAGTGCTAACCACTACACCACCGTGCCATATATATAATTTTCATTTTTTCCCTCTCTAATATGACTAACTCTGAACAACCCCACCACCCAACACCCCCAGCACATTGCAGCTTGAGCCTGTGCCAGCAAGGCCCCAGTCCTCCAAGTCTTCAGCCAGCCTAGCCACCCCACAGGCCAGTCAGTGGGAAAATTTATTTATTTTCCGTGCTAAATCTCACTAATACCAACACTGTGAATTTTATTAGCTAGGAGGCTCGTGCTGAATCCTCTATGAGCCCCCAGTGTCCAGCCTAAAGCCGCCGTTGTGTTTGCCAGTGCGTTTATACGCACACTTCCACCCATGTGCTCATGGACCAGCATATAGTTAAGTGTTTGTGTATGCAGGCTGAGGAGACCCACCCCCCCACCCCAACCCTTCTTACTGCCACATCAATACACAAATCTTTTGCCCTCACTCCCTGCGCTGCATCAACACTAAAATCTTTTTTCCCCAGGATGGCATGCATTTACTTTGGCCGTTGCTTTTGTCGTGGGAGCATCTGCGTTTACCCGCAAGGTGCTCTGACATTTCTCTGCCCACCCACCCCTTACATATCTGCTCGCTCGTATACAAACACACAGTCTTCTGAAAGCCTCCTGATGTCAAATACCATAATGTGACTTTATTTGTAGTACCTACAGTAGTAGCATTGTACTGCTAAATTTAACTGCCCTTATATTAGCTTTGTATCAGTACAATACAATAGGGGTAGTATATGCACAACATTTGTATGTATATGTATATAGTATATGAGCAACATTGAATATCCCCCACTCAATTACTGGTTGTGTTGTAGATTTTTGCCAGTTTTATCACTGAAAATGTACTGTATGTTGTCTTCTCAGTGGTGGCAATAAGCCCAGTGCATTGCTGTTGTTATAGACTCTCTACCTTTTGAGTCAAAGGGAATAGCAGCTTGAATTTTCAGTCCATATGTAATTCAAAACAAGGCTGTGTACTGATGTGTACCATTCAATAAGATTTTAATCACTTCTACAGTTTTAATAAAAGTAAGAATCTTTACATAGCGAAACACAATCCAAATAACCAGTTTTTGGGGGATAGGTTTGTGGACATTGGGAAAATGTGATGTCTGTAGTTACGTCACTTCAAACAACATTGCATTATTTTTTAACGTTGTCTTCCTCATATAACGGAGAGAAATGTTTAAGTCGAGGCATGCCCAACAGTAAATACTAAAATTCATGAGTGGAACGGCAAGATCCATGTCCCTGACACTCCCCTCGCCGCGATGCATGTGTCCACATATTTTCCACCAGCACAATTTTAAACAGCGGCACTCACTGTTTCATGGCTCAACCGTCAGCTTTGCAACTCACTTATCCAGAGAATAAACAGGGGTATATGTGGTGGGGGTGGGGGGTGGAGGGTATGGGTTCACTGAGGGCTCCTAGTTTTTTGCGGTGGGTCTACTGACTATTAATGCATGAATTGATTTTTAATATGGGTTTTATCAGCACTGCCTTCCAAAACTAACTGTGAGGGATGAAGCACATATTTGCCACCTCTGCCACTACTCCTCCTCCCACGCTTTGGCAGTAAATGAGGCCTTTGATTCAGACCGAGGCTGCCCGCTATGACCATTAGCTGGCCGCCTTGGTCAATATGGGCCCTGTGTCTGCTGGCCGCAATGGAAGAGCTTCCAGGCTGGCAGAGTGACCTGAACCTGACCACATCACTCCTCGCATGGTCAAACACTAAATAAAACCTGCCTGGATGGTGGCGGCAAGTGTGGACACAGGGTTGAGAGCGAGTGGGGGTGGAGGTCGTGTGGACAAGGCAGCACGGCGGCGGTCACTGAGGTGGTTGGAGGTAGAAAAAGGTGAAGGATGAGGAAGGAGATGGTGTCTCCAGTTTCTGCAGGGCCTCTCACCCTTCGTCACCCTTCCCTTTCAGCACCACTGTGTTTAACTACAGTGAGAATACCGTCAGTAGTGTCATGCAGTCACTCTGGAGAGTGTGACACTGCAGTGGTGAAGCAGTGGAGTCATTTTCGCTTTCTTTCCTGGTGGGTGGTGGTTGGATGAAAGAAAGAGCGAGGGCTCCTGATGCAGGACAGGTGAGTCAGTGCCAAGTGTGTTTGAAGTGTGTTTGATTATCAGGCCTACTTTCATGGATGGTTTTCCACTCTGTGCACTTTCTGTTCCTCATTTATAAGGACTGAAGGTTTCTTGGATGCGTTTCCCTGCTGAAATCAAACGTTTGCTCTGGTGCTTGACCGTCATCTTGATAGAGGGCCGTGGTTCTAACTGGCATGAACGAACAGACTGACCTCTGTGGACTTGTGTGCAAACGTGTGTGTGTGTGTGTGTGTCTGGTCTCTCTGTGTCAGTGTTAAGCTGCCTCAGCCCTGCCAGTAAGTGGACAGCACATGCAGCTTTATCTCCCTGACACAGAGAGAGCAGACACAAAGCTATCAAGGTATCAAGGTAATTCTCTTCATGCTCCACTTTTTTACAGTAACCACAGATTTTTTTGTGGGATGTTACTCATAATGACAGCAGAAACACACCTGAAACACCTTCAGAATAAGAGACTAACACATGTTTTTACGAGCTCCTGGCCTTGGAGCTTTTAAGTGTTTATGCACCCTCGATTAGCCCCATGCTACGTATATGTGTCTAAAAAAGCTTCACTTGCTTTGATGTGGGGAACTCTTCCATGAGAAAGCCTCAAGAGGAAGAAAAAGAAGATGGTATCAACTGACTGGTGCTGAGAACAAAGGGCAATGTGGCTGTTAAGTCAAGCTATTACTCCTGTACCAGGGATGAGAGGCACACACATGCTTTGGTATTACTGGAATAGCAATTATTTAGAGACATAAATAATTGTCTGCGTGGTTCTCTCCGGGTACTCCGGCTTCCTCCCACCATCCAAAAAAAAGGAAGGGGATTAGGTTAATTGGCTAATTTAAATTGACCGTAGGTGTGAATGTGAGTGTGAGTGGTTGTCTGTCTCTGTGTGTCCTGTGATGAACTGGAGACTTGTCCAGGGTGTACCCTGCCTTTCACACTAAGACAGCTGGGATAGGCTCCAGCCCCCCCGTGACCCCATGAGGATAAGCGGTAGATAATGGATGGATGGATTTGAGGTAATAAAATACTTAAAAAAATACATAGTGTCCCTTTAAGTTAAAAAACTAGCTATTTCATGAATAGCAAGTTGTAGCAGCTGAAGTGCTGTTATGCTGGATTCATGAGTCGATATTTCTGTCAAAATCAACATATAACAAAGTGTCTTATCCTCACCATCCACTGGGCTGATGTAGTCTGGTAGATGAGCTGCAGCTGCAGCTGCTGCTGCTGCCGCCGCTGCGCTGCTCTGCATCAGCAGGTCACCGTAGGGGCTTCGCTGGCTGGCACTGGTCATCAGGTGGTAGTACTCTGAGGGGTTGGCCCCTGGTGGTGGAGGGGGCAGACTGAAGAGGCTGCGGTCCTTCAGGTGTTCATGGGTCACTGCAGCGGAAATGGGAGGAACAAATAAGAGATAAACAAAGGGAGCTGGCCACATTGTCTATGGGCTGAGCTAAACATACTCTGATTTTGTCATTTGACATGACCTTTGACAGAATGATAAAACAAAGGCATGAGTGGAAAGGCAAGGCTCAACAGAGGAGACGAGTGATCTGCTTTACAGATTTGATGATTTGTGCTTGCATGCATGCCTTTGGGCACAAGGCTTTTGATAAAAGATGTCTGATGTCTTTGAGGCTTGCTGGGTTATGGGGAAATATCTCGAGGGAGTAAAGGAAGCAGAGGGAGAGATGGAGCTGGTGCGGTGGGGGGGGGTTGGGGGTGTAGAGGGAAGGAATACCACATTCCTACACTTCTCTGGCACTCTTCCTCTATATATGCACTAAGTTTGACAGGCTGGAGTCATGCACAGAGTGCAGGTGCATGCAAACACGCACTCATAATGCTCAGGAAGCCTTAAATGCTGCATGTGCAAAGGTAATATTGACGTAAAATGTGTTAACACCTGCACCCAGTAAAGTCACATTTAAAAGTGTCAGGAACTATAAGAGTGAGAGATGGATGGGTTTATGCCCCCCTTTCCTCGGTGGAGGGTACAGGGGTGTGGACTGATGGTGAATTAATATGCATGCTGCTGGAAATGGGGGATGTGGGGGTAGGGATGCTGGGGGAGCCCTCCCCCACCCTCTGACACATACACACAACGACGCATATAAACCAAAAAAAAATGCGGATCCATCAGAACCTATTAGGCCATGGCTGTGGAAACAGTGCACAGGCAGTGTGTCTGCGCTCCACCAGTGATGCGGACATATTCTTTTGGTTCCTCTATGGCTGCCAGATCACGTTACCACCTCCACAGAGTACCATTTGTGTCTGTGAGTGTGTGACCTCACTCAACACAGAGGCTGAGAGACAGCAGATACACCTCCCCTGGAGGTTATAGATGGAAGTGAATTCACTTTCCCCCATATAAAAACTGACCAGTTTAAGCGAAGTACACTGAGGTTCTGGACTATATAGTCCATGAATTTCACAGTGAAATTAAATGGTCAATGATAAATGTGGGTCATATAGGAGTAAACAGTGGCTGATTGAAGAGTCTGCAGCATGTTTGTGGCTCTGTGAGGCTGCACTGAGGTGCAATGATGCTTTGAGGCAGATGCTAACATACTGTAAGTGACTATAATAACATGCTGGCAGTTATAATGTTTACCATGTTCACAGATTTCACCAGCTGGTATCTGGTAAACTTAGTTCGTAAACTAAAGTACTGGACAAATCAAACATTTGACATGATGATGGAGGAAAGGTTAAGAGATCACCATGAGGAGATCAAGAATGCTTTTTGATGTCACAATGCCATTCCTCCCTAATCATGTTCGTTTATATGGTATATCCATAGGTGGAAGCAAGAAATTATTCATTAGACTACTGTAACAAAGTTACAAAGTTTTTGGTGTACTTGTACTTTTTGTGTTTTGTAGAATTATGATTAGCATTATTATCTAAGTGACCCAAATCAAACAGAGTGTTAATGACTGATTGCTGCATTAAGATAAAAGTTCAAATGCTCATAGTGGTGACTTCTGAGCTCACCTCAACTTTAACTTTTCTGAGGTGTGTAAGCTTAGTTTTTAGTGATGTTTTGATTGGCTATTTAATAAATGCTCCAAAATTTTGATTGCACATATTGACAGGAAATTTGGTTTAATTTGGTTTGATCAACTGTATGCACCACTTGCAAAAGCCTTTCTATAGAAAAGGAATAAAGAATTGCATTGTTCTGAAAGTGTAAACATTAGCATTTAATGAAATTCTTTTTTTAGATATGTTCTTGAATTGACAGTAGTATCATATATCCTCATCCCCGCCCCCTCCTTCCCTTAAAAATGTAACGTAGGAATATTTACACAGAGTGCATTGTACTTTTTACTTTAGATAATTTTTTTCAAAAGCATTATTTCTTGAGTACAATGTTCTATCACTGGTCCACCTCTGAGCTGACCTTAAGTAGTCATTGTTTTCCAGGTATCTCTAACAGAAGGCTTACACACGCTCCACTGAGCTCTGTGTTTCCACACACTTTATTTATGTTCTGCAGAGCTGCAGAGTGGCCTCCATTTGGTGCCATACTTCCCTGCCACTTTATCAGTGACAGCATCTCTTCCGCAGTGCTTCTCTTGAAAGGCGGGGAGGCATTACTTGCCAGCAGCATGTGCTTGGTGATTTATTGGTGCTGGTGCAGGCCTGTGGCTCCTCACTTCCCCAACCTGTTGTTTGAACAGGGGTAGCGAGGACAGGTCTGTCATCACGTGAACTCAATAGTTCGGGGGCATGTTTTTCTGTACTAATTTCCATGATTTCTCCTCCACAAACATATATACAGGCAGGAAAGTAGTGAATACTGTGAAGCATATCCCTGATACACCCGCAATTCACCAGCATGCACACACTTGTAAAAACACCATTACAGGCTTGATGAAAGGTGTGCTTTAGCTCCTTATGTAGTGGAATGTATAAGGTGCAGGACTAATTATCACCGTTGGTGAAATAATCAACTGTGTAAACTATGGCACGTATGCAAAGAAGCAGACAGTTCATGATGAACAGGATACATAAATTTTGAACCCGCTCAACTCTAATCACACCTTAATGTGAACTTGGCACGGGAGCTGCTGAAAAGCCTCATGTGTGAAAGCTTACCTCATGACTTGCAGTTTATTCTTCATGGAGTGTACATCGGATAAGTCATATGAACACTGAAGCTGAGTGTTTTCTCTGTGCATATGCAAGACGGTGATTGAAACCTAGACGGTATGGAGGTATGGCGGGACACTGGAAGTTGTTCACACATTAGGTACTGTATCTTTACAAGCTCTAGTGAATGTGTATGCATTGAGGTTAAGAAAACAAAAAGAGGAATTTGCTTGACAGCTATAGTTTGAAAAGCTATTTATGGTAGTTGGTACAAATAGTATGTAGAGCAAAGACCTTGAGTAAAAAACATGGAAGGTGGAGATATGTTAAACATATCACACGTCCTGTGTCACATAACACTGTGACTCAAGTGGAAAACGTCTGTTCTGTTTTTTGTGTTACAGTGGTTGAGGTTATTTTGTGACGTAGTGTGGTGAATTTCTTCTTTTGAATTGGTATTAGCGATATATCATTTGTAGATACACTGTATAGAGGTTGTGATATTATGTCAGGTAAATCATACCTTCAGCAGGGCTCAGTCCTCGGGCCGCTGAGATCATGGAGAGGGTGGGGCTTCCGTGAACCGAGCGCAGGTAGTGCTCCATGTGGGGGCTGACGTATGGGTGTGGAGGGCTGAACGGTGACTCACCCGTCCCGGGCGCCGCGTGGGGAGATAGACGGATCAGGGAAATATCTGAGATGACTGGACTGCCTGTCAGTCCTGGAGGTCTGTGAAGACCAAAAACCAAAAGTTAGACCAATTTAAATAAATAACACACAGATGGAAGAGAAGAGGTGGAGTGAGGAGGAGATGGAGGATGAGGGCACAAAAAAGAGATAGTGGGACATAGAGATGAGTACAGACCTCCTGTCTTAATGTGATTACTTGCTCGATTATCATTGATAATCTTCTCTGGTATGTTCATAGACAAGCCTTAACTTCTGTGATTCCACAAAAGTGTCTGCAGTCTCAATCCACTTACATCCTTTCCCCTCCCCAGTCCCACAGCTAATACATAATAATCCTCTTTTGTTCGCCTTTCCCTATTAAGCCCTACAGCTACAGGCAAGTCGAGACCAAGGGCTTTCCACTGTGAGGCTACCAGGAAGTACATTCTCTTCTGTTTGGGTGGGCAAAACTACACGGTCTCACATCAGGTATTACACGCTGTAATGATACAAGACTGCAACCGGATGCTCAAAACCTCAAGTTTGAAGTAGCTGCCAATAGCTACCTTTGGCAGTTCACAAAGTTCTCCAATAGCCTGCCGTTCTCACCAGCCTTACAGTAAATGTGTCGCCTGACAGGTAATTGGCTCTGCTTGCAAGAACACAGACAAGTGAGTGCTGTAACTCTCAACTGCCCAGAGGGGCTGAACTCTAGATAAAAATGTGTTGCTGGCCGCTGGCACAGGCACAGCCCTTTGAAGGGGCACTAGTGTTATGTCGACCGTGTGTGCTTGAGCTGTGATAAGAGGCCTGCCGCTGCCTCAGTGTGTGGTGACAACACCTGGTCGAAATTCTGCTCTCAGAAAGGAGGAGGAGCGATGACTGATAGAACAACTGAAAGTGTGGCTGGATTTGTGTTTTCACTGTAAGTGATAAATTGTCAATTATCACTGTTGCTGGGGTTTTGATTTATGTGGACTTTCAGGAGAAAGATAGCAGACCCAGAAGACAACAAATATTAGCTTTCTCACTAACTCCAATTGATAAAAAGGGTTGAGGGTCAATGTAATATGAGTGCAAATATTTATCGTCTTTGGTCAGTTTGCTACCATGTTCATCCTCACTTCACATTTTCAAATGACAACCTAAAGCAATTTCAAACAGCCGTCTGTATGAAATATACTTTCTGCTAACTTCAATGTAACCCCTTTGCGAGGAAGTCTTTGTAGGATGGGAGGAGTCAAACTTAATACGTTTACACAGGAGGTGGCTTCTGTACTTTACTGATGCCAGTTATGTAACAAAGCTATTTTAACCTCAAACCTTTTCCTAAACCTAACCAAGTAATTTTGTTACATAAGTTAACCTACGTTAGAAGTTTACACTATTCAAGTAACAAGAGAATATGGAAACACATCCTGACCTGATGCTTGAGGGTTGCAGGGAGTGTCATATTTTTAAGTTTAGGGTCAGTGACCAATCGAGCTGTGAGTGAAAATGTGTTGCATCAGGAGTGATTTCTTTGTGGTACACATGACCACAGTAGCACTTGCATACAACAATCCAATGTAATAAAAAAAAAGAGCAGACACTGTTAAAGCTGACAGTTAATCAGCACAATGGCTGTGGTGACCGTATGAGTGTTTATATGTGTGGTTTTGATTCTTGGCAGCAACAACTGAATGCTTATGTTTAAAGGGGTGTGAGAAATGGTTCACACTAACTGGTACGGTGTTATTCACTTAACTATGGAGCTATTTCTATAACTGCATCTCAAGTTTTGTATGTGTTTGTGGACCGAGTGCTCAGCAGGACTACAGCAGGAAAATAGATGCCTTAAGGTCAGTAAATAGTTAAGTTGGTCATCATCATTCAGAAGAATCATATACTGTATATTCCAGTATACTAAATAATAATGAATCAGTCAAGGGTGTCAGATCGCTTGACTGAAGAAATGCAGGTTGTTGTTCATGTCTGTGGCTATGAAAGGTGGACTTAATACCCAGCAAGCATGCTTGGCAGAAGCATCCTCCCTTCAGAGTTTTCCTGCTCAGTCTCCCATTCACTGTCTCTGTGTGGACGGCAACCTGCGCCAGGACCGGCCCTGCCCAGCTCAGTCCAAGCCAACCAACCCAGAGCCTCGGCCCTCGCTCCATTTCCAGTAAGCGCCTGCAGACTGCTGGCCTTGTCTGGAGGCCAACTTTCTGCTGTCAGGCCCAGTCTTCCTCTACAAACAACCATAAAGAGCCCTCTGTTCTGGGCGGGAGGGGAGAAGTGAGAAGAAACAGACGCTTCATACACAAAAACACGCTTCCCTCAGTCGGCCTCGGAGCAGCGTACAGAGCGCTGGCAGTGCCGCCTCAGATTAGTGGTCGGGTGCTTCACTGAAGGACTACCTGTGCAGGCTGGCACTGCTGCTGGCTCTCTTTCTTATCAGACTGGGTGACTCAAAGGTCATTAAAGTAATCACACTGGGATTCCCAATTTCATGACTCTATGCTAAATATTTTGTAAATCATAATTCATGAAAATACGACATAAAAAATGGGTTTACTATTACATAATTTTGTGTGACCAGACCCAAACCAACAGTCCCTCTTTTAGTAATTTCAAGGTTTTCTATGCTTAGCCTTGAGTCCATTGATTTCAACTGAAGATTCTTTCATAACCGGTCACAAATATATGGTAAATAATTTTTTATTTAATCTGCATTTGGTGATGTAGTGAGTAACTGTGTCAGGGGTATGTGAGACCGAATCAGAATAAACTACCATGTGATTTCATGGTCACCCACACTGCAACAGACATGTCTTTAATTTTTTTTTGGAAGGACATGGAATTCTACGGCACCTACAAAGGTGATGTTGGTATGTATAAAAATCACTAGCATCATTATTTTTATTTAAGCTAATTTAAACACTGGGTGGTGTAGTGGTTAGCACTTTTCCAGGCCCGGGGCCTTTCTGTGTGGAGTTTGCATGTTCTCCCTGTGTCTGCGTGGGTTCTCTCTGGTACTCCGGCTTCCTCCCACCATCCAAAAACATGCATGGGGATTAGGTTAATGGCTAATTTAAATTGACCGTAGGTATGAATGTGAGTGTGAGTGGTTGTCTGTCTCTATGTGTCCTGTGATGACTTGTCCAGGGTGTACCCTGCCTTTCACACTAAGACAGCTGGGATAGACTCCAGCCCCCCCATAGACCCTATGTGAGGATAAGAGGTAGAAAATGGCTGGATGGATAAACACAATGACAATATGAGCAACCCTATGATGATATCTGAACGTCCTCAGCATGCTTCATGTGTTTGCTGATATAAGAATATAATCAAAACTTCGAGTGTGGACTTACTTTGAAAAGAAATGAATGGCGCTTTTCCACTACACAGTAGTGGCACGGTACGGTACGGCCCAGTTTTAGTACTTTTCCATTACAACTGAGTATCTCAAGGTACCTGGAGGACACTGAAGCGATCATGTATTTGTTGCTCACTCTGTGGCTTTTTGTCGAACACAGAGCATTGTTGTCTGCAATGCCATTTTGGCTTTTACCGTCCAGTCAGACGTTGCACATCCAGTGACGCATCGAATGACGACACTCATTGGCCAATCAGTGGAAGGCAGTCGGCTGATGCCCTTGGAACCAGGGTTGAGGAGGTTCAAAAAAATACCTCGTAGCAGGTACCAGATACTAGTGGAAAAGCACCACAACCATGTAGAGCCATGCCGCACTGTACAGTACTGCCCCTGTGGAAAAGCATCATAATTTCATATTTTTGTAATCTAAATGCCCTCTCACCATGCTCCACTTTTTACTTCAAACCTGTATCCACCAACAATAGTTATTTGTTTCTTGGCCAGTAGCAAACCAGCATGTCGACATGCGTCACTCCAGCTGTAGTAAATCACTCAGCCGACCAAGAGTGTGTATGAAGCCTTGATAATAAGGTGAAATTTACTGCTGTTGGCTGTCAGGAGGCTTCAAATAATAGCCCAGTCTGTCAGGTACCATTATTGAAGCCTTGTCGAGCCACCCATTTCTGACAAGATGTTACTTGAAGTCTGTGTCTTTTCCAGGGGCTCCAGTCACAGAGGTTGAATGGAAAGCCCAGACACACAGCCTCAGAGCCCTGGGACAGCCTTGTCTTAATTAGCAGCTGCCATTTAAAGAAAGGTCCATCATACCTGAACACTATGGGTGGCTGTCCTGCTGGAAACAACGTTCCCACAGGCGGTTCGTTGCTGTCAAATAAAAGTGGCAAGAGTTTGTCCTGTAAGGATGGTACTTGAGGGGGAACAGGGATGGATAGAGGGATAGGAAGCCCATGTGAGTCAAGAGATGACATGCTTTCAACTAGGTAATTGCTATTTGCCTCTGTGTTCTGTACTGTGTGATTACATGCTCTCTGTTGTTCCATTGTTAAACTTTGCTGTGAGAAAAAGTGATTTGGGCATGGTGTAGCTTGTTGACTAAATGAGTAACCCTATGAGTATGTACATACCAGAGTGTACAGTATATGGAGTGAAGCAGGCACCACAAGCAGGTATTTACACTTTTGCCGTCAGACAAGGTCGAGTGACACTTCACAGTGACAGTTACTATCTTTTGACTTTAAATACAATCAGGTTACACTCAGCATTCACAAAGTCTGACTGGGTCTTTCTGCAAGTGACGACTTTAAAAATGATCCATCTTCTCTGCCACAAGATGTTGCCCATGAAACCTGTTTTCAAGGTGAGACGTTAAAGCCACACTCCAACTTCAAGTTCCCTTTCTGCCTGCCTCCCTGCCCTCCTGGCTGACCAACAAGTTAGAATTTGCCTCTCTGGCATTTTCTCTACTGGCTCGGGGTGGGATGAATTATGATGTGACACACTCCCTTCTGTACTTCTGGGCAGCCAAGGCGATCAAGATAAATCACCACACTGGCCCACAGGGGACATACTAAGATTCTGCCTTAGTTGTTTTTGGGGCCCTGATCAGGATGCTGAGGACTTAGACAAAACTTGATACTGTACTCCCTAAAAAGAGAGGACTGTGTACAAAGGAGGAATCCTGTAGAACTGTGTCAGGCCAGGATAATATGCTTAAATGAAATAAGATTATACAGAGGGTAATTATCCATTATTCAACTCCATTGCTGTCACATACCATTTAGTCTTTTTTGAGTGTGAGAAAATGACACTGAGACTGTGGAAATTTCAGGCTACTGATTTCCACCTTCCCAGTCTTTTGACTGATGGGTCCCTTGTCTTTTCAGCAGCACATTCCTGGCTGTGACTCAGGGAAGCATCCAAATTCAAACATTAGCCGTGACGATGAGCTGGGGCTGGAGCCAACCAGCGACAACACAAGATAACAACATGTCTGTCAAAACCACTGACAACCAATCATCAGATGCAAATATCAGCACCCCTCCATAACCCCCACTCCTCTTTCCATGTTAACCAAACCAAAACAACGAAGGAAAAAACAGCATGAACCTGAATGGCTGACCTCTAAACTGTATTTAATCAACACATTCCGTGCTGTGGGCCTTGAAGAGGGTTGATTGCCTGCTGAGTGGGACCACATCTGTTTGTGTACAGGGGCGGTGTAGGCCACAGCTCTGCCACACAAAAACCTTGGGCATATTTCAACTTTTCAGTGCTGCAATTTGCCCCCCGACTGCTTCCCAAAAAGCATAAATACGGCCTGTGGAATGAGCGGGGGATCTGTTTTTCTCATCTGCTGCGTTGTCATTGAGGTTCTGGGAACGGAAGGCTGGATTTCGGATGCTAATTACCCGGTCAAACATGCTGGCACAGTGGCTTTCCTGGATTGTGGGTTCACACAGAAGATGCCCAACCCCAAAATATGCAGCAGACATACAGTATGCGCTGTCTTTTCCAAATCCAAGTTCTGCTGTCATCCCACCGTAGGCTCTTCCTGATGTGTGCAAGAGAGAAAGATGGTCCTTTTCATGCTGACACAGTAACCTTGGTAATTAGAGATGTGACGATACATGATATTGGGTTCATGCGAGACCGAGACGAGACAATATTTTCACATTATTTTAAGAAAACTAAATGACAAAATGTATGACTGGACAAACAGTCATTTAACTCCATTCCTTTTGTTAACCAGAGTTTATTTAACTCAAATCAAAGTTATGTTACATGAATGCAAAGCTCAATTAGTGGAGTACTCTTTAAACACCACTAATACTAGATGAATTACATAGCATGTGTTGTCAAGGAATATAAAAATAATCAGCAAAATGACATGCACTGAAGGTTGCACTAAAGGTTGCACTTGGGCTCAAAGTGGCTGCACACATGGAGCATGTTCCCAGTCTATTCCCTTCCACTGTCAGCCCAGGACAAAGCAGGTAATGGAGCAGTGAGTACTGCAGGATCTGCATTATGACAGCTGTGATATCATGACCTACAGCCCTCATTATGTTACATGCAAACAGTGATGAAGGGTGCTCCATATGGAGTTAGCACGATCCTTCAGACAGGAAGTAGAACCCTGACACACAGCAGCCCGCCACTGACAAAATGCTGCCACCAAGCGCCCTGCGCCGACACGCTGCTCTATTTCCCCGGGACAACACGCAGTAATTAGGTGAATTTGGCGCACGGTGGGGAGAGGACAGCTAGATCAAGGTCTTGATGAATTAGTAGGAGCACTCTGTCAGAGTCACATCACATTAATCAAAACAAAACCGGGTGCACAGCCAAACTGTTTCCCCCTCCTTTTCCTCGCTTTTTCAGGTGATGAATAGGTCTGCCTACGCCGTGTATCACCTGATCTCACTGAATTTAAATGTAACAGCACTGTTCTCACAAAACCTCTATTGATCTTACTCCTGGGTTCCCTTACTGGATTCAACTGTTTTAGATAAGCATAAAAAGGCCTGGCAGCATTAGGAAGGCCAGACTTTTATGGTAATGCCACATTAATAAAGTTGGAAAATAAATTAGTGTTTCTTTCTAGGTCAGGTTAAGATACTAGTTTATTCCGAGCTCACAGCTGGACTGTGGCTGTCCTCACCAATACTGAGGGTTCATATATTAAAAAGTGTGCTTTTTTTCAAAATTAAATACATAAACGTGATCAGGTGAGTTTGATGTACAGATAAGAATATTTATTTGTTTTAATATTTATATTGTATGTTGTATTTTGCATTGTAAGTATTTTATTGTCATATAAAAATGAAGTGCTGTCAGTTTAACATAAGGTGCCATCATCCAATGTCTTCTACTTAGCTTTGTCTCAACAGAGATGTTGTTGAAATTAGTGTTGATATTTCCTTTTGTTATCAGCCAATTAAATGAAATATAGTTATTTTAACCTGAACTGTGAGCTTTTCCAAAACCAAACCAAGCAATTGTGTTCAAATTCATGTTAAGCCTGTGTGAAGAGAAGTTTCAGTATTATCAGTGATAACAACAAATACTGAAAAAGTATAACAAATACTGTGGATGTCACCATAATTACTTATTTCACAATGACTAGTGACGTCTAATAATACTTACCCATGCATGGCGTGGAGTGGGTGTGGCTCATAATGGTACCGCCCCTCGTGGTGTCTCATGTCGATTGGGATGGGTGTGTGAAACGTGGGGAAGAGGTGGTGCGCACCTGTGAGTGCAAAGAGAGAAAGGGTCACAAACAAAAAAAGCTCAAAATAAAGTGATAAAAGTGTAGTAAGTGTAGAGCGACACTAAGAAAAGTTCAAGCTGAAATGCAGTTCCTGACTAATGCCTGCAACGCAGCATGAGATGCTACTATACTATTTTACTGTTCCTGTAATCCACCAGTAATTGAAACCTCCTACACTGTCTGTGGCTTATGCCCTGAGAGCTCCGTGTTCATTAATGGCCCTCTGTATCCAATGAGACCAAAGCAGGGTTTACATAACAACGAATGTGTTTAATGTGTCAGACAGAGAATGCACGAATCCACCATTTCCTGCCATAAACGGTCTGATGGCTTGAGGGAAGTCTCATTAGGACACAGCCGATCTTCATTAATTACTGTGATTACAACAGCTGAGTCGGAGACATTATTGTCTTGAATGAAGAAGGAGGAGAGCTCTAATCATGGACAAAAGCCTGCTAATTCCCTCAAGTCACGTATGTTAAAAATGTCACGTTTGATGCATAGAAGTTAACCAAAAACAGCTTCTCTCAATAACTCTAAGAGGACATTCAGTGTGTGTGTGTGTGTGTGTGTGAGACAGTGAGCATAGTATTACAGAGCTCCCTTGGGTTGAGTGCTGGTCGCTATAGGCTGCTCTTTAGCTGTATGGTCCAGTAAACCTGGGATGACCTACTGGCACCACCAGGGTTAAAGGTCAAAGCTCAGTGAGAGCAGATCATTATCTCTACCTGAGAGCAACTACTGGGGCTGGGTGACACAGGGGGATATGAGCGCAACTTTTCACACCAAATATGTTGCCAATATCCCACTGAGGCCATCTTGAGGAAGCCAGAATAAATAGTGTGTTTCTAGAGTTATAATAAGTTAATAAAGTTAGTTCAACAAGTTATAATAAGTTTTATTTCCTGGAGGGCACTGTCTGAAAGGATCAATTAAGTTTTATCTATCTATGTACTCACTATTATACTCTTCTTTTTAACATATGAATTAGTTTTATACACTTTTTGATCACTGTGCAGCTACCGTCAATGATATCCAAAACTTCCTGCTGATTGTTTCACATTTGAAACAAACGTGGGACTCAAAAAAGTAATTATACTGTACATATTGCATATATATACAGTATATATGTATATATGTATAACTCTTTAGAACATAGACAGGTAAATATTTGGTGTGCAGAGCACATTTTTGACTTTATAAAGACAGCTGCTCTTTATTTTACTGTGGAATGGAGGAGAAATTAAATCTCATGACTGATTTATGTATTTCTTTATCTGACTGGTTTACTGCATGCAAATTCAGTTTTGGAATTTACATTTAAAACCCAGAGATTGGCACTGTAATTGGTGTGATTATAATAACCTATGGATTTTCTTTCAGTGTGCTTTTTAAAACAGCTCCCTGTCAGAGCTGTGCCTAAGGGTTCCTAGCACGCTGCACCCAGCGCAGTGAAAACAAGGTGGAACAGGACTCTGCGCCTTCAGGCTACGGCAGAACGCTTCATGTTGTTTTTCGGTGATGCCACTTACAAAGACAGACATTACTGCTACTTAACCCTGATTGAGCCTTTTGTCATTGTGATTGAGGTAGTCATCATGACGTTGTACCGTCTTGTTCTTAGTTAATTCTGATGGGATTACACTCGACTGGGAGAGGAGAGTTTCCCTGAGGGCAGCCCTGAACTGTGAACCATCCGACTGTTGTGGAGTTTGTTTTTGGATTAAGATGAGAATGTTGTACATTTGATTAATATCCATTTTTGTGAAACAAAACATGAAAATGGTGCCTATAAATTCCTGAAAACTAAATTCTTAAAGTTCCTCTTACAACATGATTATTACTAAGATTTGCAGAAAATACACATGGTAGATTTGCACAAGCATTAAATGTAATGACTATCTTTTTTATCTTTTTTTTTTTTTTTTTTACAAATCACTGACTGTGCACAGAGGAAAACACTGAAAATGAAAGTTCAAAACTCTCAAATTCAGAACATTGAAAACTGCCTGTGAAGCCAAAGTGAGTTGTAAAAACCTGTCTGATGTCTCCTCTCGTCTTTGAGCACAGAAGACCAACAGCTCTGTGATTCTCTCTAGATCAATGCCGCTGGATCTCAGCCACTGACCCTCCCTTGCTTTTGTGAGCAAGACAGACGGCCAATTCCAAGTCAACTTGTGTGTTACAAAGCCAAAAGAGGCACCCAGTAAATGAGTGAGAGGGGGTGAGAGCTGGGAAAAGGAGTTTGAGCTTTGTTTCACAAGTGGAGCCAGAAGTTGTGGCTTTGTGTGAGAGGTGCCCCCTGCTTGTGCTGCCTGGCACATCTCTGATGGAGGGACAGGAAGGCACGGGACAAGGAGACGAGACTTAGATAAAGACAGCAAGGCTGTGCTGCAAGTAGCTTCTGTTAGGCCTACTGATCAATTAAACTGTAAAACTGCAGGGCCATACTGTTTTTCCTTTAATTCATGACTTTGCCTTGAACCTGCGTTGTGGTGTATTCTCTTTTGATAAAGCTTTCCAGCAGGACTTAACTTGTATGAATTTCCTGACACTAATATCAGATAATTAAAGAGGAGGATCTAAAAGCCCCTATATGAACTGAGGATCACCATCATAATTGAAAACTTCTGATAGAACATGGCAGAAAAAAAGGAATTGATTACTAATGATTTGTGTTTGGATTCCCATTAAGACATTAAATCTGGTCCATTAGTGAAACACATGCAGTAACACACTAAAATAGCCACGCTAAAGCCCCAGGGGCTGATTCCCCCCCCTGCCTGCTCCCAGCTCAGGACTGCTGAATGTGGGGGCGATAAGGGCTGAACAAGCCCTTCCATCACCCAGACAGATACATTGTTTCCAGGACTGCAGGGACAGCTACAGGCAGGTACATGGCTGGGACCATTCACACGCCTCAGCTTCTTGATTTACCGCCCGCCTGCCCCCTTTGGGTGTGTTGGCATGCAGGATTACTCCACCCTGAGCCTCAGACTCTACATATCCAAAACAAACTTCAACTTCTGCATGATGTGGACAAAAAAGTTTAAAGCAATATGTTTTTATATTTATCAAAATCAATAATTCTCATTATATAGGCTATATTTAGTAATAACACTTCCTGTACAGGACCCTTAAGAAAGCAGGTGGATAATTATGGTTTTTAATGTACATATTAGGGCAGGTACATTAAGTGTATACAACGCTATTGACACTACTATTTTGAGCCTGTGCACCACAGACTGAGCAAATGAGGCAATTCATTTATATGCATTATTTCATGATAGAAATGAATGAATAACTATCAAAGGGATCATTAACGACAAACAGCAGAGGACAACAATATGCTATGGCAGAGTCTAGCAATGGACATGAAGAACTGCTTCAGCTTGATATCATGCTCATGATGACTCATTTTCAGGTCATTGACTCAGATATTACTAAAGTTATTACTGAAGGTCTGTTGGTGTTTTGTCCTTTTGCCATTGGCTCAAATGTAGTTAAGCACACCATCCAGAAGGGCTTTTGAGCTGCTGTAATCATAAATAAATTCACCCTTTAACCAGAGGGTGTTTTCAGCCACTATATCTGCTAAAATCTGTCATAGTGTGGTTGAAGACTGAACATGTCTTTGCTTCCTTGCCCCCATAATGAGGCTCCAGGCAGGCCAAACATCCTGCCACATCTTCTCCTCTTTTTCAGTTTGCATCTTAAAGGGGTTTGTTCTCTCACTAAAGACAATGCCAGGTGTTCGATGTTAACAAAGGCCCCTTCAAGTCTCATGACTCAGAGACAGAAGGAGGGAAAGTACTGTCTCATTATGTCCAAATGAAGCCCCCGATCAGGACCATGCTGGAGTGGAGAGTGGAGTGGGCTCATGTCTTTGAGGAAGTACTCAACAACAATAAGAATGCCCTGAGAGGCCAGGCCAGAAAAAGAGAGAGAGAGACAGAGAGAGAGAGAGAGAGAGAGAAGTGAAGAGCAGAGGAGTAGGAGAGGTGGGGAGCTTCAGACAGGAAATTCCAGCAGAAAAAGTTGGCCTGGGTCCTAACTACACAGCACCCTGCCAACAGCTATACACAAATGCTCATGTGTGCACGTACACACACACACACACACACACACACACACACACACACACACACACACACACACACACACACACACACACACACACACACACACACACGCACACACACACACACACTGATTTGTTCCGCAGCTCACTCTCAGTAAGCAAGCATCAAGATTGACTGAGACAAACACAAACGTGTTACTTTGAGGTTCAACAGACATGCCTTTATTAAACACACACACACACACACTACAGTAAGTGTCATGCCCAAGGTTAATATAAAGTGTATGTTTAGCCTAATCAGGGAATCCTGCGCTACACACACAACATGCAACCTGCAGGTTTAGTTTGCAAGACGTCGCTTCCTCTAGGGCAGTACATGGGCGAGTGATGGCGACAGAGAGATTAGAGGCTTACAGGAGAGCACGGAACCACTGCCATCTATGAAAGGAAGTCTTAGCAGTGGGACTCTTTACTTTTAACAGCCCTCAGGGAGGGTAAAATGATACCTTTTTTATTGATAGGTGGATTTGGGGCAGAAGGTAAGTGGATTAGCCCAGTGGTCTCTGTAATGACTCAAGATGGTTGGAGCGGAAATTCATTAGTCCCTTTGAACCCGTGCAGAGTCTGCATGTGTTATGATGTACACATCATCTCTGAAAAGACTGTTCCCACTGTTGTTTGCCAGAGGCTTTGACTCAGTAGCATGAATGTGTTTTTTTAGTCACTTAGAAATTACCCTACTGTGTATACACTGGCGGAAAACAAAGGTCAATATTCTTTAGCTGCTCCATTATATTCACCAGCCAGTCACCAACTTTGCCTGCTCAGTGCTGAGAAGGTGTACCAAACCAAACCAAACTAAACCAAAATAATGAAGCTGTTTGCAGTACAAACAAAACATTAAGCTGAAAGACATCGAAATGCTAGAGATGGGTAATAGTATTCTGTCGCTTTATCACTACAAGTGACACCTTTCCCATCACACGTTACACATTGTTGCAGCGAGGTCTGCAGTTATTAATGAGTGCTTTCTAATGAGCTGATATGTGCAGATAAAAACTGTGGGTTATTATGCATTAGGTATATGTATATATACATATATTATTACATTATTATCAAATTACTGTTATATTATTATTGTATTGTGATACATATGTTGTATCTCATAGATACACAAATTAGATTATCATTATATATTGATTTATTTACATATTATATATTATAAATACATATCTTTTGTGCAATAATGGTCAACAACATGTGCAATAATTCCACTTCATTTCCACTTCATGTGCAATATTCCATTTCTGAGAATCTGCAATAACTTTATTACTTACTTGTAGCAAAAACTATTTTATCCTTATTACTGTAAAAACTGTGCCTTCTGTAAATAATGTCTTATTTCTTTACAACTTCATTTATGTCTTTATTGTTCTATTTTTAAGATCTGTTACATTTTACTGAGCACCATGTGGAGCAGCGCTCCTAATTTCGTTGTATGCACCGTCATATAATGACAATAAAGGCTTTTGATTTTTTTGATTTTTGATGAGGGCCTTGCTCCTGTGTTTTATGTACACCCCCACATGTGTTGTATCATCTCACAGAGGCTGTTGTGTAGCCTGCTGCCTCAGCCTCTGTCTTGGTGTGTTTACAGATCCCACTCAGACCTAGCTGGCCTCTCTTCTCTGTGATCAGTCTCTGTCAAATCTGCACACTGGCCTCAGCCAATCACTCCTCAGTCTCAGCGTCAACCCCACGAACCCACCACCACTGTGATCAATCACCTGGGTCACAAGGTGCTACAGCGCCTCTCCTAATTGTTCTAAAGACTGAGCGCTACCAAGACCTGATCTCACCTGGGTTGCCATCAGCTGATGGTGCAACAATCTATTTAGTGTGAAAGAGGAACCAAGGGAAGTAACATGGCACGAGAAGACCTTTGCTTTTGTTGACGATTGTGCCTCCAAGATGTCAATGAGTTTACTTGAAAAATATTTCATTTCAGAAACTGTTATTATTTCAAAAGCTCACAAGCAAAATGTTGTGATCTCAGCCCACTCACACCCAGAGAGTTTCCATCTTGGAAGACACGGTATAATCAGTGGCGTCCAGCTGGGGATCATTGCCTAATGACCACCATGCATCACCTGGTTGGAGTGATCGTCGTTTAGTGGGGCTGGGTGGAAGCCCAGCCTTCGTGTTAGTGTACAGGTAGCTTGGCTTAGCAGGCCTGGCCTTGCGAGGCAGTGGGCCTCTCTGTGAAGACTGATGAGGTGTCAGGATAATCAGCTTCCTGTGCAGGCTTCTGATTTATCGCCTGGCCCCTCTGCAGCACAGGTGTAGTGCTGATCAAGTAATTAATGCACTGGGTTTGTTATTGTCAAGATTGTGGTAATTTCAATTCAGGAGGATGCAAGGAAAAACAAGATAAAACTGTGGTCCTGTTTAGAGAGCAGAGCACGCACACTGAGTGGAGTGATACTTGAAATAGTGAGTGTTCACTTTGTCTCCTGTTACTCCCACTCATCAAGTCAAGTCAAGTCAAGTTTATTTGTATAGCCCAATATCAAAAATTATGAATCTGTACAGGATATGACACTCTCTGTCCTTTACAAAACAACACATACATAAATCAGTTCATGGGTGACATCAGCCTGCTCCTTCTTCACTCAGGTCCAAAAAGCACTTGCTTGCTAGGTTCTGGCAAGTGTGCACACACCGATCAAGCCAAGTCACTTCAAACGGCGGGAAATCAGGGTTTTCCTCTGCCTTCCCTGAGCCCTTTAACCTCTGGGACACAGCTGACAGAGAGGCTGCCAGTTCACATAAAGAGCGTCCTCAGCGCCCTATGACGGCATCCTCAGCACAAGCTCAGCACTCCTCCTCCGTGACTTGTAAATGGTGCTTTCTTCTTTAAGGGAAAGGCAGAGGAAACACCCAAAAACAGCACACAATGTGTGGGAGAGGGAAGCAGTGCACATCAATCTAAAATCTGTCTCAGCTGGGGGTCACTGTGAGGTGAGCTGCTCCCCCCCAACTGGGGAGACTACTCTCCAGACCTAAGAAGGAGGCTGGGGAGGTTCTCCTGGATGGACTTGGCCTGGTCTCCATCAAACTGCCATGCTGACTCTGTTGGATGTGTCTGTGGTTTAAGAGAATGATGCACAACATTTCCCTTTTGAACAGTGAGGACAGCAAATGTTCTTTAACACACAGATGGATTTAGGCTTAAGAAGGCCGGAGGTGGATTCTCCTTGTGGGGAAAATAATTCATGTTTAAAATAATCCATGTCCCTAAAAATGTTTATATCCGTCAGCATGGAAGTTTTATTAAATAAACGACCGATATCCATTAGTCCCATGGTGACAATAATAGCAGCAAAGTTTACAAGTTTTACTAGCTCTAAAAACATGTGGCCCATTTCAGACTTCAGACATCCTTCTACTTTCTCTTCACGTGTGTTTGCATTACACAGCTGACCAACACTAAGTATCTTCAAAGTGAGGTGACGGGTGAGAATAAACTGTCAAAAACACTTGGTACCATCCGTTTGTACCATCATACCAAAAGGAGGCTTGCTTACATGTGTTTATATTCGCCGACGGTTGAATCAAAGGTCGACTCTCACTGAGGAGATGTAAACATCCTCTGAGTGTTACTGAAGCTCTGTTCAGGGTCGATCATTTTAAAGCTGGAAATAGATTTCTGAAGAGAGGCTGACTCATCTGACTGTTGGTGGTGTCCATAACACAGGGCAGAGCATCTTCTTCAGTGCATCTCTCAGGTCATCCATCCCGATAAGATAAAATGTTGAGACCAAGCTCATTATGTACACACACACACACACACACACACACACACACACACACACAGCAGCAGGGTCTTATAAACCCGCTTCTTGTCTGGCCTCTTTCTTCAGGGCAGGATTGAGCGTGGAAGCCATCTCACTCTGGGAATTTGTTTTAAACCACTAACAAGAAACAGCTGTGAATCAGGTCAGAGGGCCAACTGAATTGGCTCTCAGGTGATCACCCACCCTCTCAACCATTCAACCATTTTAAGGTCCATGTTTTAACAGGAAAAGATGAAGTTGATAGCAGTTGTTATAGATTTAATGTTTTCTAAAGGTTAGCTAGAGTGCCTTAGCCCAAAAACAGTAATGTGTTTTGGCTGGCGATATGTAAATTGCTCTGGATAGGATTATCTGCAAAATAGAAACACTATATTTTCTTTCAAAAGATGTGTGTTTCTTGACATCATGGAGTGGTCAGTCTTAACAATACTAAGAAAGACTACTTCTGAAATACATATAAAACCTGTAATCTATGTCTTCTATCTGTGGCTCCACAGTGTACGACCAGGCCTGTCCCCTAAAAACAATATTACCATAAAAAATAGAATGCATTTTGTTGTGGATTATGGTTATTTTATACTGATCACAAATACCTTTGTAAGTATGAGGCTGCAACTGTACTGATGTAGTACAGCTAATATTACAGTGAACAGTTTTAGTGTGGCAGTACACATACTGTAATAGCTGAGACCTTCTATTCAGTGCTTAATAATGGAGAGATTCTGAGGTTTCTCCTGTAAGGTAATTAGTGAGAACCAGTATAAACTAGCAGAAATATTACATATTAAATCATTTGCAGTGCATTGTTTCCTTACAAATGTGTATTGTTTTTGTAGAAAGTTGTGGACCATATTACTATCTAGAGAAAAAGATCTGATCAGTTCGATAGATATTTCTGATGATTGTTTGGTGTCATTTAAATTGATCTGTGGTTAAAGCAGACAGTGTGGAGCAGCATTAGAAAACCCAGCATCCCTGCTGTCAGGAGCAGTAAACTATGGTATGCTTGCTGACTTGTTTTCCATGTGTTGCTATTTCAGAGAGCTAGACTCTGTTGTCAGAGGTACCTGTAAAGGACAGCTCCTAACATATCACAGTGACAACAGAGGACTGATTTATAAGCCAACTTAAAGTATTTTAACAGCACAGCCTTCCTGTTTCAAACCCTGCACATTGACTCTGATGAAGAGCTGCAGGAAGGTGTTTCCATTCTGCACCCCTCTAGTTCTTTGACACAAGGCTCTTTATTGAAGCATACTGGGTGTTTTATATGGGGATGCAGCGATCCACTTCTTTCACTTCCGATACCGATATCTATATCTGAGGTTTAGCATTGCCCGATACTGATCCTATACTGAATTACCTTATGAACTGTGTCTCATTGTGTGGAAAAGACTGGGATCATTCTTTTGTTCAGGGCAACATCAGACTTGACTTAAACATTTCTTTCCTATTTTTTAAAACAAATAAACAGATATGAATGAAGTGAATTAATTTACTACTTATCTACTTGGACAACTGCTAGAGACGTGTTGAGGAACAGAATGCCACAGGAAGTCCTTTCTTCCTGTAGCCATCAGACTTTATAAGTCATCCACCTGAGACTCTCTCTCTCTCTGTCCACATATTATTTACTGTAACACTATTCATTACAACATGTCACTTTATTAGCACATGACACTTGTCACCTCTTACTTAGCAGCTTACTGTGTTCTTATGATCTTAATCTACTTTTAGCAACATATTTGATTGTTAGTCATAACTGCATTGTTAGTTTCCTTGATTTTTCAGTAATTTCCCAAGTTGGGATCAATAAAGTAATTCTATTCTATCTATTCTATTTTTTGAATGGAGTTCTGCTTCATGACTTGCCAGCACGTCTCTAGTAATGCATTTCAGGCAGTTTGTCCAGTTTGACATCCCTATAAAAAAAATATGACAAAACTTTGCTCGCTCCACTTTGTAAACAAACGCGAGCCTCTGTGCAGCATAGAATTATCGGAACTGATACTGATGTCGGATCGGTGCATCGCTAGTTTTATATGGAGTCAGGAAAAGGAAGTTGTCCCATGGACCAGCCAGCAGGGGACGACTCCTCTTAGTCTTGTCTGGTCTGTCAAAAAATCAGGATAGTGAGGGCAAAATGCTGAACTCAAGGCTTCAAAACTTTAATCCACAAACCAGTGTCGCCTTGGTGAATATGTCACTTCTTATATATCGTCAATTTTTTTTTTTTGTCAATTACAATTTTTGAATTTTCATGACGGGTGAGTGATGTTAAAGATTTTATACAGTTTACCAGCATCGGTTTTCTTTCTGGTTCACTCTTCCCTCAGAGGAGTGAAGAAGGAAGTTAAATGAGCACACAACACTGTAATAAGCAAAGATGAAAGGAAATAATAAGAAGACAGAAAAGCATGAATTCTAAGGACCACAACCTCTGGAATCTGCTAGGATACAAAACGTGATTTTCATGTTTCCATGCAGAGAAGCTCTTTTTTGCTCTAAATACAACATTTTACTTGACTTGACTTCTTGTGACACTGTATTCTTTTCAGTGTCTAGTTTGTTTTCCAGATGCAGAGGCTTATTATTCTGGAATTTAAACTGCACACCAATCTTTACCCTCTAGTATAACAGTGCTGAATGACATCAATCAGTGGTTCTTTCAGTGTCACGGATATCTCAGTCTCTTCCCTTCAGCCGAACGGCAGAAGCTTCCATCTCTCTGCCTGCTCTGCAGCCTGGAGGGCAGTTGATGTGTTTATTTAGCCTTAATGCAAGTATGGAAGTCAAATAAACAAAGGCCCTATGAGTAACACATGTTGCTTTCATCAGTCCTTCGCTGGCAATAGGACCAAACCGTTTTTGAAGGCAAGGGATTTGGGACATTGACAGAGAAAGGGAGCTTGCTCTGTGTTAGTCTACATGCAAGTCTTCATTAGGTTGTATACAAATGGAGGGCCATCAAGTTGAATGCTGGAAAGCTCATGTCAGATTACATGGTAAGCAGAACAGAGTCTATGGGGTAAGTGACACCACAGTTTGTGTACAAATTAAAGAAAGTTGCACCAGAAAACCTGCGTATCTTTGACTGTGCAAGCTCAGACACACACACATGCACACATGACTGTAGTGTGAGTGTGAATCCTGACAGTTGACAGTAGGGGAGCTGAAGGCCCCTGAAGGCTCCAGAGACAAGAGCGAGTGGCCAGGACATTACTCAGCAACAACAAACAACAGCCCTCAAGATAAGGAATCATTTGTCACTGGAGCTGCACTGACAAACAGCATGCATTGTGTGATAAAATTAGCCAGCACGCCGCTTCCCTTGTGTGACACTGAGAGAGTTGAGTCACCTCGGGGTGAGTCTGTGGGGGAATCTCCTCTGGTCTCATCTGGTTGGGAAGGGCTCTCAATCATCGGGAAGTGGCTCTGCAGTTTTCTAATATAACTTTTATTCATGAGCTGGATAATGATTATCCTTTTTCAACATATATATTCCATGGTAAGGGAACAAGGGTATAGTGAATAGCAAAATATAACAAATATGAAGAGTTTTAAATTAATCATTGATTTTGTTATCATGTAGTGTCTGTTCAGTTTAATGTCTATCTATGTAAACTATCGGAATGCTGGGTAGTGCTGGGCTTGTGCAAAGCGGAACATTTGTTTGGACAAACACCTTAAATGGGCACAAGTTTACACTTTTGCATGCTTCATAATCTGAATTCAAAGCTTCCACTGTCATATCAAATAAGTAAAAGGAACTGACCTGCTTCTGTCTATCCACTGGATTCCCATTGACTCACAGCAAACTTTCTCTCTGCATCTGGACTGCATTGTGTGCTCATTTACTCTGAACGACTCAGATATGCTCTTACAATGTTTCAGCGAATATGTCAAAACACACAAATGTCAAAATAAAAGAATCCAACTCCACAGAGAGGCGTATGATCAAAAAGTTAAAGGCTACTTCAGTGGGGGGTTAAAACATGGAAAAAGGGTATGGAAATGGTGATGACAGCGATACAATCAAGTAGTAGAAAATGCAGCAAAAGCATGCAGGTTCTGATTAAAGCCTGAACCCCCTACATCCCTGGTCCCCATGCAACCTGAAACCAACAGAGACTGAGCAGTGATTACAGAGATGAGGGCCCCATTTGTAGAAGAGTTGAAAGAACAATTTTTATGCATGTGAGGTGGAACCTTATATATGAAATATATAATATATATATAAATATATATATATATATATATATATATATATATATATATATATATATAAATATATATGAATGTGCCATTATTTGTAACACAGATGTTAAATGACATGAATTGGTGCCATCATACCAGGGGCAATTAAAACTAAACATGGTACACTCTAATTATAAAAAGTCTGCTGTATTATAA
Source organism: Synanceia verrucosa (assembly GCA_029721515.1). NCBI lineage: Eukaryota > Metazoa > Chordata > Actinopteri > Perciformes > Synanceiidae > Synanceia > Synanceia verrucosa. Next base: position 3,256,691 of record CM056566.1, on the reverse strand, counting down.
TAACATACCCATGCATGACCCATACTTAAGAATTCTGACTAGAGGCCATCGTGCTCTGTCATTGAGCCCTTTCTAGACTCAATTACTGCCGGAGAGCTTCTATCAACATACAAAGTGAAACATTTGGGGACCAAATTGAAGAGTAAGTTCAGTGTTTCTTTCTTGGAATACAACAGTGATGATAACAGTGGGATTTCATTTCAAACCTTTATATAGCCTTCTGGCTATAAGACACCCAAAAACATGAGTGTTCCATATGCTATGTGAGTCTTAGCGACGGCGCAATTGAGCGGCAACATGGTGAAGCAATTACAGTGTGGCCTCATGCCAAACTCCAGGCTCCAGAGCAAATCCATGGTAAAGACTTGTACGCTTATCTTAACTCCATTCAAAAAGGAAAGAGGAAAAAAATGTCTTTACAGACTGTTTCCACTGCATAGTTCCACTTGTTAAACTTGTTGTTGCTAATGTTGCTACTTTATATGTCTGAAAGGGGATTTTTTTTTTTGCTCAGCTTTTATGTACTAAACAAACAAATGACCACAGATCGACTTATCATATAATTCGTTCACGATTTTATTTCAATAGAAACAAAGAAACAAAAACCATCTGGCTCCTGAGGTTGAAGATGGTCTTATTTGCAGTTTAGGCATTGTGGCTTTTGTTTTTGCAGGGCCTTGATTAGAAAGCATTTCCCTTTGCCCTGCTTCAAAGCCTCTGTCTAAGAGCACATTGAAGATTTAACTGTGCCTGCCTGGATCGTGATAATGACCCACATGTGGCACAGACGTGATCTTCAACCAACTCTTGTTCTGTCTGTGGGGAAAGGGTGCCGCATGCTGCCACTGTATTATTCTTTATCTTCTCTTTAAATGAACCACATTAAGTGCTAACAGCAAACATCATGTGAAGTTTGTGGTTTATAGAGGGAATGAGTAACAGCTCCAGTAAGTCGGTAAAAACAGTTGTGATTTTGGTGGCTTCAGCTATCTGCAGTGTAGATTCCACCAACTATCCAAACCATCCAACGTGGCTCTAATAGCCCATGAGATCATTTTTGTTAATCATCCTCAGACTATAGGGCAGATGTCATGATAATTAATACTTTGGTACTCAGTCAATCCCCCCAATTTTTTTTTTCTACAGCACTGCACACTATTTTTTCCTGTATTGAGGATCATGGAATTTCTTACTATGTGGAGTGACCTTGTTGATATACGCACAGCAACACCTTCATTTGAGTATTCCTCTAATTCAGCATTGCACTATAAACTTGTAGGACTCCTAAAATATACTCTGAGTCTTTTAAATCCATAATTGTTTATATTCATGTAAACACCAACAAACAAACCAGTGAAATGGTGGGTCCTGTGGACTGTGTATTGACTAACCCACATGCACAGGCACAACATTAACAAAACGGGTATCCACTCATAGGAAAAGAGCTCCATAACATTATCTGAAGTGTAAAACTCAACAAGACCCTTTATTTCAAAGGATTAGATAAATATGTGAAAAAACGAATTCCTTTAAGCCTGTGTAGCTCTAGAATGGTGGAGAGACCAAGCAGGAGTGTTTCCTCTGTACAAAGACTCTATTTAAAGCGAACCACTCTGCCATAGGTCCAATAGACACAGAGCTCTGTTTCTATAGCAATAGGCCAACCCAAGCCATCTGATCTCCCCGTGTCAGACTGCCACTTGTCAGCTCCTATTAGGACCAGCGGCAGGCTCTGCTTACATGTGGTGCCCATCACCCCAGACCATGAGGTAGCAGTCCTGCTTGGCTGCCACAGTGCTGTGACCCTGGGGACGCTCGGTTCACTCAGTCCTGGGATCACCTCAGGTTATATGTGCCATGTTATGACAGCCTAATGGTGCTAGTAACTGTGTGGCAGTAGAGTGCAAGAAGGGAGGAGGATGAGAGAAAGAGTTAGGCAGTGCAAGAGAGTAAAAATTGTTGCCTTTCACAAAGATCGTACTTGTGGTCATTAGTATTTTAACCATGGATGGAGGACAGATAGTGCTGCATTTTACCTACAGTGAGATGTTTATTGTGTTATGTTACTTTTTAAAAATAAGTTCTAAGCATATCTTAAAATGCCTTCAAAGATTAAACAGCCTGCTAGACCTCAAAAATATCTGAACATGAGGCCACTGAACTCCCCCAGACTGAGTGGCAACTCACATTACCAGCATGTAACAAAAGCAACCGTTATGCTGAAACACACATCTAATTTCAAACTCTTTAGCATCACAAAATTCAACAAGATCTTACTAATAAATACTCCACCATGACATGCTGCCACAGTGAAACACACACACACGCACAAGGGTCATTTCACAGACTCACATGCTGTCTAGTACTGACTTAATGCACACCTACAAAAACAGCTTCCTTTGCACCATTTAAATTGTCTCACAAGACACTAAATAAAGATTTCACAATAAAAGAACTTCTTCTCTCCTTTTGTCTCCCCTCTTGTCCTTGATGGCTTTGTGTTCTGAATGACTCAAGAAAAATGACAATATCATTTGTAGTTACAGATTGTAGTAATCGGTCTGCAGATTTGTCCTTGATTCGTTGCATTGTGTGCAACTCAGTTGTTAAACTGGTTAGGGTTAGACAACTCCTTGGTTATGTTTTTTTGGTCTGTAACTATTGTAACAAAATAATAACTGCCAAAGTCAAGTAGTGGTCTCCTGGGTGAAAGTCCTGTTGGTCTGACCCCTCTACCACCACCTCCCACCCACCATCATAAGACTTTCTTTCTTGTTATACTCATACTTCTTATTTACCATGCAACTTTCAATGTTACATCATTTTCTCAAAATGCAAATTCATTTGCTATTCAATGTATTGGTGGTTTGCATAAAAGTCCAATGCTGACATTTTCCTGGCTACTGGGCTGTTCATCAGAGACACGATCATTTCTTCAAATTAGTTTATGCTCAAGACAAAGAACACTTGCAAATCCTCATAATGAAGACTTAAACCATCAAAGGATAATCATGATAGTTACTAATTCTGTCAGCTGACTAACTGCTTCAGCTCTGGTGTGCTTGAGGCTGTCTCACTTGGTGTAAAACATGCTCTCAGAGCTTTGAGTTTGGCAAGCTAAACTGAATTCACTGTAGGAGAAGTGAAAACTGTAAACCCTCAGCACATTTCTTCAGACTGAAACACAACTTAACAACTTGTTGATGGATAGTTTTGCAGTTTTTTTTTTTTTTAAATTGACCATGCATACTTAAAAAATTTATAACTTGGGTCCATATTTGCTCATGTCTGTCACTATGGTTTGCTGTGCAGCAACCCCAGTCTGAATGTTACACACCAACGCTTTCATAAGATGGCTTTTGCATTAAATGTGCAAAAGTTTGCAAAGAGTAAGGGTCTCCAGGGTGTTGGCAGCATGTGCCAACCCCCTCTCCGCTCATCCTGCTGGCCCAGACGCCTATAAGTCTCAGCAGAGCTGGTCTGGCCTCATGGAAGGAAATATTACTTCGAGCGGAGCACTAATTGGCAAGCACTCAGATACCCCAAGTGCTAATGAACAGGCAAAATGGCCACAGCAAAGAGGGAGTGAGGAATCCAGATCGAGGCTGGGGAAGAGGAGGTCCAAACCTCACTGAGGCTCTGTGTGAGACCTCGCCCTCTGTCCGGGGCTTAGGGCTACTTCCTCCTCTATAATTAAATGGTTATCCCCCTGCACAATGGAGAAATTAAACTGTAAAACCTTGCTCTGTAAATTACTGCTTTTCCTGGGAGTTAGAGGAAGCGTCTTGATATGTAAACAATACCCCCTCTTCAGCTGAGTACCCTCTCTCTCTCCCCTTCAACCCCCACCTCCCTCTTTGTTCCATGGGAATTTGAGATGGGCCAGATTTTCTCTAAGACGACAACTCTGCTGCATAAAGAGGATTTACGGTACCTTTATCGCTTAACCATCTCATACCTGTTTGGCCAAAGCTAACACTCTGAGAATGTGCTCTCATGGAAAAAGCATACACACATATTGCCAGTATTTATAAAATGTGTCTTTCACTAATTTTCACACAGCTTCACATGCTACTACAATTAGAATTTATGATGAAGTCATGATGATGAGAACTAAATGTGATTGCAAAAGTCTACAGATCACCAAGCTACCTGTGGGTCCGTTAAGTGTTTAAGCTGTTGAAGAAGCACCCTGGGGAGGTGTGCATCGACTGATATATGCTGTGCAACTAGCAGTGCACAAATAGCTCGAGTGCGCCCGCTGAAGAAGCACCTTGCCACAACATGCCAGACAGTACAATCTTTAACCATGAAGGTTTACTTTAATCTCTGATAAGACAACAATCTGGAGACAAGCAGCTTTCACCTACCAGGGTCAAGAGACTACATATCCACTCTATGCTGGATGCATTTGAAAACATCTTCCATGGTAGGATTTTCAGGATGTCTTCATTAAGCCTGTCCACAACAAAGAGCCCAAAATATAGCTACAGGTGATAATGGATAAGCAAAACCACAAATCTGCCAGCATCTGGTAACGAGTGACACAAATCAGTTATTCATTAAATTAGTAGGGAACAAAGCCCAAAATCTAGAGACTTTAAGTGCATTTATAGTTTATTAAAGGGTTACAGTGTAGTTGAAACTGTATTTATGGTAGAGGAGACTCATACTTAGTAAGACTGTCATTTATTTCACAATCAAAAGTAAAAAACAATCTTACTGTGGATAGCAGAATTGAAGCACAGTATGCAGTGGTGCTATCGACTCACTAAAAGGAAATCAGCAACACCTACCACACAGGAATGTGAGACAGGACCACAGGTAACCTTTTATGTCAAATCTAAATACAGCTTTAGTGTGGATGCACTCTGAGGATATTACTTTGCACGTTGCGAACATGTGTGAACCTAAGTATGGGTCTGACACTAATGATAGTTTTCATTGTGGAGTGATCTGTTCTGAAGAATGCCCATCTGAAAATCGAATCGGAAAATTACCAATGTGATTTCCCAGTGTCCTCACCTCGCCTGCTTTGTCTTTTTTTAACAATAAAACCAAAAAGTATTTGGTTCACAATGACAAAAGAAACTAAAAATAAGCCACTTGACTACTTGTTTGCGTGTGTCATAAATCAGTGAGTGTGGAATAATGATGGTTTCATTTACACTTAAGTATTACTGCTGATAAAGTCCTACAGTCTCTTTCTGAAACTGCTGCTACAAATCCTTAGACAAACTGCTAAATGGGAGTTGATGGTGGTCAAGCTGACAGTCTGCTGGCAGTATTGTGCATGTCAGATCTCTGTCTGCCGTGAACATGTCTGTATTCGCCACTGCCAGACGATGACCTTGCTGCTCTTTGAAGCTAGCGCCAAAAATTCTCAGGCTTAGCTAACACCGTTGGGGAAATCACCTGGCAAACAAAACACAACAGGCTTACACGCTATACTAACACACACAAGCTTCCATTCAACAAACCCTTTTCATTTGTAGGCTGTTTATTAGGCAGCCGCCTCCTACCACTTACGTAACAGAGCTGGCGCAACACATTGAACATATCGTCGCAAAACGAGGGGTGTAATTACTTCTTTGTAGAAAAAAAAAAAAAACTCAGTGGTTATGGAAGTTTATTTGACAGAAAAGGGTTCGAGGGTATTTTCATTGTTGGTATTATATGAATGAATAGATGGTTGACTCATGGAACACCATTTTGACAGGGAAACATTTTCAACATTTATCTCTGCGATATCTATGATTTTATGAGTTTAAGTTTGCCCTTTAAATCTTGACATATTCAGTTTAATATCACCAAAAAAAAAAGAAACTATGTTTTAATGTTTCTCAAGATAAATCTTGCTTTTCACCACTTTAGAGCCACACTGAGGCCATCCAAGGTGAAAAATAACGGCACAGTGAAGCACTTTGGTTAGAAGTACCAGCCAAAGGGCAAATGTAATGTTTGGGTAAGAATTTAAGATTCAAATCTCAGACATCCTGTTTCTACAGACGTAGTGGCTTCTTTTGCACCAAAAAGAACTAGCCTGCCAACCTCAGCCAGGGTTAGCACTCAATCATCTGTTGCTACCCAGCTGTTACAGAATATTCCCATTTCCTGCAGCTGTATGATGAATGACATTACAAATCAGTTTTCCATATGGCAGCATTTTGTTTGCCGTTTTTCTGAGGGACCATGACAACCATACTATGGCCTCATGACAGGCTTTGCTGTGATTACACGGCAGTGTAACTAATAGTAGCACAGTCCAGGCACACTTTCCAACAAAGAATGTGGCACTATATTGTAGCAAATGAGTAAAAAATGGTACAAGACGAACTGTGCAGAAATCATGTGTGACAAAATAAATTCATCTCAGTGTCCACTAACCATCTTATCACAACTTTTGATGTCATACATGTGATGTCGCTTTTGGATAACATGTCGTGTATTATATGAGTAAAATAATTTATTGAATTTTTGACGGTGTAAACAATATATTGTGTGTTTTTTTGTAAATCAAAGTTTAGGCAAACTGAAATGGGACCATACTGCTTGACTTTATAATAGCCTTAACATGTAAGGGTTCAAATACGCAATTCAGTAACAATCTGCAGGAAGCAAAAGTGACACCATATTTGATATGAGACATTAGTTTTAGATGCCTTTCAGTTTTTCACTCTGAGCCTGTGTTTAGGGAACATTCCAAGAGCCAATGAATTGTGGGCAGGGACTGCAGTCCACTGTATTTACTCAGGCAACCTCATATGCTTATTTTGCTGGTTGCTGGGTTCACGGCGACTCGTCTGCGTCCTGTACTCGGACTGAGGCCAGTGGGGATGGCCGGTGTCACAACCCCACACTCCATCTGGAGAAAGATTCCCCTGAGACTGGGGATGTGACCATGAACATACATTGTAAAAGTTTATTTTTTTCATAAATGTTTATGGAATTCCTCCGCCTTCGCTGCAAAGTTAGCCACTGTCTGGGCAGAAACACACTGGATTGGTATTGTTTCTGGCTGAGACACTGGACCCAGTTCATTTCACTGGCTGGCAGGTGATGTATGTAAAGTACTAATGGGTCTGTCTCGATGTGAATGTGGCCCAGAGCTCTTTGTGGCTAATTGCTAAATGCTAGAAGAAGCTGGAGAGTACCAGTGGTGAAACCTTAGATCTGTAATTACAAGAAGCAGCGATAAGTTTCCCTCAGGAGGAATTTCACTGATGGCGAAAATCAATTTCCTACTCTTGTTTTCTGGGGAAGCTGCAATACAATTACACCAAGCATTAATTGTCAAGACACCTACTGTCCAATATCTGGAAGTCCGGGACATTTACATAGCTAATAAAACATTTTCCCTAGAGAGATGTACACTTTAAGAGGTTGTCATGGTGTGGTCTATTCTCGACAGCAGCCTCAGTAACTGCAGACTTGCGCTGCTTACCATGTCAGTGAACTTTTTTGCTCCATGCAGCGCTGTGATTGAGTCTTCTCCTCCAGCAGCGTTTCTACGACGGTACCACAGATGTGTCTGCAGGCGAGGAGGGGGGATGCTGGTGGTGGCTGGGGGGGTGGACAAACCGGAAGAACCTGACCACAAACTGTCCGCCTTTAGACCAACTCAGCCGTAGGAACCAGGCCTGTTTACATAAGCACCTCCTGCCCGTGTTTACAGCTAGCACACATTTTTGTTTTACCACGTCTAAATCCCTCAGACGTTTATTTTGCTTCACTTGAACTGTGAGTGCTGGGGCTACATTAGCAGATGAAAGTAGCCGAGGCTGGCAGACTGGTTACTCAAGTCTGATGGCTTGCACTGGGTCAGAGAGTTGACAGCACAGAAATGCACGGGCATGGACTTCCAACAAGTTCTTTAATAATAAAGCAGCGTCTTCCCGTCAAAAGAAAGCGGTTGCCTGAGGCGACACCTCGGAGAGGAACTAGGCACCTTATTGGGCTGATTCCCATCAGTCCAACAAACAAAACAGACAGGAAGTGTCTCAGAGGCAGGGGCAGGGATTACATTCTGCATGCTGGGAAAGAGCTTTCTGTTTAAGAGAGGATGAAGCACAAAAAGAAAAAAGGGAAGTATAAGTGAGAGAGAAGAGAGAGACTTGAGGGATAGGGAGAGAAAACTGCCGGACGGGGTGTTCGATAATCCCCTAAAGCATCCATATATTGCCTCCACCTCCTCTCCCACTGCTTGTAAATGGTGAGGAATGTAACATGTTGTCTTTGGGCCCTGTGTGTGTGTGTAGACGCCTCTGGTACAGACAGATTTATATTCACAGACATTGCCCAAAGCATACCATGGTGCTTTTTTAACTGTGGGTGCTTTGAAGCAGAGGCTGAGTGTTCCAAAGAAACAACCAATATCAGAAATGTCCTCTCATTTGAGCCTGATTTATGTTTCATAACCACATTAGAGAGCTTCCAGAGGCTGTCACTGCTCCACTCAGTCAACATACTACAGACACAGGCTCAGAGAATACAATCTGAGGACTAGGCTCCTTAATATTTGCCGTTATGACTGTCTTGTATACATTCACTAAAATAAACATTTGTCTTGGGATTTTCTTTTTCAAAAATATCAAGATAAGTCACTACGGTGCTTTTAACTGGATATACTCCTCTGAACTCCATGGCTGTGGTTTCTTTGCCTACTTATTTCAAGTAAACATAAAAAAGAATCCAGGGAACAAATCTATAATTCTGTTTCAAATAAAATTGAAGTAATGATAATACATGTACATACAGTAGGCTTCGAAACCCTTGTGAATAATTGCTACCAATAAGTGAAGGAGAACCACTGTCCTGCTGCAGTTCCCTTCTCTATGTAGGCCATAACCTCTGTGATCACAACATAAAGAGTGATGATAAAGGCCACAACTTCAGCAAGTATTCAGGATCAAAAGAGTATATTATGCCATATTTTAAAAAAAAATCCCTCAAGGAATTCCTGAGCTTTCACATTGATAAGAAGAGTGCAGAGGGACAAAGAAACAAACCGGAAACATGAAAATGGAGCGTGCAGTAAGGGCACGTACTGGACATATCAGGCAAAAAAGAGCAAAGTGACTCTGCAGATGATGAAGGCTATACATTGAAAGTCATTCCGGGACAGAAATAATATCGGCCTCTTACAGTGATTCTTGGAGGACAGCAGTGAGTTCCTGATAGTGTGCAGCTATAGACCCTGACAGGAAAATAAACAACACTGGGACTTGGTCAATAGGCCTTCCTGTAAGCTTGTTGCTTGCAGATCTTCTCAAGTATCATGAGAGGCATTATTGATACGCTGTTATAAAATGTTACTGTAGATGACACCTGATAGAGCTCTTTCGTTCTAAACACTGGGGATACCAATATGTACTTTGGGCTGTTAAATCTGAAATCCATGACATGTTTGGAGGAGCCAGGGGAGGTGTTTCTTGTATGCGCAGCCTCGCAACTCGATCTGCAGCGTTTCTTTAAATAGCAAAGATACATGATAAAGTTGCATTGGACGGCACACTTAACCCACAACTTTGTTTGCCTTGAAAGAAATGAAGTGGCCCGAATGCTACAGAGTATCATGGCCTTTGTGAGGAACTGCATTTTTCCTTTTCTTTTTTTGCTAAGCAGAAAACTTCAGGAGATGGATTCTCTTTCAACTAAGGTGGAGGGCCAAAGAGTTAAACCAAAGGGTGCACAGGGGTCTGGCTTGAATGCGGTCATCCCTGCATTACTCCCTCCTCCTCCTCCTTCTCCCCCTCTCACCCAGTCTGTGGAACCACAGCAGCGTAAGAGGCTCATTTAGGAGCATAGAAAGAAAGGCAGAAATCTCTTTCTCAGGAAGATTAGTGGCTGTACGCCTGTGGACGGGCAGGGAGCTGGGGGAGGAGGGGGTCCATTTTGCTCTGGGACATTTTTCTCTCTTTCTGGGGGCAGGGGGGCGTGACCTGCTCCAGAGCACCCTCCAGAGAAAGGCCTTGGGGCCAATGTGGAGATCCCTGTGGAGACCCTTTGGACCCCATCTCCGCCCAAAACTTACCCATGATGACCATGATTAACACACAGCTCCTTATCGCAATGCCACACTGCTAGACTAATTACACCACACTCCTCTTCTTCATCCATCTGCACTACGGTGACCATTCCCTTTCAGACTTCAGGATGACCCATGTTAATGAGGGAAAACTGGAGGTTTGTATTTGTGCTCAAGTACAAGTAAGAGAGAAAGTGTTGACAAAGGTGAGGATGTTTTTTTTTTGTTCTCTGTGGCGCCTCTCATTGGAATCCTCCACGATACATCAAAGCTGTGAATAATTATTATCTGTGGACAGTGTGTTTCTCTTGCTGAGAAAAATCAATCTCTGTCTGGAGTTTGCAAGCTACAGTCCAACTCTGAGACAGATGAACACAAGCCACTGCTTAGGCAGAAATAATCAGAGCGTTAGCGAGCTCGTCTGCTCCACTGGCCTCGTACAGTCAACACCAAGGTGAGGGATGGCGGAAAAATTCTCATTGGCAAACTTCCTCGGAATATAACAAGGGCCGTAAAACAACAGATCCGTGTTTGAAAGTCTTCCTCAGTGCACAGTGGTGTGAAGTACGGAGGCGGAGGGGGGGCATCAATCACAGGTATTCCTTTGAAACCATGAGATGTTTTACACTCCTGGTACCTAATCTGGACACATGTTACTCTGACATGGTAAAGCATAAGCTGATGCAGACTCATTAATCCCAGGGGCTTGAGAGTTGGGTTGCGAGGGCCATGCCTGTGGAAGCACGTCCTGGAGCTGCCAGACAGATGCAGGCTGTCACACAAATGGTGGGTGCCCATTTAAAACCATTAACAAGGCCCTGAGAATAAAGATGCCAGATTCCTATCAACACATTCGTGCCAGCATCCCTGACCTCCATACTCGTTCCTCTACTTCCCTTTGGACCCTGACACACACTTCCATTACGTGTTACCCTCTCACAGACAGAGACAGGTTCAACAGGGCAAGACATGTCTCTATGAAACACAAGCAAAGTGTGCTCTCATGAAACCAGTTATGAGATTTGTGGCCAGCTGACACAAAGGATTAGGGTGTACAAGATGTTCTCAGGATGCCCCTGCTTAAGTTACACTATTGTATTGTGCAGTTTCATTTTCATGCTTAAAAAAAAAAAAACTATAATGTAGTCTGCATGGTTTGGAGTACTTTGCAATTCCATATCAAACACAAGTAAGCCAAATAAACAAGGACCTTTAAGTAAGCCAGTTTGTGACATCTTACAAAGAATGTTTCCAAGCTATTTGATGTATTCACATTTGCCCCACATTTCTTTCCACATGCATACTAATGTGAGAACCAGCTCTAATAAAAAGAAAGAAATAATCAAAGTAGAAACAAAAGCAGAGTGTTAAAACTATCTAACAACATACTAACGTCCTACTTTTACTGTTCTCCCACGTGACAAAGTAAGCTTTGTGATGGCAGGCCACCAGGCCCTTCATTAAACAGTCAAGCAACTTGAATGATACGTTCCTGCCACGGCCCCTCAGATGATGCCAGCGTGTCTTCCTGAGGGGTTTATTGTCCACCAGTAGGCGTTAGTAATTTATAACACTGGTACCTCTGAGGCCTGAACGAGGCCCTCAAACCTCGTTATGGAGAGTTTTCATCACACATTCACTAATGAAAACATGAGCTCTCATCTTTTAATTATGACCCCTCTATAGTGGGGATCTTGCACACCCTGCAACCTCTGTGGTACCACACAAGCACAAATAAGCTCTGATGGGTGCAGGCTACTTTTTTCCCCCAGCAGTGCAAGGTTATGAAAATTCAACTACCCCAGCCTACATAACACACAATGGTCATAACTAAATGACTGAATAATTCATGGCGATCTTTTTTTCTTTGCTGGTTTGAAAAACTTGTGGCCTCTTTGTGGAGGTGCCAGGGAGGGCGCTCTGAAACGTCCTAGTTTCTCACCCTGCATCCCTGAACAATTAATGTGCGTGGCTCCTCTCGTGGCAGGCCACCAAGCCCATCATTAAGCAGAAATACCACTAACGCCACAATGTTGTACGACATCTTCTTAGCATTTCAAAGGTGCCTCCCTCCACCCGGCCTTTATCCGAGGACTCTGATACACCATGTCGTCCACTGCTATGCCAGCGTTCGTTAGTAATTCATGAAATTTACACTCGGGAGGTGAGAACAAGGTCTTTCGACCTCATTATAACATTTTTTCATCACCCATTCTCTGACATCTCTGAAACATGCAGCCCGCAATCTCTTGGTCTAACTCTTTTCATGTGCAACGCAGCTACTTCAGTGACTGGCCATAATGTTCCAGTTCACTATGCTGCAGAGTACATGATGCTCAAACTATAACACTTAGCAATTGCAGCTTTATATCATAATAATAATGTTTAATGAATCAGTGCCGCCGGCCTCTCACCAACTTAATTATAATAGATGATATACTGTACCTAATATATGTGAACTCAATGTCTGATATCTGCTATTAAAGGTGAATGATGGGAAACAGCCATACCTCTGCTCAGAGTGGTGGGCGAGGGCTTCTTAGGGATTTCTGAGAAGCTGCTTCCGTCCAGACCTGAACTCTTACACTCCTTCTTCTCAGTGGCTGTTGGAGCTGAAGTCTCCATGCTGCTCTTCGAGGTCCGTCACAACCTGGAGAGGAAAGAGAGAGACGCTGATGTTAACTCCAACGATCCATCTTGACTGTGACCGTGCAATAGAAAAATACATTAAAGAAGTTCATGTGAGCTGTAGTTTTGTTCTACGCAAAAATATGAATTATTAACATTGTTAATTACTGAAAGATATTCAGGATGGTATATACTTAATACTAAGTATTAAGTATATACCTTATAAATAATAAGGTATATACTTAATACTAAACCTTGCATTAATCATTTCTGGTTAAAGACAGATTATCTGTCTCGTGCACTACTGTCAGGATACAGTGTAGTCTATATTTTCATTTGCACAAAGTTACTGACTGCGGCTTTAACATAGTATAGCAAATAGTCAAATCTCTTTTTTTGATGTAGCACCACACGCTGAAGGGTATTACAATGTTGACTGTGACTTATATGTGTTTATTCTGTCAGTGTAACTTATGCCGGGTCAGGGCCTGAACACGGATTTCACAGTTTGATGTAATGACTTCACAGTCCTGTTCCAATAGTTCACGTGAGTGACCTCCAGCGAGGTTGAAGCCGCACAAACACACACACACACACACACACACACACACACACGCTGTGTCAATACCTCCTCATGCCTGTGTGAATGGCTCGATATCTTGGCAGCGTGCCCCTTGTTTGACTTGGTAGGACCTACAAGATCATCCTCTGCCGAGAACAAACAGGACTCAGTCCCATCGGGGAGGGCAGGGGAAGTCATGCCACACTCTCCAGCTCACTGCTGGTCATCACTTTTCCACCTGCTGTCAGACACTCCCAGGTGAATGACAGCGAACGCTGGCATGACGTTATGACAACATGGAGCAATGTGGATGTGATCAGAGGGGGACGACTTTGTGTTTTACAGATGTTAGGACTTCTTTCCATGTTTGGACAAACATTTTACATCTGAATGTTTTAAGGTAAATGAAGCATGTCTGTTCGTTTCTCACACCTGTTGGCCGTAAGGAAGCCAGAACTTTACAGGAAATCATTTTGCAGTCTCAAGTGTCATAAAACAAAAGTGTTTATGACCTGGCATGTGCCCAAAGGACACAAACAACACTGTGAAACACCAATTAATTTTTCAAGTCAGGAAAACAAATGTGGTTTTTGGCTGTAAGACACATCATAAAAACCTTCTAAGAGATCAAAGGACATTAAAATAGTCTTGGTAACCGTTGTATGAGAATATGGAAAAACAAATACATGACTGTGAGAGCTGAGAATGATACTGTCATTGATAGGAAAAGCTAATTGTTCAGTCATCTGGTTACTGCTAGCCGAATGTGTGAAGTGCTGTTTTTGGTTTCATGTGGCTATCCAACATGTCATCCTTTATTGTGACGTGTGTGTGTGTGTGTATTAGCAGCCATGTCTGTGACCCTTCGGAGGTGCCAGTCGCCTGTCACTGAGCCAATGTAAGCCGATTAGAGGTGGGTGACTAACAGGTTTAGGCTGCATCTGTTTCTCTTTTTTCTGGTGCCAAAATGTCCTGGAGTCCCATCTTGGAGAACTCCGTCACTCTGACATCACCTTTGTGATAGAATTCAATGTGCTCTTTCACGGGCTTTTATCTTCTTCAGATAGTTGGCTGGAGATCGGACTAGTTTTTTGGTAGTGAACCCTCTTGGCAAAGATAAGATGTACCCATGCACCAGTGCTCAAAGCAACACAGTGTGTCTTTCATGCAGCCTGCCCTTAAAAATAACTGAGAACCCACTCCTTAACATCAGCGTCTGATGAACATCTGGCATTGCATTAATAGCACTTTCCATGCTTTTACAACATGCCAACTATTTGCTTTGCCTCTGAACCCCGAGCCAATATTTTGATGAGGAGAGGTTTAGAGTACAAGCACCTGTAAAGGTCATTTGCTTAAAAATAATGATATAAATACTAAAAAACAGAATCAGCAGGCACATTTTAGGAGACTGTTATATCAAAAACTGTCTAGAGGATAATTTGGCTCATTTTGGGTCCAATTCATCCCTCAGGTCTGAGCAGATTATCAACAAATGATCCTGCAGTGTGAGGAGTTTACAGACATAATGTTAATGTCACTGACTGGATCAGACTCTCCCCAGTTTGGAAATTCTCAGGTGAATCGAACAGAGATGGAATATTGTGCAGAAACAGCCAATGAGGAGCGAGCTGAACTGACACATGGCTGCTAACAGCACTGATAGAAGCTTTTTCTCAGGTGGACAGTGGAAAGGAGGACAAGCTTGTGGATTTAAGAAATGACATCATCCATTTTTGGTGCAAAACACAGAAACTGCAGTGTGTCCATCTGATGACAACTGTCTGCCTCCATGTTTGTTTTTCTGTCACATTGCAGGTTGTGTGAGTCCCTTGAATTGCCACATTTTGAATTGCCATGTTTATTAAATCTCCCACATTTATAAAATTGAGTTCACTTCTGAAAAAGTGGCCCCAGCTTCACCCTGGCCCCCCTCTTTCCTTAATTCTGAGGGGACCCTCCCCCCCTTCAGGCCAAACCCATGTTGCCCCCGATGACAGGGAAGCTCAGCTCTGACAGGCTGGTACAGGTGTCAGGAACCAGGCGAACAGATGGCATGGGCCAAAGGAGAACAAACAACAAGGGTGCACTTCTTTTCTCATCTTCTGGTTGGCTGGGCACCCCCACCCACCAAAACTCCCAAGAATTCAGCTCATGATTCTTAGCTTTTCAAATTATGATGTATGAATTCAGCCCTAACCTAGCTACAAGAAAGTTCTTCAAATGATGTTGAACAGACCTTTAAAACGTTATAAAAAGTTATAAAAGTCGGATCAGCTCTGCTGTGATTATCAAAAGATTTCTGGGAAGTGCAGAATAAAAACCATAGCAATATCTGTCGAGCAGCCAAATCCCAGAACAGGAATTGTACAGCTACTGTACGGCTTTAACTGATTTATTTTTGTTCATTTCAATGCAAAGCTGCTTTTTTGTAAGGCGAGACTAACCATATCCGAAACCTTAACCCTGAGTTTTATAGTGAGGCTGCTTTGTTCTTGCTTCTTCCTGCCACACTGAGCCACAAACAGGGAGTTTTTTTTTTCATTGCCTCAACATCTTTGCCTTTAGCAAATTATCTTAAAAACATTTAAAGTGAGGTTTGGTGAAGATTCTGTGTTTGTTTTTTTGACAATATTTAACTGTTATGGAAGTGAACACAGATGCCAAGAACAATGTGTTGTATTTCATTAAAATTTAAAATTCTGGAAAGACTACGAATATGGTCTGGCTTATATTTAGTGATTCATAACTAAAAAAGGCAGCAGAAAAAAATGTTTGTGAGTGGTGTTAGAGCACAGAATGCTAAATGTGCATGTGTTATAGAGTGCTGTTAACAGCAGATGCTGTACATTTTGATTTTCCTCCACCAGCTCTCACTCAGATGCACCATCCAGACACACCACTTCACTATACAAGGAACAGGAAAAAAGACTGAGGTAATGGGGAAAGTCACTGTTCGGTTTTCCTCTGCCAAGGTCAGTCTGAAAATCGTAACAGCTTCAGATGATTCCAGTGCAGCTTTCTTTCTGAGTGAAAGTTTATATCATGAAACAAGAAAGTCAGCATCATCACTTGAATGTTTTTATAGTTCAGGTGAGTAACTATCGTGTTCATTGGCAGAATTCCTCTGATTGGTAAAACGCTACAGGCAAGTGTGTCTTTCTTACATGCATTGGTGAATTTGTAGAATTTGGTCTATCTTGCCTCCATAAATGTCTTCTTTCAGACCTGTGCTGTGGCTTTGAAAAGCAAGGATATCGAAATGAGTATGATTGTTTTTAAATTATAAAAAAATACTAATTAATACTAACTGACCCCTGGAGTAGTGAAAAGAAATCATCCAAAGTACATATTTAGCTGTTCATTTTATTACTTTGTCTATTTGCATCTCCTAGATTCACCTAAAGATACTATCATATCATGACTCATTAAATCACATTTCCCCAAAAAACTGCAAAGATAATGCAGCACAGTGATATCTATGTCTACGTTATTCACCTGTGGCGTCTCCCCGTAAAGACAGCAGTATCCATGCTTCGTCTTTTCTTCTCTCTGAACTCCTCTTCCTCTCTTTGCTAATTCACCTTCAACCCCCTCCACCTCACCCTCACAGCACTTTTGTTATGAGACCTGGTGTGTGTTTTTCTTAGCGCCTCGACCATTTTCAAGTGTTCCTCTCCTCCACTACCGTTCAACAGCTCCCCTTTCACCAACACTGAAAGGAATGCAAACACACATCAAAAGAGGCCCTCTCGTTTTGAAGATTTCCAGGCTTTGCTCTTCTTACTTTCTTCCTTCCTATCGTTCAGTCAATGTGATCCGTATGCTGGTAGGCTCTCTTTCCTGGCAACACACACACTCACACACTGCACACAGTGGATTTGCACATACACAATGAGAAGCTCACCAACTGCGGTCCCACACTCTGCTCACTTGGCAAACACAGCAGAGAGATAGGTGAGGTCTCCTGCCCCTACACCACCTGCAGACCTCTCTGCTCAGGTTTCTCATGTACACTCATGCAGGTTAACATAACAGCCATCAAGACAAAATATGGTTTTGCCCCACATATTTTTGTCTCCATCATTCCCACAAAGCTGTTTACATGTATATTCCACAAGTATTTCTGTTCTCATATTCCAGCTAATGCTTTTCTTGGCTGTGTTTGTCACGTTTAAATATGGTAAGGTTGACTGTCATGAGTCGCTTGTGCCATTTTGCTTTTTCGCATAAATATGCTGAAGTTTTCTGCTAGGGGTGGACTTGTCGAACTATGCAATCACTCTTTTGACATCCAAGTCTTTTATTAATGATTCAGCTTGCAGCTCCACAATCTGTCGGCTAGTTGGTTTGTGTTCAATTTACAGAGCTGACCACAAACTGCTTTAACTGCTGTAAAAAACAGGCGCATATTATGAACATGCTGTATGTATATCTAGTTAATGCTCCTAAAACATGAATAATATAAACTGATCAGATGCTCAACTGCTGCTTGTGTAAACAAGCAACTATTTGTAACTGTCCAGCTTCCCAGCTTGTTAGGGCACGGGACAGACTGACTGGCGAGATGCTAACAGCTGACTTTGGTGTGCCCGCTTTGAAGTCCCAACATTAAATACAGTTGTCCTCAAAATTATTCAACCCCCACAGAACACAAGTGTTTTTGCAAGTTTGATCTTGTTTATAATCACATCAAATAACGACACATATTACAAATAGACAAATGCAACTGAAATTACAACAACATTTTTTGTAAAATACCAATTAATGTCCTTTCTGTGATTACCATTGACAAAATTATTCAACCCCTTATGTACATATATCTTTAGTACTTAGTACAACACCCTTTGTCAATAATAACATACTGTAGACGTGAAACGTAGCTTGACACAAGTTTTTTGCAGCGATCCACAGGTGTCTTAGCCTATTCCTCAAGAGCAAAGGCCTCCAGTTCATTAATGTTTTTGGGCTTGCGTGCTGCAACTGCCTTCTTCAAGTCCCCCAGAGATTTCCTGTGGGATTTAAGTCTGGTGATTGTTATGGCCACTACAGAATCTTCCAACCCTTCTTCTGCAACCAAGCTATGGTAGATTTGGAGGTACACTTTGGATCATTGTCCTGTTGGAAGGTCCAACGTCTTCCAAGCCTCAGCTTTGTCACTTACTGCATGATATTTGCACTTAAGATCTCCTGGTAATGAACTGAATTCATGATACCTTGCACATGCTGGAGATTCCCTATACCTGAAGAAGTGAACCAGCACCAGAGCATGACTGACCCCCACAATGCTTCACAGTAGGCAGGGTGTGCTTTTCTTTATAGACATTGTTCTTTCTCCTCCAGTATCGTTGATCCATTGGCCCAAAAAGTTCCAATTTTGTCTCGTCACTCCAGAGAACAGTATTTCAACACCTTTGTGGTTTGTCCACATGGTTTTTTTGTTTTGCATACTGCAAAACCTGAGTACCTCCCTCTGACACGTCCTGTCGCAGTTCCTCAGCTGTCACCCAGGGGTTTTTCTCAACCTTTCGCCTCAGGTATCGGACAGCAGTCGCAGACAGCACCCTTTTTCTACCATGCCCAGGTAGCGTTTCCACTGTGCCTTTAGCTTTAAACTCGCAGATTATGCTCCCAGTTGTGTCTCTTAAAATGTTTAATCTCTTTTCTATCTTTTTATATCAATATCCTTGCTTATGAAGAGAAATTACCTCCTCTCTTAACTTCCTTGACCATTCCCTGGACTTCACCATGTTGCAAAGACACAATTAACTGCCAAGAAGGAGCAAAGTGTCACAGTCCTTTTAAATCTGCTTAATTGGTGTTTGTTATGGTTCTGTTCACATCTGCAGGTGTTTTCATCACCTGTTGGAATAACCTGAATTCACCTGAATAATTTTGTCAGTGAGGAAAACACAAAAAATATTTGTTACTGTATTAGAAAAAAACATTGTTTAAATTTTCGTTGCATAGCTAATTTACAAGTCCTTATAAGAGTCAGGAGGAATGCTGGGACCGTCAGCTTTAATTTACAGGTGGACAGGTGCAGGAGCTCGGAGGAGGTATTGGGTGAGTCCACACAGGCTTCTTGTTTCACTGTGCTTCAGTTGTACCTTCACTATATCCGGATCCAGAGAGCTACTTGCATAATTCATACAGAATACAGATGTTTTTCCGCTCACATGGCCAGCTCTAACCACCTTGGCCGGACTTTCTCTGGTACTCTGCGTCAGATTCATGAGAAACCTTTAATTTAACTCACCAAATGTTCTCTCCATGAGAGTTTACCAAATGCTTCCTTCCTTAGACAACACAGCTCATTTTAGTCTTGGCTGCTACAGCACCTCACAGTCAAATGGTGCTCATTGGAGCAAATAATTCTATATTTTCTTCTTGGTTCTTTTTATTAATCTTGTTTTTTTCAGTCCCCTCTCTACAACAATATTACGTAGATGATAAGAACTGTGATCTTTGAGTAAGAAGCCACAGTTTAAGAGGTGTATCTCAGCCTTATAAACTATTACATGAACTGTCAATCAAGTTAAAAATTCCTGCCCAGCACAAAAAAACAAAAGTCAGTGACTAGCTGGTGAACATAGAGCATTTAGCACAAGTAGAGCCAATTTTTCAGTGATTGGTAGAGACCAAAATGGAGGTAAAAGCAGAATGATTAGTCTACTTAACGTTGTCAGATGGACAGAAACAACAAGTTTCTAAAGTAAGTTTCTAAGTAACCAAATCAATGCTAATATTGCTGCATATCAGCTGGATGTGTAAATAGACATGTGTGCAAAAAATTTAAAAGATGAAATTTAAAATATGTCTTTGTATTTACAGATTGTTCCTGCTGCCCCCAAGTGGCCAAAACATTTAGAGAAAAATGCTAAACTCTTCAGACCACTGTATGTCCTTTAGATGTGAACCGATGATTAGTTTGTATCTTCCTACTTTCCAAAACTTTTAAACTGGACACCATCTTAAAGTAATTCATATCAGACTGACAGGGTTTATGGTGACTGATGAGACACTGCGATGGACGACCAGTTTGAGAGACCTCTGGGAGAAGACAAGTTTAGACTGGGACAGGACACATTCTCCATGAGTGAATCACTCTTTGGAGAAATGTCTCCCTGTGAGGATTTGAAGCTCAGGTCTAAAAGGTCATGGAGTAGATTGTGAGAGGTCTGACAGCAGCACATTAGGCATTAGTCTGATTCAGAGGTTGAAACAACATCACTACAGGCTGTCACACATGTATAGATCCAGCTCACTCAAGCGGGAAAGAGAGCATTACCACAGTATGCTTTCTCAGATTAGGGTGCAGGTTTTCTATAGTCAAGTTGTTTAAGGGCCTCACATGGCTAAAATAAGGGAATTTTAGCCTGTGGATGATTCAAATTCCAATTCCAAATGATCTAACGAGGGAGATTGTCCATATGTCAGTCCTGCTTCTAATCACGTAAATTAAGGCTTTAAAATATATTTCCTCTGTCTCATTCCACTTGTTTTTACATCTGTCAGCTCCAAACCTTTACGATGTGCCAACTGCACATGGGGACTCAAATCCCTCGCCAAAGCCCAATCATCCAGTGGACTGCGGGAGATAGAGCGTAATGAGCAGCTAACAACTGATGTCATATCAAAGGCATCTAAACCAGCAGAGAAAAGCCCTGTGGATGAGTTCTTACCCCACCCCTGAACCTGACCTTTCCTGCTAGTAAAGGCAATATCCTGTGGTTGATCTCTTCGTCTCCCTCAACCAACAGAAAACAGATGTTGAGCTCATGGACTACATGCAGTCCCGGACAGGGAGGAATCTGCTTTTTTTTAACAGTGGTACAGATACTGAAGCTAGCTTATTGAATAAACGCTACACCAATTAACAGATGTGCAGGAGGATATGTGAAGTGCTGGACTAGTTATTCAACTGACAGAAAATTGGTGAACAACAAATTTTCAGGAGGTCTACAGCCATGGAGGAGGTGGCGCTAAAAAACACACGTCAACCTCAATGTGGCACCAGAGAAAAAAACATAAGACAACAAAAATAATTACTCCTTATCCAAACCATGAATGTACGGAAAACAAAAACTCAAACAGCAACAGTGTCTGGACCGACAGACCAGTAATACCATCCTTTGAGTCATAAAAATACTAAAAGTGAACATTTGCTGCTAATTTCCAGGCGGTGACCTCCAGGGCTGAGAAAGGAAGCAAACACAGAAGCGCCAAAAAATGCCAAATGGCCACTTGAGACTCCAAAAGAGTCAATCCCTAAAAAACCATGTTAAAAAAAATGAAATAAACACATTTACAGCCTGTTGCAGAAAACTCTGAACCATTTATCAAAGAACTGAAGAGGCAGATTCTCTGCTAATGAAAATAATCGTGAATTTAAGACCGTGATGTTTTTATTGCTGACCTGTCACAGCTGAATGAACACTGAACTGACACTGGAACCATGTAATGGAGGTGTATGTGTGTGTAACAGCTGTCACTGGTGCCACATTGCACACTGCTGAGACAAGCCAGCTTCCTCTCTGAAGCATTTGGACGGCCCATCCGCCTAAATGTGTTGTTAGCACTCACTCTTTACTGTGTCACCTGTCAATAACCTTAGCTACCAAAGCAAAACTGCCCGTGTGCATGTGTGTGTGTGTGTGTGTGTGTGTTCCTCTGCAGCACCACAGCGGATATGCCTACAAGCCAGCGAGTAAAGATTCGGCCAAATCAAAGTTGGCATTAGCTCCACTCAGGTTTCACTGCGGTGGAACTTCCACATTGTTGCGGTGAACTCTCCACTCCAGCAGAAGTGCTTGTGATAGCTGACAGTCTGTGGTGGAGCTTTGCTGTTGGCCATACAAGCCAGCTGCTGCTACGTCCCAGTCAGATCTCAGGCCTTGGTGCCGGCAGAGGGACTTCTCTTGAAGTTGGGGGGATATCAGTGTGTGTGTGTGTGTGTGTGTGTGTGTGTTGGCCAAGGACCTGCTTGTAGCAGCTGTCTGAGCATGTCATCAGGTG
This sequence comes from Synanceia verrucosa, assembly GCA_029721515.1. NCBI lineage: Eukaryota > Metazoa > Chordata > Actinopteri > Perciformes > Synanceiidae > Synanceia > Synanceia verrucosa. The sequence goes on along the minus strand of CM056566.1, from coordinate 3,234,456 downwards.
AGATGTTACAGTAATTGGATGTAACTATGTCCACATTAAGCCAAATTTGAAGGTGTGTCTTTGTATCTTCATTTCACCCTAAGCCTGCTGATATTAATTTGCTTGGCTGTGATTCTTGTGTAAATGACAACAAATAAATCCTGATCTTGCTGTAATAAAATGCTTGCTTGTGATCAAGAATAGCAAGAAGAGCAGAAAGGAGAGTTAACCAGCTGAGAATCAAACTCTTATTCTGTTCTTCTGTAACATGTGGCGTTCAAACAGGAAGAGTACTCTGCACACATGCTTCCACACTGACAAAAAAGGATGATATGGATGGAGATTTTCTGCTGTCCTTAACTCTTTTTTTCCTGGAATGCTTTGCTAAGCGTCGACCACCTGTTGACACCGCTGAGTTCAGACTGAGAGCAGTCTGTCATGACTGAGTCTCACAATGTGAAACAAAGAAAGCCTGCCTGCATGTAACCAGTGTGCTTTCCAGCCCACTTTCTCTCTAATGAGCTGATTACAAAACATGAGCAAAGCTCCTCTTGGCCTGGAGCCAGGGAGGAGATGGTGGTGATGATGATGATGATGATGATGATGGCAGCAAGAGACACACTGTGAGGATGGTGGAGAAGGCTGCCGAGCTTGTTGCTAAAGACAACCACATGTCTCTATATCCAAGCTCAACTCTGTCTCTCGTCTCCAGCCTCTATCAGAGAGGAGACTGTGGCCTGGCACTGAGTCAGCACCATGTGGAATCTAATATCTCCCATCGTATGGAAACGCGAGAAAAGCAGCCCAACAGCCCTGCCCTGGAGGCTGCGTTGACTTTGTAGCTATGGGAGGGCCTAGTGTAAATCATAACTTACTCACTCCTTAACCCCCCTCCCCCCAACACAAACCCCAGCGTTAGCAGCACAAACAATCCCACCTCCCTCCCCTCTGTCTTTCTCTGTATGCTGGCTACATTTTGCTGTCGGTGGCCTCTGCATAGACCCCAATCTCTGCCTCTGCATCAGATTAAGGCCCGCGGCAAACAGCTCAGACAATACGCCATTGTCTGCAAGGCAGTGTCACTCTATCTCTATAGCTCAAAGTCACACTGCAAAGCCTGTTGGGCTGTTTGATGAGGAAGTGTTAATGATACAGTGAAGGGAAATCATGAGCCTTCTCCTAACAGTCTGTCTGATGGCACTAACAGTCAATCATCTTTTTACAGTTGCCAGCCAGGAACTCATTTACCAGTGGAAAGCATCCATGATATCTCATATTCCACCAGGCGAAACTAAATATACTTATTTAATTAAAGGCCATCACAAGGAAAAGACCAACTTGATGCAGACTGTCAAACAACAGTTAGTCTAAATATTTTAAAAAAAAAAATAGTTGTTATAAATTATTTTGAGAATTTTTCATTTTAATTTCTAAATAAAAGCATAACATCCTCCTTTTCAAAGACTGATTTAAGACTTTTACCACCAAAAGCAATGCCTTTTAACACTGAGGATCCACAAGCACCCTGGCTGCATTTAAGAAGAATGTGAAAGACTGAAAGTCACAGGACTCTAGAGAATTTAAGGTGGAAACAATGACATAAGCTGCTTAAATATGCCAACCTGAAGGAGTCAATTCAAACAAAGATGGCTTCCAATGACAGCGTTAAGTGCATTGCTGCTGAGCTGCCCTCCAATAGGTGAGCAACAAAAACTCAAACTAATACTAATACTTTACACCTGGTTGGTGTTAGTTTTTCTCTCCTTAAAGTCATTATGAAGATTGCCTAGCATTGTGTGAGGTTTATGTTTGTCTGGGATATTGGCCATCCAATAATGATCCTCTGTATGACGATCCTGGACCATCAACACTATTAAAACTATTAGACTTAAAAGGAGAAACAAAATGAGACAGATGTTTGTATTTTTACTGGATCTCAATATGGCACATATTATTACATATATATTTATATAGTTAAATTTTTGGTTGATTGACTTATGAATGAACTAGTTTTAGCCCTAGTTAGTTGGTGCTTTAACAAAGCATATTATTATTTCTTTTCACATCTTTTCATTCTCTACTCTAATCATCTCTACTTTTACATTTAGTTGTTCAATAAATTGTGTGAAGCTGTAACTGCAAAAAGTATTTTCATAATCGATAAGTCTCAATGATTTTCTCTGTGAGATGATTAAATTGTTTGCTCTGTGGAATATAAGAAAATGGTGAAAAAAAAAACAAAAGATGTTGCATTTACTGTCATAGAAGACATGGATGATCAGCAAATGTGCACATTACAGAAGCTGGAACTAAAGAATTGTGGGATTTGTGTTTTTTTTAATAAAAATAGTCAAAACCATTAATCAAATATCAAAAAACAAAATGAAATTAAATCCACTAATTGTAGCTTGAAAAGTGTGAGAAGTGGTGGTAAAAATAGGATGAAAAAAAAAAAACAACCTGTCACTTTCCGTTGTCCGAGGAGTTTATCTTGTGTTGAGATAATGAAATTAGCTCCACCATCCCCCTCCTACCAATGAACTGACCTCCTGTGACCTGGGCAGGGTTCCCCCTAAAGACCCCAGAGCTTCGTCCACCATTGTTCTTTTGTGCTCTGACAGACAATGATGAGGTTACTGCTAAAACACTTCTGGGAAACTGGGTTTCCGATGAGTCAGTACATGAAGAGTTGGACCAGGACGAGATGGGAAGCTCTGTGTGCTGCTCTGGTGATGACACACCATGCATCACACTGAGTTCACTGTATACAAGACCAAATCTGTTTAAGCTTTCCTCCCTTTGAGATATTGGAGCTGGCTGAGGTCTTTGTGCTTCCTCTTCTGCAGTTTGTGAACTACAGGGGCACTGGTGAAAGGAGAAGCTTGTTAGGCCTTATGGGAAATAGAGTTTTCCTGAGACAACCTGTTTGCGCTGCAATTGTGCGTCGCGGCTCCAGACGAAGGGGAGTGCCTCCAGTGATTGATGAGGTCAATCGGTCTATAATGAGCTTGTCGGTTGTTTTACCATGCAGCCATTAAAATGGCTTGTTAAATGCACGTCAGGGTCTGTGCCCATTTCTGAATGGGATGTGTGTGTGTTTTTAGAGGCCTTATGGTGTGAACATGCTCTTTTGACGGCAGCGGTACAATCCAGTGTGACCTCACTTTCTGTTCAGGGACTGGAGTAGCCACTCATAGCTGCTCTAGTGTAAAGAGAGGGAGAACTGGAGGGGATGGAAATGTGCAAACCCCAAACCAGATATGATGTGAGCCCATTTAACCTCACACACTTGAGGCAGATTGAACAGGAAGCCTCAAGGGGAGTGAAACAACAGGCGTTAAAACAAGCAGGGTTTGTCCAGTGCTCTCCCTCATGCCAAGAGCAAAGGAGATGGGATTCAGTGAAGGGCCCTACAGATGAATGTAAGCGGCCATCTCTCTCTCTCTCTCTCCCACTCTGCTGAAGTGCAGGCTGACTGTGAAAGATCGCTGTGGCATTGCCCGACACATCACTGCCTTTTACAGCCCCCTAAATGGCCATTAAAGTCTCATCAATTCATCCCTGCACATGAGTCAATCTATAACAGAACCCTCCTCTGTGTGGAGCACAGAGCACACCACTACAGTCCCACTCAGTCCACTGATGCGACAACAACATTCAGAACCGTTAATCATTATTTGCTCAAATTCTTAAGTTATTATTAATTCTTATTCTCATTATTTATCATTATTTCTAAATGTTCTCAGTTGATAAGCTAAAATATTTAACAAATGTATATCACAATGAAACTTGCCCGGTTGAGTTCTTAAATTAAAACAACTGTCTTTTTATTACAAGTTTTCTGACATTACAGTAATGTGTTGTAATTTAGGAGAAATCCACAGACACAAATAGTCAAAGTATTAAATTATACTGCTAGATGTATATTTTGGTGTTATCTTTCCATAAGTTTGACAGATGACAAAAGAAGCAAAAGAGCCCAAAACATGCAAACTGGCTAGTGCATGAAAAAAAAAGTTTCTGCCTGTAGTGTCTCACTTTAAAAAAATGAGTCAAAGGGTGTTAAATACCGAGGTTTTGTCACAGCCGTTGGCGTTAGATACCATCCTACAAGACACCCTTTGGTGGCTGTATGAGACACACCAGGCGTTCCATTAACTACAGTGTAAACCTATCCAGGGCAGCAGTAAACGTCAGAGGAAGTGCTGTGATGACGCAGTGTAAAGTGACAGGATGTCATCCATGTTCACACGCAGTAGTTTTAAACCCAACCATTCGTTTTTTCCTTCGTCTGAACCTAAAAATGTGTTTCTGTGTAATTCACAGCATACGGTACTGAGACTGAAAAGTGACAGTCTGGCAAAAACACTGCTATGTGATGAGTTTGAATGAGAGTGTGTTGAATTTATACATCCTCAACAGCATAATTTTTTATGATTCAAAAACCTCTGGTTGTAACTATGTTTCTCCACCCTCCTACATCCACCTAAACATCCCTCCATCACAGGACCTGTATAGGAAACCAACTAACTGAAATGAGTGAAAAAAACTGAGAAGCTGGTTGGGTTGCATCAACACAAGCGCTCGTCACAAAATAACATGACGATAAGACTTCACAGTGACAATTATGCTGACTTTTAGTTAGCTCCAGTACATTTAGCAGCAGGTCAGCAGCTACTCTTCATCCACAGCCATTCAATTCCAGCGCAAACATTTGAAAGTAGAACCACAGAGGCCTCCGCAGCACACCCACCTACCGCATCCCCACACAGGCTGCATCTTCTTACCGCTGCCACCATGAGGTGACAGGCCTCTGAATGGTTTCATCGCTCCACTGTGTTAGATCAGTGGGACGAGGGGGCGCGGTGGGATGTTCAAGGCATTCACTCTTTTTTCTTTCTCGAACTTTTTACAGAGTTTACTCAGCAGGAGTGGGTTGGCTGAGATGGTGATGGTGGTGGGGGGTGCTCCTCCCCCTCTTCAGAGTCACTCAGACTTCACCCTCTCCCCCAACCCTCCTCTCTGTCCCTGTACGCTAGACTTCATCGGTATTTGCTTTAAAAAAAAAAAGCTGAACCCCCCTCTACCACCTTCTCCTCCTCCTTGGCCTATACCCCTCCAACACACACACACACACACACACACACACACACTCCTTTTCCAGTATTTGGTTCATTAAATTTTCTGTGGATTTCCAGAAAACAGGCAAAAAAGAGAGAAACAGATCAATAAAGTGGGGCCTGAGCAGAGAGGCGATGTGTGAAAATGGGGGCTAAAGCAGCTTCTATACAACAGCACACAGGGGCTGGGGCTGTGGAGATGAAAGTGACATGGCCACTATGGGTCTCCCCTGAACTGAGGCTGAAAGAGCTGAATAGGCTCATCCATTCTTTACTCCTTTCACTCTCCGTAGGCCCTAACTGTTGGAACTCTTCATTCCTCACAATGGCCAAATGCACTAAAACTTTTTCCCCTTTTTCTTCTCATGCAAATCGCCTCAGCCCCTGACTGACTGGGGTTGTCATCATGTGAAGCGGAAAACACACATGCACACACTCTTTTTGAAAATAATATTATGGGAAACTTTTCCCATTCCTTTTTTTGTTTTATTCTTGTATTAAACCTCAGGAATGTTCCAACTTTATTAGGTCTGTTTATCATCAGCATTTAAAAAAGAAAAGTTATCCAGGGAGGAAGCCCATTTGATTTTCAAATGTGAATTACATGGAAAAAAAGCTTGAAGAAAACATTTTCTTTTCATTAATATGTAGGCCATATCAACTAACAGAAAACATGGGACTCATAAGTCCACACATGAGTTTGGAGATCATTAGCAGCCTGTTAGATGGGAGTAAAAGCCAACAGCAAATATAGCTGCTTAAGGGCCCCACAAAGGCGTCAAGTGTTTGTTGACTGCTCAGGCTGGAGAGCAAACAGTAAACTCTGAATCTTTCAACAATAAGTACACATCTCCCGCAGCCCTGTCACAGGCTGCTACTGCATTCCTCATTCTCTTCATGTTGCCTTATTTGCTTTATAGCATTAAGAGATTAAAAATAATCAAAGTGTGGGTGACACTGTAATTGTTTCAATAGTTTTCCTGTCATGCTAGAATGCCAATGCGATGCAAAGGTGCTCTTCTTTAACTTGTAAAATAATGTACTAAATGTTGCAAGCTGTTTCCTTTGTTTTCTTTCATCTTTACATTTCACCATAATTGCAGCTTCACTGTTTTGCAGCTCTGGGTGGAAAACACTGCAGCACTGTGTTGAACTATTAAAAGCTATGCGGAGGGATTGGCGCCCAACTTTCTGATCACATCTCTTCCCATATGGATCAAGTTGCAGGACAAAACATTTTTTGGATTCCTGTGTCAGATAAGTTCAAAGTGCAAATGAGATGTGAAGCTGCCCCGTAAGCCTCATCTGCTGCTGACACGCGAGGCAACAGAAGCCCAGCAGTAAAGCAGTGTGTGAAGTGTGGCTAAAAAGAGCAGAAAAGAGCTGTCAGCATCACCACACTGCTGCCTTACCTTTGGCTGCTGGCTCTCTTCACTTCCAAACCCGAGGCTCTTCCACTCACTGTTTTTTGTCTGAGGAAAACTTTGCCTGGAGTCTGATTCCCGTAAACTAAGAGTGGGCTGGCACCACCATTGAACACAACACGCGCAAACAAGCTGCTCGCCGAAACTCCATGAACCGAGTTAAGAAAAGAAAGGAAAAAAGTTTGGAGACGCTCAAAGTTTGCGCGACATTACCACCTCCTCTGTCCCGGAGAGTGATTCAGAGCGGAGCACAAGTCGAGTCCAACTTTTTCTTACAATCCATCTTCTCCAAGAGGTGCGCTCTGGCTTTGCGCGCTTTTCACCAAACTAACATGATGCGTAAAAGCTTTGGTTTTCTCACAAGTGAGCGCGTAAAAGTTTGGAAGTTAAAAGCGGTTTGGCTTCAGTCGACAGTTGTTGTAGAGACATGCGGCGGTGTTGAGATCTCCAGGCTGCTGATCTGTTTTCAATCCAACCCCCCTTCCTCTCTGCTTCCCCCCTCTACCATCTCCCCCTCTCTCACTCCCCTTGCTCCCTGGTGAGTTGGGCCATTTGCTGCACCAGATGGGCCGGGCTAACTCTATCCAGCAGTTGCAGACGGGGGAAAAAGTTAGATAAAGTTTCATTTATCGTTCGATTTTTCACGGGCTTTAAGAATGTCTCTCTGCGTCAGTTTTGGTTTACAAGTCACACGGGAGTTTTGACGCACACAAATGCGCATGAGTTGCAGTTGTGGAGCTCCAGAAAGCCTTTGTTGAGAGTGTTACATCAAGTTTCCTGCAGAAGAGAAAAGGAGCTCTTGGAGCTCCACTTGTGTTGTTTTTCTTGAGTGATCCTGAGTGGGTGGACAGATGATCAAAGCACTCTCAGACCATGAACAAACCAAACGTGCATTCCCCCACAAACACACCCAGACCTTATAGTTAAAGCTCGTTGATGTTACCAAGCAATCTTCATAATTCATGCTTTGTTTATTCCCATCCTCTTTTCATCTTGGTTGGAACCTTTAATTCAGGAGGGCAGTGGACAAACAGCATTTATGATGCCAGTCATGTAGATTTCATCGAAAGTAACCCTGTCCTTGCCAGTCATTGCTATTTTAAAATAAAGTAAAGCGAAGAAAGAAAATAACCATCACTGTTCCTCCACATCATTGTGTATTGTCTAGTTTTCCACAGTACCACCTGGCCATGCATTAATTGTGTGACCTAAGAGAGTACTTTAGGAACACTCATCACATAACCTCTCAAGTGACGCAATGAAGGTGTTAGAAGTTTGGACACGGGGCAACACTGTCAAGATTAGATAAGAAAGCAGAACCATCACCATTCAGTTCACACAAAAACAGCCTCACAGAAACACAGAAACTCAGAAGTGTTTAAATGGGATGCAAAAAAAATGTTCCAGGTGGGAACAAAGCCTTGGAATAGCATGATGTAGAGAAGTATCCATCACATGTGAAAGTCCGGACTTTTACAAAGGAAAAAGTATTTATGACTGAATGTGTGGTTATATTTTATTTCTGTGTGATATCACTGAATAGTCCATCCAACATGGGATTACATGACATACAATAAACGGCAATTTTTTTCAGTTTCAGTTGTTCCAATCTTGTTCCACAAAAAAAGAAATGACTGTAAAAACTCTCTATACTGTGCATGTCCCTAAAGCAAGGCAAACATTATATAGAAAACACTGTTTTTTCTTACAGACCATGCATTGAGACCCACTTTTTAAAAACTGAGAAACAGTCATAACCCAGTTCACAACAGGCCTCATCTCCAAACCATCCTCTGTGAGCGTTTCTGACTGTCCACATCACCTTGTATCATCTGGAACAGGTAAACCAGGCAATTTTATATTTTAAACTTTATAAATTAGATTACATAAATACATTTATCAGGTTCTAGTTTTTCCCCTTTTCATTAAAGCAAGCAGACTCTGGATTTTCACATGACATTCAGTGTTTTAAGTGGACCTCAATTATCAGAACAATACAAACAATTAAGCTCCCTCATGTGGCTCAAAGCTTTAATAAAAGATGATGGAAGAAATTCAGCAAATTTATTAACCACATATAACAGTGTATTCGGGCCATTTATGTTAAAAAGATAAATAAATAAAAAGACTACAGAGCCAGGGAGATATATATATATATATATATATATATATATATATATATATATATATATATATATACACACATATATGTATATATACATATATGTGTGTATATACATATATATATATATACATACATATATATATATATATATATATATATATATATATGTGCAAGAGGCTCCATCCCTTCATGGACTCCTCTCTCATCCTGTCTCAGCCTTCTTTTCCTGTGACTTTCCCATCCTTTTTAAAGGCTCTTGTGTTTTTTTTTTTTTTTTTGGGGGGGGGGGGGGTTTGCACAAACAGGTACTAAAACATCAAAAAGCATTTTTAAGTCACATTGCCTTTTACATATGGGAGAAACCTCACACAAACATGGTAATCACATGCACTTTCAGCATGCACCTCAGCAGTTGAAACTAGAATTGAGCTCAGCAGCTCAGCAGAGACAAAGCGAGGTGGATGAACCCACAGAGGGACGGTCAGGCCTGGTTGCCTACAGGCTTGAGGTGCTGCCACCTATTGTCTCTCTCTGTGCTTGCATCACGCCTGAGTGGCTGCTCTCTAAACATGGCCATGCACATGAGCGACCCCTGCAGCTCCCCCGAGCCTGTGGGCCGGTGCACGTCCTCAGAAGAGGGTGAATGCCAGTGTCAGGCTCGCTGGCCTCCTCTGCCATGCTATGGTCTTACAGGCAGGAATTTTAATGAACTTGTTGGGCTTTTCTGATTGAAATGGAAGAATGTAAGTGCAGAGCTCTGACAGTGAAAGATCACACAGGGAGGAGGAGAAGGGTGAAGTTTGATAGGGAGTCCATAAGATTATGGTTTGATCACATTAGCTCACGCATTCCATGGTGATAAGATCTGCAGCATGTGATGCGGTGGGGCAGCTCATTATTTACCCAAATGTTTATGGGGCACATGCTGTTCAAATGAACTCCTGGCCAGTTTTAGTGGATAATTAGAAACAAATTTAAATATGATGCTGTGGTCAACATCTCAGCTCTTCATAATGAGCTGTGTATAGTTTCCAGTGATATATCAGAAAGTTAGTGATCATTACGCTGCTGAGTCATGTTGCTGTGATGAGTGCACCAGAATATCGATCATCAAATTGAGCCTCATTGCCCATTTAATTGTACAAAGTTTAGAATGGGTTCAGTAAAAGTAATGAACCAAGAGGAAACCCAGAGAAAACCTAGAGAAAACTAGAGAGAACCAAGAGAAAACCCAGAGAAAACCTAGAGAGAACTAGAGAGAACCAAAAGAAAACCCAGAGAAAACCTAGGGAGAACTAGAGAGAACCAAGAGAAAACCCAGAGAAAACCTAGAGAGAGCTAGAGAGAACCAAGAGAAAACCCAGAGAAAACCTAGAGAGAACTAGAAAGAACCAAGAGAAAACCCAGAGAAAACCTAGAGAGAACCAAGAGAAGACCAGTGACAACCAACATAGAACCCAGAGAGAACCAAGGTTCTGGTTCTCTCTCTGGTTTCCCTAGTTCACCACAGGCCTATTATAGACAGCATGTAATATGTAAACCAACATGTTGTGGGCGCTCTGGTGGTGGAGGGGTCAGGTCTTGGTAGGGTGGGTTCTCTCTTGGTTCTCTCTGGTTCTCCCTGGTTCTCTCTAGGTTCTCTCTGGTTCTCCCTGGTTTTCTCTTGGTTCTCTCTGGTTCTCCATGGTTCTCTCTTGGTTCTCTCTGGTTCTCCCTGTGGTGAATGTCTTTCTACGGAGCATTAGATTAGCCAAGTAAAGTCATAAAGTCCAGTCAGTTTCATTCATTTGATCCCAAAGAGACTCTGAGGATGAATAAGGTGGCTTCACTCCCATCCATGCAGGTGTCTGAGGTGAGTGAGGAAGCCCTCTGCTGGACTACAGCAGTGACTCTGTGCTCTTATCTGCCATCACTGAGCTCCATAGCACTGCAGTGCTGTTCAGTGCAGGGCAGCAAAGTGACCAACCTTTGCCAGCACACTCCAGGTATTCAGATAGGAGCTTATGTGGTAAATATGAAGTGATTGAAAACATAACTATTTTATTTTCTTTTCACTAGGGACATTTCTTCACATCATACATGATATATTATAATAATAAATTGCAATAATATGGTTCTCAACCTTAAGGCTTGTGTCCCCTTAGAATAAAACCGACTTGCCACACATTAAGGCCTTAGAGTAGATGTGTGAACAATTCAACTCAAGACTCATTTTTCCTCCTTGGGTTATTTCATTTGAGGGAAGAGGCCTGTGGAAGTGAAAACATTCAGTTCACCAAAAAAGAGGAAAATATTCATGATTTTGTGTGACAGAAGTATCTGCTAAACCCTTAGTTATTTATGCTGACCTCTCTTTTAATGTTAGTTAAAATTTAAAATAATTTTAAATTCTCTGGAAAGAAAACATGTACAATACAAAAATCATACTCACAGAACAAGTCAGTTAGAGGAAGCAATGGCTTGGATTTCTTATGAAATGCTGCCCTCTAATGGCTGAACCAAACATCACATTGCAGCTTACTTTTTTGAAGACTCAATTTTTCAGTTTTTCACCACATGATGCGTTTATTCAAAATGTAAATATTTCGAGTGTTTTACCATGACAAAAAATATTCTTTGTGAAAAAGATGCTTGTTTACAACAATAAATGATATCACACCATTAGACCCCAGATAAAGGCCCTACACACAGAGAGAGAGAGAGAGAGAGAGAGAGAGCTGTTTTCCCTCATCAGACAGCTTCTCAGGACTGTGTGGGTGTGGAAACAGTTTTTGATGAACACCTCCATGTTAATGATGTTTGTTTCACGTTCTTTATCATTCGTATTGGTTCGTGAAGTTTCGTGAGCTTGCATAGCTCCAGTGTAGTTCCACTCTGACCAGAGCACACAATGTAATCAACAATTTCATTAGTATGTTGGCAGTTACTGTCACTTTATTAAACACACCTTTGCTAGAGACAGTAATAAAGATGATACTGTCCAGTTTAACACATGATCTGATATCACCACGTAATTAACCGTCCTGGACAACTACCACAATAGTCCTGGACCACTGACCCTAATCCTTACCCTGGCTGTAAAAACTTTGACATTTGTCCAGGACTGTTAAGTACTTGGTGATATCAGATCGTCCCAGTTTAACACTGTCACAAAGGTATTTGAGTAACTATATGTTTATTACTGAGGTTGTAGTTTGTGGTGGTCTTGTGTGGGACTGGATTAAACTGAGTATATTTCTTATTAATTTATGGTGAGACACATTAGACTATGCAGAGCTCTAACTCAGCACCAATTTACTCAATTGATGTAATCCTCTTAACTATGGACACAGTTCAACATGTCATCCAATGCAACGCATCAAATGGAAAACATGTCCAGTCAGTGTTGATGGTAAATGTAGTCGGCGAAGCAATACGTTCAGTGTGTATTATATTGACTCAAGCTGAGTTTGCAGCTGCAAAATCTCTTCTGCCTGCATCCAGCACCGTCATGTGACATGACACTGATGAAGATGGATGCAAGGAAAAACAAGGACATGCTATTTCAGCTTGGATTTCTAGTCCTCACCTGTCAGACATTGAGCTGGAGAAAAGCAGCAGAGAGACACTGAGGCTGTAGCTGCATTAGCTGTGCTAAAGGACAGTCAGGGCGTCAGAAGCATGCACACATGAGCAGGACACCTGAGCTTTGTTGGGTTAATATAACACTCACTGAGCATTCAGTTTATTGCTTCATTTACTATGTTTACCATCAACACTGATTGGACATTGGACAACAGAAATGGTGGAGCATTTCCCCTTTAAGGCCAGGACAGGAGAGTGGCAGAGTAGATATTCCTTTACTCAAGTAGCAATATCACAATTTAATGGAACAATAATAATAATTATGATTACATTAAACAATATCTGTCACAACACAGAAGTGTTCATACAAAGTACACATACCTCACACCTGTTCTTAAGTAGAGAAATGCTTTTTCTGGAATTGTGAATATCTCAAACACGTGTGTTAAATGGTGTGACAAGTTACTTAGTGAGTAGTGTCATTAACGGTACATACTGTATGTCACCATGCCATATTAAGTAGTATATATCCTCCAACTGGACTGATCCATCCAGTAAAGCCGTTCCAACAGGCTATTTCACTTTTTACTGTTCCTAAGATTTCAGTGTGATTGCTGAAACTGAAGAGTCTCTCCTGACCTCTGAAGGCATTTGGTGTTTGGAGCTGCTGACCACAGCAGTGAGAGTGTGACTTTTCTGAGCCTGTGAGGCTCAGTAAGGTGCCTGACTGGGCATTTGTTCTGGCCCTGCTTTGGGAATCCTCATTTCCAACATTCTCAAAGTGGCCATCACAAAAGAGCGTCCGTCCGGAGGTACGAAAGCTACAAAACAGCCCTATAAACTGAATAGAACTGTCTTAGTGGCCATTTCCTTGCCTTGGGTGGTAAATCACAGCGTTTGTCGGAGGAAGGTTTATGTTGTTTGTGCACAATCTGCCACCACTTCAAAGCTGTGGGAGGGGACCGGAGAGGGGGAGGGTGTTGTCCCCTTTCATGGACTCATGGTCAACCTCAAAGGATCTGGTCTATAACATCCGGTCCAGGTATTTTGTTGGCTTAGCTGGAAGAAATGGTCGAGAAGTTGTCATTGTTTGAGGTTTCTAGAATCCAGCAGGTGGTCATTTCAGAGTTTGGAGACCTCAAATACTGCCTTAAGCCCTCATTTTACTTTCATCTACAGGAAGAATTACAAAGCTGCTTCTCTCGGATATGACTTCGCCTGGGACTTTCCTTCATCTCCCCTCAGTGGACCATGAGAACGTAGTTCTGGTCACTTGAGGTCCAGACTCCTGACCGCAGATTGCATCAGATACAGTGGCTGTCAGGCTATCCACAGCCAGAGCTTCAGCACAGCAGTCACAGCTGGCTGACTGAGCTGGCCACAAAGCTCCGTCAACTCTGACTCACGACCCAGTCTGGCTTCTCGAGTCATGGTAGCGTGCAGTGCACAGCCTATGGAAGAGCATCAGACGTTAAAACACACCCGACCACTAATCACACATTAACAGTCTCTCAGGGGAGGAATCAGTCAGGAGCTTCTGTGATGTCTCCAAATGATCCAGTAAAAAAGCTCCCTGCTGTTACAGTAAAGAGGAGCAACAAACTCACACTTTAGAGAAAGGTTTATAGCCGGAAGCAGTGTTTGTTTTTTATTAAAGTAATAAAATGTGCTTTTACCGTTGGTGCTGAGAAAAGATTTTCACTCAGAGTTGTGTGCCAGGTATCAGGTGGAATACCTCTGGTGAACACTGGGAGGAACCAGTGATCTGATTTTGCTCGTGCTGATGTGAGGCAATTTTTTGTTTTCTCTCACTTTTGTCAACCCTTATTGCATTAACATTTGAGAAAGTTTCCAGGGCCAACATTGTTTTTTTTTTTTTTTACAGATAAAGACATACTAAATTGTCTTTTTTGCACAGTGACATCAGACATATTCCTTCCAAATAACAGGAAACCTTCTGCTGGATTCCCAAAATACCATTAAGACATGCAGTTCTGAGAGCAATTAAATACACAAAACTTAAAAAAAAATAAGTTGATTTTTTATTTAATTAAATCAATCATTGGTCTGCTCTCTGTCTAGAATAAAAAACTCTGTACAAAAAGGTTCTGCGTGTGATATTTGACTCATTCCATCATATTTTCTTCACTTGAAGAGCGCATCAGTGGGTCTGCTAATAAAGATGAAGATGAGTCATTTGAGCTTTGAAAATTTCAAATAGATAAAATATCTTTAAATGTCATTGCTTTAAGTGCTTCAACATGACAGTATGTTCATAACCACAGTGGGTGGAAGACTTGAAGCCTCATACATATGCATTAATACTACTGGCTAACACCAAAACCATCTCCAGAGAAACTCAGTGTCAAAATCAGGCTTGACGTGAGCAATCAAGAGTGTGGTTCCTACCTGTTTTCAGATTCAAAGTTTACTTTTTACCAGGACTAGTGACTGAGACAGCATGGTGTGACACAACCACACTGCACTTTTTCCTAGTCTTTGCTAATGATGATGCAGTATGACCAGAGTAGTAGGGGATCATGGACAGAAATGTGCAAAGAACCCCTAGTGGACCACGGGTTGTCTTTCACACAGCAGCAGCTACATGTGACAGTGTCACTTCATTTTGTGGTCTAGCTTGTGAAACCCCCGCTCTCATTCCTTCCCACTGTCTGAATTGGGAGGCTGTGTCTGACAATTTCTGTCATTCAGACGTTTACAATCAGCATGCCTGCATTGATTGGCCAGCTGTGCAGAGGTGAAGAAATTGCAAGGTTTTAAAATTTTTCTCGAACGCTCTTTGTTATTACCATATTTGAATGATCATCACTCCTCTCTCTATGACAGCCATCAGAACAGGATATAAACACCTCTGGATGTGATCAGACAACACATAGTATGATCTAGTTACTGTAGTCCCAATTTGGACACCTTTTTCTTTTGAACTTCTGCTTTAGTTATGGGCCCAGGACTCCTGACGTGTTGCGTTGGTCCTAAAAATGTTCCTAAAAAAAATAATGACCACATAGAAATGCTAAATGAACACAAACATACACAGAACGATGCAAAACAATCACAAAAAGATTAAAAAGGACTAACAATGGAAATTACTACTAACTAAACTGATGCAATATAATTATAAAGAGACAACAATGAAATTACCACAGAGAGGTGCAAAATTACTACAAAGAGACACAAAACGACCACATCAAAACAATAAAACGACTAAAAATGGATGGATAACAACAACAACCACATCAAAAGAATAAAACGGCTAAAAATGGATGGATAACAACAACGACCACATCAAAACAATAAAACATTTAAAAACAGATGGATAACAACCACAAAGAGACACAAAATGACCACATCAAAACAATAAAACGACTAAAAATGGATGGATAACAACTACAAAGAGACACAAAATGACCACATCAAAACAATAAAACGACTAAAAATGGATGGATAACAACAATGACCACATCAAAACAATAAAACATTTAAAAACAGATGGATAACAACTACAAAGAGACACAAAATGACCACATCAAAACAATAAAACGACTAAAAACAGATGGATAACAACTACAAAGAGACACAAAATGACCACATCAAAACAAAATGATTAAAAACGGATGGATAACAACTACAAAGGGACACAAAATGACCACATCAAAACAATAAAACGATTAAAAATGGATGGATAACAAATACAAAGAGACACAAATCCTCAAAAGGTAGACGCAAGGCAATCACAGAGATGACAAATGACTACAAAGAGATGAAACAACAATAAAATGACCACAAGGGGGTGCAAAATGACTATGATTTATGCTGCCTACAAAGAAAGATGAAATGAAACCACAGACACAAAACAACTACAAATGACTACAAACCGATGCAGACACGTCAAACAACTAAAAAGAGATGCAAAACAACTAAAAGAAGCTGCGAATTGGCCACAAATGAACAAAGAACAACTGGAAATATCACCACAAAGAGAAAGAAAATTACAAAAAAAAAAAAAAACAACGAAGATATAAAATAACTAAATAGAGAGGCTGAGTGTCTTGTTCCTATGTACACAAGGGCAGCAAGTTTGATTAAATCTGCTATTTTTGTCCTCCTGTTACACAATTATTGAAATATCCAGAGAGACAAATGTTCTTATTAAACTGCAGATGACAATATGAAACAAACACAACCTTTGTTCATCTAAACCACAGCAAGAGAAGCCATGAGCTGCCTAGTATGTGAAAGACCTTCCAGCAGTTTTCAGCAGACTGTGGTGCTGATAAGAACAAGGAAGAGTTGGACACACATTTTCACCAAAGGCACTTTCAGTGACATCCGCTCAGTTTGCGGTGCATTATTTGCCTGTTTTCCTGACAGCCAGGCAGGAAAACATCTTGGTTGGTCTAAATTACAACACACATCCTGTTGTTCTCTGACTAGAACAATCTGCTTGAAATTAGACCAACCGCTTTGGCACATTGACATAATTTACTTATCAGCTGACTTCTCCTCAAGACGTTCTGCACGAGTTAGCGATTTACAGTCCATCTACCCGTGGCTTAGGGGAGGTTTAACAGAGATCCCGCTGATGGAATTTCAAGACCTCCGGTGCTTCTCTGCAGGTGACACCAGAGCGCACCATGCAGTGTATTCTTATTGTGTGGTACTTCACTGTCTCATAAATCACCAAGCCACTGACCTATGAAGCACCTTTCATGGCCCTTTTTTTGCATCTGGGACCGCCGCTGCAGAAACATGAGATGGCGGACATGCCTTCAAGCTGCACTCCCAGCTGCCGATGTCGAGATAAAACTCAGCGACTGTGTGCGTCAATCTCTTGTCATGGTACTTTGAATACTATCAGCTCTCTTTCAAGCTTGCCCAAACACAGAGGGGCAGTTTGAGGAACCCCGGGGAGGGATCAGTCCAAGATATGCAGGCCCGATCTAGATACAGGAGAAGAAAAGGACAGCAGATGACAGGAAAGTAAACTCTCCCTCATCTCTCAGTCTCTCTCCCACGTTGATTGCATTTAGTCATCCTTTATGTAACTCTTTGGATTCCCTGTTTATTTTAGGCCTGCAGCTAATAATTATAATCACGACTGAGCAATAAATTGTTTTTCAAGTGATCAGTCCATTGTTTAATCTATCATATTGTGTCAAAAACTGTGAATAGTTGGGGGAATCCTGAACAACTGACCATGTAGCAGTCCCAAACTGGGGACTACATTTCCTGATATTTGTCTACTTTCTGTCTATTTCTATGAAGATCAGTCAAATGTCCAGAGATTAGTAAAAAGTTGCCATATTACAGTTCCGAAGCCCAAGATGGTCTACGTTCAACCATCATTCCAAACCCCATGAAGTCTCAATTTATGATGGTGCACAACAGAGAAGTGTAGCAAGTAACCACACCTGAGATACTGAACCCAGAAAATACAAAACTACTTTTGCTTGAAATGTTACCAAAAGGAGACATATCTTGCTCATTTTCAGGTTCATACCTGTATTGTCGCACATTTCCTCATTTTGTCTGTCTAAATATCCCTGTGAAGCCCAGTCTGCTCTGATTGGCTTTCAATAAAAATATGGTGCACCTGTGCAAAGCAGCAGCAGTTCTCATACTGCAGGTGATATATTCTACTGAGTCGACAGGAAGAGGAGCCACATCTGAATGGCTTGTTGAATCACATTTCTGATACAGGCAGCACACAAAACTGAGTGCATGAGTCATCTCATTGTGGACTGGTAGAAACTCCAGATACTCAATGGATGTGTTCACAGAAAAAACAAACATTTTCAATATGTCCCCAGAAATCAATGACACCATTATGAAAATTGTTATTTTCTGTTGACACAATTCATGGACTATTGTTTCTAAGCAGTAAATAAGACATGGAGGTTTGTTTGGTTTGTCTGTTCTGGGCTACTGTAGAAGCATGGCGTACTCCATGTTGAGGATCTGCTCTCTATGTAGATATGATTTAACAGTGTTTCAGGCGGTTATACAAAACATAGGTATGAATATTACATTCAGTTTTGGCTACTAGATCCCCCAAAAAAATCCACACTGTTCCTTTAATATGATAAAATATAACAATAACAATAATAATAATAATAATAATAATAATAATAATAATATAAAAAGAAAGGTGCTCATACTGCCAAATGGCCCCATCAAAATTATTGTTACTATTATTACTGTTATTATTAACTATTATTATTGTTACTGTATTCTACATTATTTGAGTGTTATTTTTCATAAGCAGCATTTATATGTAGTTAGTTGAGGAGGAAGTAATTTTACATACTTTGTATAATATAGGTTAGTTTGATCTATAAAAATCACATTTTATATAATTTATTATTGATCATGTTTTCTCACATCATGTCATATGAATGTGGAAAGGACAATATTTACTTCTGAAATGTAAATGCTGCATAAAATTTAAATAACTTGGAACTTAAGAGCACTACTCCAGTAAAAGTATCAAGTTACTTTCCAGTTTCTGGTTGTGTTCATGATGCGGAGTCTTGCCGAAAGCAGTATAACTTTGCTGCTACCTTTTCCCTGTGTATTCTTCAGCACTGTGTGTCTCCCTGCACAAACTGAACTTCATCTGAGTGCTTTCACACACCTGTCCAAATGGTGTTGCCTAAACGCTGTGCAGATGTTGAGATCAAGGCCATTCTTTTTTGACATGCCTTCCTCCTTCTGCTTTTATTAGAGTCCGCCTGTGCTGTATTATGCAGAAACCTAGATGGCTGGCCAGCTTGATGCTTCCTCTCAACTGAAAGATCTGGCTGTTTTCCCCATATGAGCAAACTGTCTGGGAACCTCAAGCCTGAGACAGACGAGGAAATTGGACTTTGACTCTCTGCCTCTCACTTCTCTGTAATCTACATGCTGTAGTCTCCAGAGGATCCTGCAGATACGACCCAGTAACTGACCCCATCTTAGTACCTGCCCTTCATAGGGTTGGCTACAGTTAAATAGGCAGGAGCAGGGCAGGGGATTGAAATAAGAGGTTCATGTGTGCCACATCTGAGCGCTTTAATTCCTCATGGGAACTCTCATAAGGGAAAAGGTCAGAGGTGAGGGAGTTTCCCCACTGTTTTTTGCTTTTGTTGTGGTCTCTCACTGCAGCTTTGGTGATTAAGTTAAGGTGCTTTGATGTAGCGTTAGACAAGCCTGCAAGTGACAGGCGAGGGGGGGACCGGCTTTCTCAGACAAGTGAGTGATGATTTCAGACAGGTGAGTGGTGATGAAAGACAACAACCATTGTGTTGTCAACAGTCTCAGACCTACTGTAAAAACACCTTTTAGTATCTGAGAAAGGTACAAAGGGGATTTGCTTTAAGAGTGCACTTAAAAACTCCTAAGTCAAAGTCCCAAATGACCATGCTTTGTGTCACTCAGTGTCTTGTGTATCAAGTCTTTGCCTGTATAGACAAGTTACTGAACTGCTGGGGAACTTTTACATTTGGAGTATGTAGGTGTGAAAAATATCCTGAGGGCCCGCTGTGATCGATGTCTGAGAGGAATCAGCCTGCAGTGGCTGAAGCGGTCCCGATTGGTATCTGATACACATCCACAGAGCAAACACAGCATGGTAAACAGGTCTCACACCACAACATAGCATGTAGGTCATCTCTAAGGTGAATCAGCCAGACTGGGGCACTGTCTGGGACTTCATGTTATTCCCCAAGTGACTGTCTCAAATGTCTTAAGCCCATTTACAGGCCGTCCATGCACAAGGGATATAGGAATCTGGATGCCCTCATTTCAGACTCTTAAAACCTTTGCTTGCTGCTTGAGTGTCATGTGTGTCTGTTTATGCAACATGATGAGAAGAATCCAACAGCAAAATGCAAATTCCCCTGTTAGTCTGGATGAACCACTCTCCTCACTGACAGTTTTCATAGATTCCATTTCATCAGTCAACCCGTTGGCACGTATGAATGCCTCAATAATGCATAATTCACTTGGCATGCAATAAGTGCATTTTTTTTTATTTAATTGTAACATTATGAGTTGTAAATTAGTATCATATGACTGCCACATTCTACAGTTGTGTGACTTCATCTTCAATTCAAGTCCAAGCATGATTTTTCTCACAATAGTAAATCAGTGATTTTCTTTTTCTCACAATACTAAACCAGTGATTTTCTTGCCTGAACCTAAGTTAGCGAGTTGTTCGTGTCCCGACTGAGGACGTTTGCGTGGTTTAAAAACAACACGTAAAAAGCGGCATACTTATGAAAGGCTAAAATGCACACTGTTGTGCTATTTATACAGCTTCTTATAACCCCTGACTTTTTTAAATGTTGTATTTTTAATGTGATGTACATTCTACTGAATTCATGAAGAATCTTTAGTGATTTTCATGATGCTTTAAATACATCCACTTTCGAGGACCTGACTAAGAGCAAGTGGACTGGAGTTCTTTTCAGGTACACTGAGTTTACTTCTTGTTTGGGGAAAAAAGTAACCTGTCTTGTAGACATTAATTTGACATGAGGAGGGAGCTTTGAACACGCAGTCATTGGCCAAGGCCAAATGCCCAATCATGCAATGTTAATAGCAGTGAAATACAATTTGTGTATCTGTCCTGTGATTCTCCAAAATGTAACAAGTTCCTTCCTGGTCGGCACATGCTCCTACCAATTTTCATGAAAATCAGTTCTGCTGTTTTTCAGCAATCCTGCTGATAAAAGAAAGAAAACAAACTGAAAACATGAGCTCCGTAGTGGAGGTAATTAAGTAACAGCTAAATCTGGAACAATGCATCTCTTCTTTATATGTGAAATTAATGTTGCTGTTTATGTTCCCTAATGAACGTAATAAAGTAAACTAGCTTTAACCCATGATCTTTCAGTCACATGCCTGCATCTTTGGGATGAAAGTGTTGTTTTTTGTGAGGAATGAAAAAGACAAAATCCTCCCTCTATGTAGTATGGGTCTGAGTCATTGAGAAATTCAACCCAGCACATCAGTGAATGAAACTGAAGCCTGGTGGCTACCCAGAGAGCTTGCCTGTATTACAACTACAAGTGTAATCACAGTAATCTGGCTGAATCCCATTATAGCACTACTAGAGTCTAGACAGTGTGAGCTCTGCACTGCTCTAAACTCTTGACTCATAAATGCCATCAGTGAATGTTTTACCATTACATTTCTCCCACACATACTAACAGAAGCCCACACACACACATTCATCCAATAATCCCGCTAAATCAAACCCCAGCATGATATCAGACAGGGACAGGGGATTTACAGGCTGTCTAAAAATACAGAATAAGAGATGAATGAGTGGAATCTGATGCACTAAGCTGTATCATACATTTGTTTATGCACATGCTTTGTGTTCATTTACCAACTCTGTTTTTCAACTAATCAGTTAAATCAAAGTGTCCTCCCGTTTCTGAACAAAGTGGATGCTTATGTGCTTATGTGCTTCATGATGTGGGATATGTTCCACACAAACATGTGGATTAGAGAGCACAGGGACACATTGTAACCTGAGCACAGGCAGATGAAAATGTTGCTCTGGATTTGCTCTGCAGAGCTGAAGTTAAAACTGTCCACATGAACACGAGTTCACATATCCTTTTGTGTTTTCAGTGATGTGACGATGCCGCTGTCCTTAAACAGAGGGCATCAACTCCCTGACAATATGAGGGCGTGAGCAAGTGAAGACAATGACGCTGAGAGTGTCCTCAGAAAGATGTGTAAACATCTGATGTAACACATTCAGTCTATTTCAGGATATCTGTTCATGAGGTGCACGTAATACAGCAGGTTTGTCCTGCTGGTGGTGGGAGGGTTATGAAGACTGATAGAGACTGATGGAGGACAGGGGACAAGAGGACAGGCAGATACTGACTGATGGAGGAGGACAGAGGACTGGATTCACAGTTTGTACTTATACCGGCCACTTTATTAGGTACACCTGTTCGATTGCTTGTTAACACAAATAGTTAATCAGCCAATCACATGGCAGCAACTCAATGCATTCAGTCATGTAGATGTGGTCAAGACAACTAGCTCAAGTTCAAAAGGAGCATCAATGGAGAAGAAAGAGGATTTAAAAGACTTTGAAGGTGGCATGATTGTTGGTACCAGAAACTGCTGATCTACTGGCATTTTTACTTCAAGCATCTCCAGGGTTTACAGAGAATGGTCTGGAAAAAGAGGAAATATCCAGTGAGCAGCAGTTGTGTGGACCAAAATGCCTTGTTGATGTGACAGATCACAGGAGACTGGGCAGACTGGTTAGAGATGAGAGAAAGAAAACGGGAACTGAAATAATCACTGGTTCAACCAAGGAATACAGAATATCATGTGTGAAGCTGAACACTGGAGCCTTGAAGAAGATGGACTAGGGCAGCAGAAGAGCACACCTGGAGTCATTCCTGTCAGCAAAGAACAGCAAACTGAGTCTCCATTTCATCTGAACATTCAGATGGTAGATGGTCAGAGTTTGGAGTAAACACCATGAAAGCATGGATCCATCCTGCCTTGTATCAATGGTTCAGGCTGCTGCTGGTCTAATGGTGGAGGATATTTTCTTTAGTACAAACTGAGCATGGTTTAAACACTGCAGCCTACCTGAGTATTGTTGCTGATCATGTCCATCCCTTTATGACCACAGTGGATCATCTTCTGATGGCTACTTCCTGTAGGATAATGCTCCATGTAACAAAGCTCATCTCAAACTGGTTTCTAAAACATGACAAAGAGTTCACTGGACTCCAGTGGTCTCCACAGTCACCAGATCTCAGTCTAATAGATCCTTTGGGATGTGGAGGAATGGAGATTCTCATCATAGATGAGCAGCTGACAAATCTGCAGCAACTGAGTGATGCTTTAATTTCGTCTTTCGTGTTTCCAACACCTTGTTGAACGTCTGACACCAAGAATGAAGGCAGTTCTGAAGGACAGAGGAGATCCAACCTTTTACTAGCAAGTTGTACCTAATAAAGTGGCCAGTAAGTGTATAAAAAAAACTGATATAGTCTAATTTATTTAAAACCTGTCTTAAAAAACAATTCTATAAGTTATTAATACTACCACTACTACTACTACTACTAATAATAATAATAATAATAATAACAATCAATGATATGATATGATAATGTAAATGTAATAATAAATGTTATGAATGATAATGATGATAATGACTTGACAGCTGACGCTCTTATCTATGAGAGCTGTGGTTGTTCACTATATTTGCTGGACCTGAATTTTTGATGAACCGTCTTTTCATGCTGGGATGCTTCTAGACAAAAAGCATAACTTGAAGAACTGGAAAGTGTGCCTGGTTTGTGATAATGTGCACTGCTGTGATACTGTCCTCCCACACAAACTAACGAGGACTTTTAACACACATCTCGACTAACGTCTCAATCGCTGATCTACTCTATGATGTACAAATTGAAATAGACAGCGTTTGAGGCCTGATTCATTCATAAGAAAGTTGCTCAGTGCTGCATGAAGCACAAACAGCTTGAATCATTCACACAGTATTTGTACTGTGAAGTTTACTTGCCTCGAAAATAATATATGTATGTATAAATACATATACATCTGTCAGTTACTCAAAAAAATAATCAATTACACATTACTAGTTGCTTTTTTAAAAAGCAATGCCTTACTTTCCTAAATTACTCATGGCTGAAGGTAACTAGTTGCACAACTAGTTATATTACTTTTGGATTACTCTGTTACATCACCTCCCCAGCTCAGCTCACTCTGTGGTTTACCAAGGTCTCCTCTCCAAAACAGTCTCCTGCTCACACAACCCCTTCAAATGTGCTATGACCACCTGTTGCACATAGTCCAGTTGCAGTTTTGTCTTCTCCACAAAATCTCCAAGGTTGGGAACATTTCCACCAAGCCCTGTTCAACATGAGTACACCACTCTTCCCGCTTTTTCCTGAATGCAGAGACTTGATCGTCTGTCAAAAAGAAATGCCACTCTTTGCCTTGCTGAGAGGTGTTCAGTGTGTTTATCCGATAGAAGATATCAGACAGATAGGTTAACACTAGCCATGTCAGAGATGCAGCATTGGATGGTGTTGTCAGACATTGGGATGGCATCCAGCTTGGCAGCAGCAGCTTCGCTCATTATTACTGAACACATATTTCTGGCAGCAGGGAGGAGCAATGTCCCACTAATGGTGTGGTGTTTCCCTGCCTTCCCAATGCATAACGCAACGTGGTAAGATGCTTTGGTTGCCTTGGTATTTACAGTGCCAAACCTGTCAAAAAACTCCAGGGGTTTGTCTTTAAAATCTGGTGCTTTGTTCCTATCTGACGCTGGAGTTGATGTGGATACATGCTGTACTGTCGTTAGCTGACATTCTCTTTGAAGATAACTTGTGGCAGCGGAACATTGTCAGGACCAAAAGATCCTGCTCAATACAGTCTCTGCTCCTGTGTCTCTCTTTTACTTGAGGTACTAAAAATCAGTCCATTTTGCCCCTCACATGTACAGTGGTTAGCTAACCAGAAGTTTACACTTCTTTATTCAGGTTTATTTTTTGTCACGCTGCACCTCCCCTGAAGTCCTCTAGCGCCCTCTAGGGGAGACATACCTCACACTTTGAAAAACGCTGGTTTAGTGCAACAAATTCCAAGTAATATTCATATTTCCACCCTCTAAAGATGTCTTAACCAGCTCTGCTATCTTTGCTCTGTCTCCTCGTCCATGAGCTCGAGCTCTAAAATCAAAGTCACGTCATGGTGATTCTTGATCAAACAGGAAACAAGATGTTTGATTTGTGCACTTCTGTAACTAGAGACCTGTTTTTCTTGAATGGAGTGTTTCATAACATCTTGTTTGAGCATTGTACCAAGGAAGTGAACCCTGGAAGTTAGCTCAAGCAGGCAACTTGGGTGCACTCAAAACTGGCATGCTTTACTCCCTGTTACAAAAACCCAATGTGTTAGGGTTTGGCATTCATGGTGCCTACTACTGCACTACTCACCTGAAATCACTAGCTGCCACTGTTCATACTGTATATCATACACTCTACCTCAACCCCAACATCCAGCTATAGTCTCTCCAATTCATTACCATCAATCCCCAATCTCTGTTGGCTTTGGTCTACACTTGCAGCAAGTAGCAAGGTCAGTACCCAGATGCCAAATATCTGCACATATTCTGCATTCAAACAATAATGTGTTCCACATGAGACTGTTGACTGAAAGCTGGATGATGGGTTTGGACATCCCTCCGTGGTCCCTCCTCACATGCACATGTTGGCATTGCAGAGCACTAAAGTACCACTTGATTTGAAGAGCTAAGCGGGCCTGGAGGACTGCCAAAGGAGAGCTCCTGTTGCAGTGTTGACATTGCTCTTTCTCATCCTTCACCTGCTATCTATTAGCTGTGTGCTGGTGATACTGGACCAACACTACATTGTTTCCTCACAGGAGTCAATTTTGCCTGTGGCTAGTTTCACTGTTTTGCAATTAGATACAATTAGCATGAGGCCCTCCTGGTATCATGGAATACCCACATGCCACAGTCACGTCTGATCATTTAAGGACATTTTAAGTGATCACGATTAAACACTATGAATACAATGATTTTCATTTTCCCAGAGTCAGTTTCAAGTCAAATATATGACACTATGGTTATTGTGAAATGCTTGTATCCAGCAGTGATACATCCTGTCTTTGTTTGATTTGTGTGAGAGGACAGAAAGGTCTCTGTTGTGGCCAGCTTGCATCTCCTATAATGTGATTACTCTGCTTCTCGTCCCTTTGTGTTCCACTGTAGTATCAATAACGTGAATTATAAAGCCTTTGTTCCATGTTTTGGTCACGATGCAACACATATTTCAGATCTCAATATACAGCAAGTCCTCAGAGAGAAGGGTGATGGTAGTGTGTTACCCCCCGAGGACATGCGTGTATAAGTTTACACACACACACACACACACACACACACACTCTTTTATTGTATGCACACTTACTTGTACTGCATAGATGCACAAATACATGCACACAGAGACTGGGATTATAGTCTAAAGTTTTTTTTTCTATTTTAACTGTGTCCAAAATGCATGACTGTCACAATGTGTGACAGTCATGCAGTTGTGTTTGCAGTTGTGTAGTTGTGTTTTCTTCATTTGAAAAGCAACATTTCTTTCCAGGAACAGTGTCCCAGTTAGTGGAAACAGTTGTTATTGGACCTACTTTCTACTGATGAAACTGTTCCCATGAACAAATAACACATAGCATAACACAGTATTTAAATCAAATGCTGCTATATATTTATGTTGTTTAAATAACCCAGGAGTGCACTCTATCTGGAAGCCTAAATAGCCATTTGTAGCAAATTATAACTATTTTTAACCTAATTATTTTATAATTACATAATGACAGACTCAAAGTCGACCAGTGTGCCCCTGCCCATAATCATATGATTTCTGAAAATAGAACAGCTGTAGCGTGCAGTCATATTACAAACAAAATGATCAGGCTCTGTCTTAGAGAAAACATGTTGGATATGTCAGTGCTGAAGATCACTCGGTAATATTGAAAAACCAACCAGAGTGTGTTAGATGCTGCCTGACCTGCAAAATATGCATTAATCAACCCCTCACACTCAACCCGCAAACTGGGTATACATTATAGTAGCACAATAATGTCAGGTAGAGGACAGAGACATAGACAGAGACGTGGTCCACAGTGCTCACAGATGAGCAGCTACAGCTCAAGAGATGTCCCCCACCCACAAAAAAGGAATATTCAAGGGTAAATAAACAGACACTATTATTATTGTTATCATTATTATTATTATTATTATTCTTATTATTATTACAGACTTGTATTAAGACTTACACGTTAAAGCATGAACTCTCTAATAAGCACTTATGAAATTCACACCAGCAACTGTCCGAACAGTGAGGCTTTGGTTGTACAAAGGATATATTGACCAACAAACAGACTCAAAGGTTTGACCTTAAGAATATTCAGATCTTAAAGGAGGCACAGTGACCAGACGAGAGAGAGAGAGAGAGAGAGAGAGAGAGGTTCCAGTGGCTGTTGGACCAGCACCTCTTCTTGTCAAGAAGCATGTCCATTGTTTATTTTACCAGCACAATTCATCCTATGAAGCTTGATGTTTCCCTCCAAATATCTGAAGTCAAATTAGCTTAAGCAGCAGTCAGTCTGCACAAGGGGGGATTAGCTCATGTGCTGTGCAGGCTAAGCCAAAGAACCCTCTACTGTCCATCTTTTAATGCTTATTAAGCGCTCTGTGCCTCCAAGCAGCTCCTCATAACACGCTCAAATTCACACTAATGTATATTAGCAGAGGAGAGAGGACCTTTTGTCATGTGGGCTATATAACTCCTCAGGGGTCACTACATCGTTTTGGCTTTAAGTATTCTGTTAGTGTGGGAACAGATACTTTGATTAAAATTGTGTAGCAATAGCAAATGCAATACTTAAGCATGTGCATGTGAACAAAATTAGGTACACAAACACTAACTGATTTATTGTAACAGTACACAACATGCATGTTTACATTTCAGATTTCAAATTTGAAGGAAAAAGTGTTTCCTGAATACATTTTATCCTCAGTGAAGTGTTGCCAAACTTGTTCATCCTGCTGTCACTCTGAGGTCAAGGTGGTTACAGAATAATCCAGCCTTGCCAGGAGTGAGAGTACGAGCGTCGTATGGTGTCTGGACGGCATCCTCGGCACTGGCGGCTCTGCACGACAGGTCCAGACAGAGACCAAGAGAGGGGATTTGGTCACGCAGGAGTGGGAAACTGGGGCACACTGGGATCTGTGGTCCTCAGAGTGGAGTCCTGGGTTTTACTGAATGCTCCTTGGCCAGTGACAATTGCTGCCACATCCCATTGGTCCAGCTGCAACTGGTGTCGTGCAGATATTGGGTGTCAGCTGTTGTGCTGGCAGCTGTCAGTCAGTCACCACCTGCCTTTGCGCTGGATTGGCTTCTAGACTGACGGTGTGGCAGGTCTGTGGACTGTCTGTATGTGTATGAGGACAGGTCATGTATGCATGACGGGGGCTCCAGATTTCACAAGGATGATTTTGGATGTGTTTTTCAACTTCCAAGGATTAGGAGAATCAGTGGAGCACCAGCATGAACATGACCAGCACAGCCCTGGGGTGAGTGTCATTCATTTAGCAACAGCATGTCCAGTGTGTGTTTAGTGTAGACCAAACTAATACAGTCTGAAACCCACTAGGGCGGACGTCAAAGTAGACTGAAGATTTACATGATACAAACTGCCAGACTGAGGATTTGGCACAATTTGATGTTACTACTAAGGCACAACATATCAACCTTGACACTCAGGCTTCAGTGTGTGTGCATGGTGCTCATATAGTGTGCAGGGAATGTACAATAAGGGGCCATAATAAACACATTGCAGGAGACATAAGCTGACATTTCTGGCCTCTTGTATGATTGGAGCACAGCCCCTGCAGCTATTGAATACAAACAGTGAGCTATATGAAAATGACTTATAATTCATCATATAAATCTCTTGGCTCTGGGATGATGGTGCTGCATACTCTCTCTTATTACCTTGCCTTAGTTGATTGCTTGTTATGCCTGATTGCGTATGGCTGAAGGCGTACGCTGGTGTCAGTGGGAATGCCCTCTTAATGGGAGCAGCAATCAGGCAGCCATTGCCACTGAGCCAAAGGAAAACATGCTATACATGCAGCATGTCAGAGGCTCATTAAGGAATGGAGCAACGTTTATAACAGGAACAGTAAATCACTGTGCTCCCCTAGAGCGCGGAGTGGAGGGAGTCCTACCCTGTTAAATGCACCGCTCATCATTCTACACAGCGCTGACTGTGTGTGAGTGTAGAGCAGAGGCCCACTTTCTCACTGTTTCTGTGTTCAAAGGTCTCCAGGGAACAGGGGTTACAAACTATGAATGTGATCCATATAATTAAAATTGTCGATACTTATGAGTTTTACGTGCATGTGCCAGTGCTTTGCATCAGGATGATCAGTACACGCCCATTTAAGGCATTTCAGGGACTCTATTTTCCAAAAGTGAAGATTAAATACTTCCATCATACCTAATCTATATAGTAAACTGACAATAAAGGATGGATTTTGTGGAAATCATTTCATTTTTACTGATGATGAGGAAGAAGGACCCACTCAGTCAAACACTCATTTTCTGACAGTCGTAGCTTCACATTTAATGCTAGGGTTGGTCATCATGATGAACTAGTGAGCGTCAGATAGATAGATTTTTAATTTATTCAACCGAGCCCAGTGTTGCAAACTCTATTCCAGATCAGGTAGAGAGCAGCATTAGCTCCAAAGGTCCCTGAGTATACCTCCCTCCAAACACTCACCCAAATTTATCATTATGAACGCAGTGGTGGAAGAAATACTCAGATCATGTGCTTAACTAAAGGTCAAAATACCACCAGTTCAGAGGTTTTACCAGCAAAATGTGCTTAAATTATATCAAAACTCGACTTACACGGCTATTATTAGAACTCACAACTGTGAAGTTAGCAGCTGGAATGGTAGACCGAAGGAAATTTTCATTTTGTCAGAGCATGTAATTGCTTTTGGAATATAAAGACAATTTTAGTACTTTATGACTTGTCACAGTATGTGCATCTAAACATTTGTAAATGTCTTTTTATCTACTAAAATTGAAAAACTGATATTTGTGAGAAAAACACATTAAAATGGTAATCAAATGTTTGATTATGCAAAAGTTGTGTTTAATTTAAAATTTCATTTCCATTGTTTCTTTACTTACTTTAAAAGCTGCTGAATTTTAAATTTAGAGTGCATTGGATGGCCGTGTAGATGGCCTTCAACATGGTGACAGCTGTGCATGCTGGTGCTCAAGTGTTAACCAGTGTTAAACATCCACTGTACCCTCCATTTGAGAGTAAGACATTACTTCTCCTCATAAATTTAGCACATTTAAATGTAAGAAAGGCTGGGTCTCCAGTTACACTGGATTGAGAAAATAATAAAAAAGAACCAGAAGCCATCTTCAACATAAATCCTATAATAAAAATCTGAATTCACCTTGGACCAAAGATAGAAACTGTTAATACAGATCTGTGCATAATCCCACCCATCTAACTCTGTGCCATTGAATCTTTCATGTGAAGCATTACCAGAAGAAAGACACTGTGTTTAGTCTAAACTGAAAAGTGTGAGTGCATCAATTCTTTAGACATTACCTCTTGATTAACTCTTACAGTTAGATAGCCATCAGCAAGAGTGAAGGGCCCTTATACAAACCAAATGGGATAACAGACACAGTCACAGTGAATTGTGTCATTGTAAGGCTGATAATGACTGCCTTCTTACACACATTAAACAGTCAGGGGGGCCCTCAAGGCCCCTGGCGGCCTCTTTTTACATGAAGTAAAATGCCTCCCATTCAATAGGGCATGGGCAGCACGGTTAAACATTTATGGAAGTTGTTTAAACAGCCGTTAACTGCAGATTCAGTAAGATCTGCGCTCCTGGTTTAGAAGAATCTGCCGTTCAGATCCTGCACACACACACACACACACACACACACACTCAAATGCAAGTAAGAGAAGACAGCATGTGCACACACACATGAAGACAGATGTCTGAAAAACAGGCTGCTATGTGTGCATGGACACACACACACACACACACACACACACACAGATCATTCATGCTTGCTTTCCTCCGGAGAATGGCTGCTGGAGTGTGGTCTGTCATGTGCAACCAAAGTTTTGGATTGTGATGGTTCCTTGGTGGATCATAAATCTATCTAATAGCTGTGAACATATTTAGTATTGGGCTGATATTGAAGGCTTAGAGATGCTGTGTTTTGTGTTGTTTCCTGTTGTCCCAATAGAACATGAATAAATTCTATTTTCACCTGAAAGAAGAAATGGATCTTTATCACATTCCCTTTACATAAAGACCCCATGTTCTTTCATATTTTTCACCAAAATTAGAGTTTTACACCAAATTCAGTGATTTCAACAGAGAGATTGAAATGGAACAAGAACATGAGGTGTCTAATGTAATGGGTTATACAACCCAAATAATGGGCTGCAGTCTTTAAATGTGCTACATTAGATATCCAGAGCATTAATATAGCAGCAAAAACTGTTTTATTTTATTTTTATTATATCTCTATGAAGTAATGACTACCTGAAAAGAGACTGCTGTCTCCCTCTGTTACATGGTTTACATGTATTTTCATGCAGGACTACTGTATATGGTGGCACATGTAGTCATGCTGCATTTACTTGAGAGGACTAATAATGTCACTTTGATATTATTATTAGGAATTTGCTGAATGGAGAAGATTCAAATTATAAGTATGAAGTAAAAAACAACAATAATGAAACAATAGAATAAAATAATAGGAATAATAACCATTTACCAAAATGATTTTAATAGAAAATGAAATGAAATTATATATAATATGGATATGACGTACAGTGCAAGTTTGCTGTGCAGCTAGTGATTTTTGTGTTGTGATGAGAGATGACAGTAAAGAATCCAATAACTTCACTCAGAGAAATGAAATCTCTTAAATTAACATATCTATTTGTCATGGAACAAGTTGCTGCTAGCAAGCATGGTGAAAAGTTTTCCCTCAATATGCAGTAATGTCTTTATGATTGTGGGGAAACAGGGCAGTCATGTTGTATCACAACCGTCCCGACACCAGAGAGCGTGTCCTGTTTTCCACTTGCCCTTTCCTGGCTAATCTGGCCTTGAAACCTCTGTCTGAGTGGACGAGACCTGGCCCTCTGCAAAGGATGCGGTGTGACGTGAGACTGTGACCAGACCAGATTATCTTGCTGTCTCGTTTCTCAACCCAGACAGAAACGTGATGTAAGTTTGAAGTGTCACTTGGAGCCGAGTGTTGTCTAATATGGAGTTAGCCTCCTTTCTGCTGCTCTGTGATTAGCAGCAGAGGCAGGTTAGGCGATGGACTGCATGTGGAGAGGAAACACCATGAGGTTATGAGGCCGGTGGTGGGTCACTGTCAGGGTCAGGGACTTGTTAATGAGGCGAGGATGTTTTGACTGTGCTGATGAGTTAGTTGGCCCGTGGAAAGAACTGGAAGTACTGTAATTTGAATTTAAGGCAGGAAAAAAAAACTCATGGATCAATGGGTCAGTGCACCCGGAGGTCACACAAGTTAAATAATAAAATGTTAAAACCCAGTCCTGCATTAGATTCATATTTTCACAACCTTTACAAGCATAACCTCAAATGTATCAGTGAAAACAGACTTTGTGATTGCAGTGTTTTATTGACATCCTCTGAGCCAATGTTAGAGATATGGTAATGAGCCCACTCACACAGCTGAATTGGCAGCACACACAGTTGGCTCGTTGTTGTTTTGGTGTTTTGTGTGGGCTGGGGCCGGGGTGCCTGCCGAGGCGCTGGTGTGGACAGCTGGCCCGTCTGATCCCTCTAGTCTACTCTTAAATCGGTTTTAGCGGCAGCACTAATAAAGCTGATTATCTGTGTGGCTCAAGGCCCCACTAACCCTGCGATACTCCTGGCAGCTGGTGAGACCGGGAGCTCAGAAGCCATCCAAACTGCAAAAAAAAAAAAAAAGAGCCATATTAATTAGTAATTTTGTCAAAACATACACATAGCTTTAACATCTTCCCTCAAAATAAGCATAAAGTGAATATAATGCTAGAACAATCAGCTAGTATTTACAACAGAATTGTGCTTTATCCAGTCCATTTTTTTCATCCCTGTGGATATGTCTTCATGAAAATATTTAATATGTGTAAAGATAATTGACCTCCTCCTACATCCAATCTTCTCAATTGACAGCTAAGTCCACCTCCCGTTCCCCCCTTGGTTTTCCCTCTCTCCATCCTCCCTCCCTTCATTCCTCCTTCCCTCACTCTTAATGCCTCTGCCTCCCTGTCTTACAGTCGTCACTCTCTGGGCAGCTGCCGCTAAACCCTCTCTGCTGCTTTGCCGCCACCAAAACACCCTCCACCCCACCACATACTCTACATCCCATGCTTCATGTTTGGCACTTGACGGACAGCAATACACTGTATCTATCGATTAATACATGTTCAGCATATTGTCAGTCCCTTATGTTTAGTCCTGTTGTTGCTCATATGTAGACTATCATAAAATAGAATAGAATAGAATTTATTTTATTTATCTCCCATTGGGGGAAATTCACCCACCACAGCAGCATAGACGTGTTACGATAATATAAAAAAAACAATAATCAAAAGCAAAGGCATAATAGAATAAGCAGACCACTGCAGAAAACACTGCAGAAGCCACCACAGTGTCATGAAAAGTCCTTCGCAGAGTCCTGACAGACTCTGAAGGACCACAGTCTCCTCAGCAGGTGCAGGCGACTTTGGTCCTTCTTTTACAGGACATTGTTTAGGTGAACACCCAGGTACTTGTAGGTCTCCACCATGTCAATGTCCAGACCTTGCATGTTCACCGGTATATTTCAAGCAGACGAAGGTCTAGTTGTTTGCTAAATATGTGCTAAATGACTCACATCTTCATTGTGTGAGCTATATGACAGAGGTGGGCACTGGACTTATTCCTCTGCATTCAGAGAACTAAACACACACAACTTATGGCCTTTTAACCTTCACATTGATTAGTGTGTGATGTTCTGTGATGTTCGGGAGGGCAGCAGGGGACAGGCAGCAGGCGCTGGGGTTATGTCAGTCAAACATGAGTTGTATAATGCTTGAAAGGAATATTCACCTCACGATTACGAGGAAAATCCAGATTATGGTAACAGATTAAGCTTTTACATTTGAAAAAAAAAAACAATAACAGTTTAGTTATTATCTGCATAGTGGCAAGAAAGGATTGTTGAAGGAATTTTACAAATCACCTTAAAACTGAGTTTTACTTCATTAAATTCATGGATTCTATCCATGACTGGGTAACAACAATAACTGTTCCCTGTGTTTTTGCTGTGTAACCACTGTTGACCTTTCTGTTTTAGCCTACCTTTCTGCTGTAGTCCAGTGTAACAGTTGCCGTTTTTGTGACTGGAGGCTGCAATGGAAAACAAAAAGTTTAAGACAGAATCTTGTATTACATGCTGTGCAATTAGCCCTGCCATTTAGACTCATGTTAGATTTACAAACATCTTTTTCGCTACTGAAAATATATTTACATACCCAAACATAATTAACACTATAATATTAATAAATGTTCTAATTGTTATCAACCAAATACCCAATAAATATGCAATATTTAACAAACTATCAACACGCCCCCTCCTCTCTATTCACATGGTCTTTCCAGGAACATTTATCCGGTGTTCATATCCCCAGACACTTTTGGCACCAACACCTGGAGGAGACACAACTGGAAAGGTAAGCACAAAATCACAATCAGCATAACACAATATTAGCAAAACACAGGCACATTACTACAATTGATTCCCACTGCACAAAAGTCCAGCACAAACTGGAATTTATTCCAATGCATGACCTATTAAATAACACTCATGTACACTGGTCACGTATCTCCCTCTCCTCTCTCTCTCTCTACAGGCAGAAAGCAGCTGCTGCAACAATGCCTGCAAGAGAACAACCATGACCCAACCTCTGACGAACAGTTGAATGAATACTTTAATAAATAATCAATAGAGATGAGGTTCAATTAATAGGATACATAAATATTAGCTACGAACAATGTGCAAATGTGCTATATAACTCTACTGTGCAAGGTTAAAATTAGTGCTTATGTCATTAAAGTGTGAGTACATTATTAAAGTGCATGCTCTGTTGGTTGCGCAATAATGTTAAAATACACTCTGTGCACAATCTGCACAAATGTCTGAAGGTTGACGAAGGTTGCTTCGTGACATCCACCTTTCTGTTCCAGTCTACCTTTCTATTGTAGTCTACCTTTTAGTTGTAGTCTGCCTTTCAGTTGTAGTTCACCCTTTCAACATAGAATTCATGGTGCGTATACCAAGCATGGGCGGCATGGTGGTGTAGTGGTTAGCACTGACGCCTCACAGCAAGAAGGTAGTGGGTTCGAATCCTGGGGCCTTTCTTTTGCATGTTCTCTCCGGGTACTCCGGCTTCCTCCCACCATCCCAAAAAAATTGACTGTAGGTGTGAATGTGAGTGTGAGTGGTTGTCTGTCTCTGTGTCCTGTGATGAACTGGAGACTTGTCCAGGGTGTACCCTGCCTTTCACCCTAAGATAGCTGGGATAGGCTCGAGCCCCTCTACGACCCTATGAGAGGATAAGCGGTAGAAAATGGATGGATGGATATACCAAGCATAGAAATAATGCATGTCTGTACTGAAAAGGCCAAAGACAAAGCCTGGCTATCGCAACTACAAAGCTCTGTGAGCGTAGTCTGGCCAAGCTGCCTTGTAAACCGATTTCTCAGAGGGCGGGCTTAACCCACGTCTAGCAAATGCCTCTGTGTGCTACTGGACGAAGCTTTGACCAATCAAACCACTCTTGCCTCTGGACGGAAACTGCTTGATCCAGTTCTGTGAGCGTCATTGCCTTAAACACGCCTCAATCGAGCCGTGGGAAATGGAGGAATTTGAAATTGAAGAGAATGGCAACTTGGCCAGATTGACTTAGTCGTAAAATTTGGTGCAGCATCACAGGAAGTATGGGCAGGCCCAGGCTACAAAGATAACACTTTGAACACAACACTTTAAACAGCATTGTATGAGGTGTAAATCATCTCAGGTTAATTTGGTTGTAAACAGACGCACGACACGTGAGTTTCTCCTTTTTTGTTGCATTGCTGCCAATGTAGCCATTCCAGTATGCACTAATGGCTCATATGCATATCATTGTACTTAGATACTCAGTAATGTTGATGTACTTGCACAATTACGACAAAATATTTTTCCTGTAATTAGGAGGAGGAGAAGGAGATCCTGCTCCAAGTGGAGGAGTTCAAGTATCTCAGGGTCTTGGAAAAATGGAGTGGGAGATCAAGAGACGGATCGGTGCAGTTTCCGCAGTGATGCGGACGCTGTATCGGTCCGTCGTGGTAAAGACAAGACAATTTATCAGTCGATCTACGTTCCTACCATCACCTATGGTCGCGAGCTGTGGGTTGTGACCGAAAGAACAAGATCACGAAGACAAGCGGATGAAATGAGTCTCCTCCACATAGTGTCCGGGCTCTCCCTTAGAGATAGGGTGAGAAGCTCAGTCATCCAGGAGGGACTCAGAGTAGAGCCACTGCTCCTCCACATCAAGAGGAGCCACATGAGGTGGCTCAGGCATCTGGTAAGGATGCCTCCTGGATGCCTCCCTGGTGAGGTGTACCAGGCACGTCCCACCAGCAGGAGACCCTGGGGCCGACCCAGGACATGCTGGAGACAGTGTGTCTCTCGGCTGGCCTGGGAACGCCTCGGAATACCTCCGGAAGAGCTGAAATAAGTGGCCAGGGAGAGGGAAGTCTGGGCTTCCCTGCTTAAGCTGCCCCCGCAACCCGATCCCGGATAAGAGGAAGGGAATGGATGGATGGATGGATGAAACTATAGAGAATATAAATATTTTACCACAAAGACACTGTTCTATATGCATAAATGTGGAATATGTATGCCAATTGAAAGATGTGTTAATTGCAGCACACTCATTGGTTATATACTGTGAGTATATACCACAAAGAGAGACTTTGCTGTTTGATATGTCCTGATGTGACCTCTGGCATTACCTAATGACAAAGATTGTTGATCAGATCAAACAAACAACCTCTAAAAGTTGATCATGTCAGTTTACAGAGTATGTTATAATGATTAATGAGAAACATAAATTAATAACTAATTAATAACTTCATTTAGGCAGCAGAGAAAGGGTGATTATTGTATGGTTGTGCTTGTATGGCTTACACCCCTGGGAAGAGTGGTTGGCTGGTGAATGGGTGTCTTTGAGTCACTATCCCAGCTCCCGTGAGCATTGCCATTTCTCTGGTTTCACTAGCTGAGAGCAGCTCGCTTGACTTGGTCGGGGGCCCGGGGCTTCCCATAGGCCCTAAACTCAACAAAGCCTCTATGACACAGGCAGTTTCAGTCACTTCACAGAGAGAGTGTTTGTTTCGGTCACAGATCCACTTTTCTTTTTCAGTTACCATGCTGCTCATCTGTGGGGATATGTTGAGGAATTTTATATATTATTTATAACATCACATTGTATGTTTTGAATCAAAATTATACTGTTCATTATACTGTACATGGCTGGATGCCTTTGCAATAATTGTACCGGACAGTTGTGGTGATGAGAGAGCTCTATTTTTATTTGTTTAAGCTCTGGGCACTTACAGAAAGAGTATGATCATAGCGACAAGCCTCAGAGATCAGAGTCACTCACAGACTGAAAAGACAAGATGAGGAGTGCCGACATCAGAGAGTTTGATGTTTGCTAACGTAGAATCTAAATAGCACTCAAACAAGTCAACAGTTTTCAAATGTTGTACATGGATAGCATATCATTCATTGTGTAGGCTATATTAAGTTGAATAGCATTTAATCTGGTGATGTCTTCACATGGCTTATTAGACTTTTTCTCAGGACAGTTTGTATAACTGTGATTTATAATATCCCCCTGCTTTTGTTCAGTTGAGACAATCCATCAGCCTTTTATACAGGCGACCTCGACA
Source organism: Synanceia verrucosa (assembly GCA_029721515.1). Lineage (NCBI taxonomy): Eukaryota > Metazoa > Chordata > Actinopteri > Perciformes > Synanceiidae > Synanceia > Synanceia verrucosa. Next base: position 3,196,575 of record CM056566.1, on the reverse strand, counting down.
AACTGTCAGCTAGCTAAGGTGACAAAAAGGAAGCTGTGAGTCGGTAATACAGCACACAGCTGGAGCTGCACACATAACAGCTCAGCTACAGTATATCCCTCAGAGTGAAAGAGGAGCCCCTAACTTAAGGAAATGGCTTCAAAAGGCTCCGAGACTTCAGAACATTTAGAAAGTAAACACAGAAGTGACGCAGGAGGCTGTGCTGTAATTGCCTGCCTCCTTTGAGTGTTGCCTGGACTTTAAGATGGAATGTGCAGCAGGGAAGAACTGTGTTGACTTTCAACTTGGCCTGGCTGATAGTTTGCATGACACAATACTATAGTTCTCTGCAGTCGTCAGTTAGTTTGACCAGCTTTTAAGCTGAGTGAATGATGGATAGCTTGACTTTACTGGATAATATATAATATAATAAAAGAATATGGTATAATATTTGGTTGGCTACAGATGTCATGTGACCAAGGATGTCCACATCTGCAACCAATTATAAAATTTTTATGCTCAAAACAATGTGTGCTTAAAACCAGTGTTACTAGTAATACCAGTTAAGATGTCTTTTTTGAGAGGTGGAATTGTGAACATTACTAAGAATTTGTTGCACTAAAGAAACCAGAATGTGACGGTAAAGAAATGTAAAGCATTTTACTGTGACGGGCTGTTTGGACTACTTCCTGTCAGCTTTGTGACATTAAAGAGCAGAAAAGCCTTTGCATTTGTTGTCTGGTTTATTCCTTTTATTACAATAAGGAGCTTTATTTTGAAATTATATGCTGTCTGTCCTCCTTATACAATAAGGAGATTTACTTTAAAATTATTTGGCAGTTCAGTTACCTTGTGTCTCAGGTGATGTTACAGAGTAATCCAATCATAACATAACTAATTTCTTTAAGCAGTGAGTAATTTAGTAAAGTAAGGCTTTCCTTTAGTTTTTTAGTACTAATTAGTAATCTATTACTACCCTAATACTGCTCAAAACAGATTCAAAAGTATAGTTGTGCTGTAATGCAGTCAATGATTATCTAAGAGTTCTCAAGCTGAAAATGTGAACAACTAAATTGTTTTGTGAAATCAATATTGATTATCACGAAACATTACCTCCTTACATTGTGTTTCATGGATCTCATGTTTCACCAAAGCCTGTGCAACAGCCTGTTCAGTATTTCTACACTATATATGGAAATTACATAACACTGGGAGTGACAGGATAAAAACATGAAGCATACCACGTGGATTTTATCTGTCAAGCAGGACATGTGGCATGTGAATGCAGGCTGTTTCTGGTAGGTACACATTATATCTTAGTAATCACTGCATAACTCTGCACTACTTTGTTTTATCTCGTGGAACGCGTGTCTCTTGATAGAACATATCTCTTCTCATAATATTACCTCTGAAATAGACCATGTTGCCAAAGAATGTTTCAGTTTACAAGTTTCATCACTTGGAAACGATGGATCATGTAAACGAGTGAACATTCTTTGGCAACATGACCAGAGGGAGATTTGAGATGATGAAGTGAGATGCAGAAGGTTTATTTTTTCTCTGACTATGTAATCCAAGTCTGCATGAATGACACGTCTGCAGTTACCTTCCCGTCTTTAATGTCACATCACCTTAATCCTGTATAGTCCATATTACATTATAAAACACATTTTAAGGGGAAATATAACCAATGACAATGCAGGACAAGAGCCATTGAGGTAAACAACAAGACAGGCACCCAAGTACCATGCTGGGGTTATGATAAAGGTTTTCAATGTATTCATTCAGTCTCATTTTGTTGTATAGTCATTTACAGCCAACACACTCCCTGCTAACCACCTCTGGCATTATTGCAGTATCCACTGTAATATGCTGTGTAGCATAGAAACCATTGGAATACCAATGGACCAATCCCATTTGGAACCCATGTAAATATCTAAATTAGAGACTTACTGATTATTGACCATAATTGGATTATAACACACGTAAACATAACCGTGGGTTTCAGAAACAGACTGTGTATGCAATGATAAAGACCACCTTGGTTGTGTTCCAGTCCACTTCAGGGGTCAAGAGCTATTACACGTTATTTGGAAGGTATTTCTTAAGGGGCACTCCACTGACTTTACATAGAGTAAAGGTCAGAATACACATCATGGGAAACAGTGCTTAGCCTGTGAAAACAGTTTTATAATGTGTTTTGTGCTTCTGAAATAGATTTGCCAAGTGTGGGAAAGTAACCCTGATGATGTCATCGTCATTATTATAATGGATATCTACAGTATGTGACTATAGAGTATGTACAGTTATTATATGTTGCTTTGGTTCCGACGTCCTCACTCCCCACAAGGAACACAGGAACAGCCGACGTTGACTCAAGTTACATTATTTCATCTTTGGCTTGGCAAACTTGCTACATAAAAATGTTATGCTATGTAAAAATGTAAAAAAAAAAAAAAAGAAAACAACAAATTTGATCCAGAACACTGGAATTCACTGAGAAGAAATGAATCCAGAATAACAAATAACCACTAAAACACATTTTCTGTTCAGGAATGACAACAAATAACTGGAATTTGTCCTTTGAATTTTTTTTTCTGCATTTTTGCAAAAAACTCAGTTTTAAACTTTATGGATAACAGTAATTGTTGCATTCAAGATATTTTGATTAAAGACCTTGCACAGACTGGTGGATTCACCACTACAGAATCATTAAAGGGATATTCTAGTACTTTACGCTTTTAGCCCTTTTTCTAGGTTGATAAGGATGCAAAAGAGTGGTTGACACCGAAATTTTGAAGATTGGTCCTGTCTCGGGTATTTGGCTCGTTTAGAAATCGTCTGTGCCTACTAGCTATGGGCCGCTATGGGCCAATGCAAACCTGTCCAAAACAACCCCTAAACATTTGTTTTAAAAAATGTGCAACTCACCGAGTGGTTCCTGGTGTTCACTGATGTTCCATAGTAAATATTAAAGCGAAATACAGCTTCCGTTGTGTGTTATTAGGCATAAATCTCATTGATTTCTGTAGGAAGACTCAGTGAACGGTGATATTACCAATTGTAGTTCTTTCGCTTGCCTCAGTAGCGCTCAGTAGCGGCAGTAATGCGCCTCTTAGCCATTAAACCCCAAAAAAGAAGAAGAAGAAGAAGAAGAAGTAGTACCGCTCAGTTATATCAGAGGCACTGTGCTTTCTCCCTTCCGATTTGTGATTGTACTGGAAAAAAAGACACTGAAATGGAATATGAAAGGGGGATTTTTGAGAAAGACATCATTGATTTTGAGTTTGATGGTCAAGGATACCGTTTTGAACTGTAGCTAAAGAGGAGCTACGAGCTACAGAGCGGAAGTTTCCACAAGGTTGTGATGTATCTGAAAAAGTAGTTGGAGGATATACAAAATGCCTAATAAAACACAACAGAGGCTGTATTTCGCCTCAGTATTTACTATGGAACATCAGTGAACACCAGGAACCAGGAACTCGGTGAGTTGCACATTTTTAAAACAAACATTTAGAGGTTGTTTGGGACAGGTTTGCATTTGCCCATAGCGACCCATAGCTAGCTGGCACAGCCAATTTCTAAACAAGCCAAATAGACGAGACGGGACTATTCTTCAAAATTTCGGTGTCAACCACTCTTTTGTATTCTAATCAACCTAGAAAGAGGGCTTAGTGTAAAATACCAGAATATGCCTTTAAAAAACAGATTGGTAACACTTCACATTGAGTGGAAGGCTAATACATTTGTTTAACAATGGATATGTTATTTTATTATATTTTTTCCTATTCATACTATTTGTAATTGACTCAGCAAAGAATGTACAGTAATGCTTATATTTACCGCCTTCATTTGGTAGCCTGTTCGCATTCTCAGAGACTCAACTAATCCATTCGCCTTAAAATAGGGCAAAGCGGAATTATATTGTGTCCATGTAGTTGTCTTTAACTCACATGACAGTCTGAACCTGCACATATTTGCGGTGCAGAGAACCTTTATACTTTAAGCTTTATAACGTACAGTGTATAATGTAAAGAATTACCATGGCTAGAGAGCAGTTTCCAGGGATTAGTGCCTTGCTCAAGGGCATCTAATGTGAGAAATGAGAGCATACCACATTGGTTTAGAGAGTCTCTGACCTCTGGCAAACCTCAGCACAATCATGCACAGTTTGTTCCTCTCCACAAATAGAGGTAATGCAGCTAACTACCTCACTCTCCTCAGAGCACTATAAAACTGCTGGGTTCAGCTTTAGTGTGTGGTATACTTCCATGGCCCCAGCCCCTAAAAGCACTTTCATAACAGCTGGAAATGGGACAGTGAAAGCAGGACAACCATGTTATTGGGCTGTGGTGACAGACAGCATCCAAGCTGTTTACATTGGACTGAGTCGGACATAAACACACAACTTTCTCTCCCTCTCTTAGTCTCTCTCTCTCTTGGCAGACCTCTCGGTGGAGGTGCTAGGGTCAAAGGTTAAATATGTGACCTGGCCATGTCAGGATCTGCTGTGGTTCCATCATGACAAAAGATAAGACTCTGCCTTCCTGCTTGGTCTCTGTATTTCCTGACACCAAAAACATGTACATGTACCTGGACTGTGTTGGCCGTGTGAGTATTTATATACATACATCTGTCTGTTCAGCAGCTCCCACACTTTTCAACTCTACATGGATGACATATAGATAGTACAGGTATGGGTGTGTCTCTGAGAGTGTGCATGTGGGTGCCCTGGTATGAACACGTAGTTAATGTGTGTGAACAGCAGTTGGAATGCTTCCCCTACATGGTTCACAGCCTGACTCTTCATGTTTTCACTTCAAATTTCCTTAATTCATCAGTTCATGAAAAATGGAAAAATAGCTACAGTTCAATTAATTGAATAATCCATCAACAGGAAATTAATCTGTAGCTATTTTGATAGATAATTTCCATAATTTTTCATCCCAAGCTTACTTTAATTCATACATTTTATAGGCTACTAATTGATGAAGAAAATAGTAATAGAAACACAACAAGATACAAAGTAAAGATGCAGCACATCAATTTTCTACACTGTAAACCGTGCATGAAAGGCAATAAAAGAGGAACTATAAATATTACTAGACATAGTACTAAAATAACAAGCATAGCATAGACAGAAATCTCCAAATACATGCTAAAAGACACAAATCAATCTGGTACAATAAACAAGGCAACAATTTTTCCTCTTTTGCTGCACATCATGAGCAAAGAGATGTGCATGTCCCCTTTTAGAAATAAACCTTTCGTTACTTGTGATTTCATCTAGTTTGTGTAGAGGGATATGTTGCATTATGAACAGCTAGCAACTGATATACTGAGCTGTTGAAGCTGAGAAGAGTTACTTCAGGCTCCAAGTTTTTGACAGCTATCAGTTGATACAGGGACTCCAGACTCAATGACGATCATTAACTCTTTGAGTGTCATTGACGAGTTTCACCATCTAAGTGTTTTTTCTGTCGCGGGTCACTGATCATGGTCTCCTGCAGCCCGTGAGGAATTTCAGGGCTTTTGTGATTTGTTGTCAGGACACAAAGAGTTAAGATAGGCCACAGAGATCAAAGCAGGAAGTGGAGACGATCAAGATTAGAGAGCAAACAAATTGATTCTAGATGAAAAGTGGTGATTTTGGCGAAAGTGTCCTCTTCCTCTGATAAAACAAGAACAGAACAAGGTAAAAACTTTTTTTTTTCATGATGAAACAGAGAGTCTCTTCTTTCATTTGAGCTATTCAGTGTTTTCAGAGTCATAGTACAAAATATTCTGTGGGTCTTGAAATATGAGTCAAAATGTGCAAAAACGCTGGAACAAGGCACTTTCTGTTTTAAAAACAGTCTTGTTTATATACGTAGCTCATATAATGACATCAGTATTACATTGAGACTGGACACTGAGGTTTCCTGTATTAACTTTGATTTGCCTTTTTTAATCATTGCTATTTCCCAGTAAGACTGCCCTGGCCTGCTAGTAAAACAGTATTTCAGTAGTAAAATTGTACAGCATACAGACTTCATTTGAGGAAACCATGACCCTAGGCCACTGTCCTCATGCGGACTAATAAACATCTCCCGTCGTGTTTAGGAATAACAACACTGAGGTGATGAGCCACTTGTCTCCAGACCTTGTTGTTAGCAGTACTAGCCTTGACCTTGACAACCAAGCAGCCTTCCATCACACCTCATTAACATTAACAACAGTCTGCCCGGTGTGAACTGCTGGCTAAGGAAACCTTCTGGACTTTTATGGCTCCAATTGGCTGTCAGGTTCTAACATGTTGAAAGAGGAAGTTGTATTATCTTCACTGCTAGGCTAATGACAGGCTGCATTCATGTTAGATATGCTCCACAGCGTGCAGTGGTTGACACCCACAGCTCGCAGCAGTGCTGGATTAAATTCTGCTACAACACTTGAGTAATAACTGGGCTGAACATACATTAAATGTATTGGTAACCCTGTTCATGTGTTATCATCACTGATAAATAATGGCAATAGCTCTTTGAAGCTATAGTCTGTTATTCTGTTTCTGAACAGAATAACAGACTATAGCTTCAAAGAGTGTTCAGAAAAAGAAAGAATCAGTGTTCAGAAAAAGAAAGAATCAGACCTCTGTGGAAGCTACAGGACTGTAAAAACTCTGACCAATCAACTGACACTTGGTCTGAATGGAAAGATCCAATCAGATGCCTTCATGTCCCCCTCTGTCCCTCCCTCCTCCCACACTGTTTCTGGAAACATCCAGCACACTCCTCTGCAGAAATACAGAGTGAGCAGGAGAATCTGTTCTGTAGGGAATAATGTTAGAGAAAATGCAGCCAAAAATATCACTTCCAGTGTTACTTCTGACGACTCACCCTGCTAAACAGACAAAGAGAAGAAAGAGGGAGGAAGAAAAGACTGAAAGACAAAACTCTGGATAAAGCTAAGAGGACAAACCAGAGTGAACATCAATGGAGACACCGAGACAAGGTGTCATGTCTGTCAAGTTAAGTGTTTATTATTTTTCAGTTTTGTCTTTTGGTCTTGTCATTTCCTGTTTTATTTTGAAATTAATTGTCTTCCCTTGTGTTTCAGCTTGTCGCTTCCCATCCTTGTGTCTCCCATGTCTGGTGATTGTCAGCCCCGCCTCTGATTGTTTCCAGCTGTTCCCCATCACCTGACATATCACCATATGTCTGTGTCTCCCCCAGTCCTGTGCCAGTACGTCTTGAGTCCATGTCGCCAAGCTACCAGCCATCTTCACATCCACGGTCTTGTCCCTGTCAGGTTCTCCCTTGTTGTGTGAGCTGTTTGTCATTATCGTTAATTTTGTCACCTTGTTTGTCTTCCTCGTTAGGTCTGTTTGTTCCTTCATCCGTTCCCCTTAGTGTTAGGTGTTTTTTCCTCTGTAATTTTCCCGTCACCGTTGGTGATAGTTTTCTGTTAGATTAGTTTTGTTTATTTGTAGTATCTCCCTCTTAGTGAGCGCTTTTAGTTAGTTATTGCATTCTTGCCCTTTTAGTTGCCTTTTCCTGCCTTGTGCTTGAGCTTTTTCCTTTAGTCTAGTTTTTCCCTGCCACACTTAGCAGATCTCCACAGTTCCAAGTCAGGTCAAAGTGCATATTCCTCCCTGTACTGTTTGTATTTTTGTTGTAATAAATTGACTATTTGTTTGAAATTGGAGTCTCGCATTTGGGTTCATTTTCGTGTCTGAGCCACGTTCGTAAGGGTAAGGTAATGTTTACCAGCTGACATGCTAACATCAGCTTCTCTATGTGTGTAAGCCGGTCATAGGTGCGGCTTGTATTGAAGAGGTTATAGGATATGACACTTTGATCATATTGCACAGTCATAGTCGTCACTGTCTGCATTATAAAGGTGACAAAATGATGTTAATTTATTGGCTTTGAATGGGACGTTTAACAACAGTGGTGATGTAGCATAACAGCTCTCCTCTACTGTCTGCTACTGTCGGATGTACAAGTTTGAGGGGGTGGAGCTTTGGACAGAGCACTGATGGGAGGGGGAGGAGCTTAGAGAAGCCTGAGAGGAGGTGCTACTTTCAAATCTTGCTAGCTCTCTAAGATGACAGACCATAGCTTTAACCAGGAACAACAGACCTCATTCAAAGAGCAACATTTCAGTGATGATGGTCTAATGTTGAGTATTTTAATGAATAAACTGCATATCTTCCAAGCTTGTTTCATTTCTTTTTGGTCAGGCTTGGCACTCACATTCCAATCACCATGAGGCATGCTGTAAAATGCAAACAGTGGCTTACAGGTGTACAGAGTGTGACAGGACATGGACATGATCCTGAAACTGTTTTTGTAACAGGTACAGGAATTAAGGACAACCAGGAGTGAAATTAAATGACTTTTGTGTGAATTGTTGTGCATTAGGCTAGACAACTGTAGAAGCATGAATATTAAAGTAAGCGTTGATAAGCGTTGACTTATGAAAGATTATTAGGGTTAGGGTTTAAATTTGCTGAAATTTTCATTACATCCCAACAGTAATCAATAAATAATATATTCTGATGAGTGCCCCATGCACTCACTGCATGTCACCAGATTTCTCCATTAGCTGGTAGCTTGACAGGTAGGAGTGCTAACAATAGCTATGGTCATTCTTTCTCTCATAATGATTATTTTGGCGGAGTGACATGTTCGTTTTGTTCTTTATAGTTTACCGTATGCAGGCAGTGAGCATGAACACTGAAGGAACAATTGTACACACAGCGCAGAGGCCAGGAACCGGTCAAATCTACCCTGGTTCCTTTGGTCAAATTGTAGCTAAATTTCCTATGATCCTAGATCCTGGGTTCATGAAACAGTTCCTGTGATGGGAGGAGGCTGTAAATCATAAATTAACTGCCTGCCTGAGGGGCTCGATGCAACAACAGTTCCTTGCTCCTGGATTGTAATTGTCTGCATGGTAGAGCTGGCAGTCTCTACTGTCATGGGTTTCTCATGATGTTGATCATGTGGATATGGAGGCTGGAATCAAAGTCGAAAACAAAAGAAGAAAAGAAAAAGAGAAGGAAGAAAGAGGGCAGTGGAGGACATGAAAGACGGGATTCTTGTTTTTGAAAGTGGAGATGATAATTGAACACGCATCCCTCCATTTTCTACCGCTTATCCTCACATAGGGTCGTTGGGGGCTGGAGCCTATCCCAGCTGTCTTAGGTTGGCAGGGTACACCCTGGACAAGTCTCCAGTTCATCACAGGACACATAGAGACAGACAACCACTCACACTCACATTCATATCTACAGACAATTTAAATTAGCCAATTAACCTAATCCCCATGCATGTTTTTGGATGGTGGGAGGAAGCCGGAGTACACAGAGAGAACCCACGCAGACACGGGGAGAACATGCAAACTCCACACAGAAAGGCCTCGGGTCGGGAATCGAACCCAGTACCTTCTTGCTGTGAGGTGACTGTGCCACCCGCGAAGACAAGTTGATGATGTTTAAAAAAGAGGTGCTCAGTAATGGTAAAACTAAGCAGTGAAGTTGGGATGGGGTCTAAGAGACAGGTTGACGAAATTTTCAGGATTGGCCAAAAGTGGCCGAACTTAAAACTAATTAATTTTTGGTAGTGATCGGATCCAATTCAATGTCACCACCAAAAAAATAATAAGATTTAAGTTAAACCACCTCCAGCCAACCCTGAAAATTTCGTCAAAATACGTCCATAACTTTTTGAGTTACTTTAGAAACCGACAAACAAACAAACAAGCCCCAGTGAAAATATAACCTCCTTGGCGGCGGGGGTAACTTTATATAAAAAAAGTCGTCACCGCCTTGGTGGTCTGCGCTCCCTGAGTGCTTTTCCAGTCTAATGATCTAACTACTACTCAGGGTTATAGAAATGGCTGCTCTGGCCTTAAGGAGAGACTTCCTATACACTTTTAGACTATCATGTCAGTCCAGACAAGACTCTTTCAGATTGGTTAAACGCCACTTCCTTTCAAATCTTCTTGCTGCTTTAATTTGCTGATGTGATGATTATACCATGGAGCTAACTTTTTGCTTTATTAGCTTCTTTTTAGAGGGGCAACAGAGTCTAGTGACACTCACACAGAGTACACTGAGATATGCCGTTAAATTAAAAGCTAATGTAAATATTTTTCTTAAATTTGGTTACAACACTATCAGGTAGACATCTAGTTTACAAGGTTTTACCTGATGGAGTGTAGTCCAGAAGTAAATAAGTTAACAAATAATGGTCGGAAAGAGTTCTGTGGGTAGACTATCAAATGTTCAGTTTCAATGCCATAGTTCAGGACCAAGTCGAGGGTCTGGTTAAAAAAGTGAGTTAGTTCCTGAACATTCTGACAGAAGAGATAAAAGCAGTACCAAGGCTGCCACTGTCAACGTCCATATGTCAAAATCACTTTACTTTATCAGTTCGCAGGACTGAACTTGATAAAAACTCAGAGAACTCAAACAGAAATTCAGAGTACAGCGTGGTACACTATAACAAATAAAATAGGTTTTAGTGTTTCCTGGTAAGGTGAGAAAGACTAAGAACTAAGAAGGCCTTCAAAATAGTTTTAATTTAGTTGAGCTACAACCAGTGTCTTGAGGAATATGAGTATTAATATGACTGGGAGGAGTGGATTCGTTTAAGCTGACATAATCATCCTGACACAGCCAGGCTTCAGTAAGACAAAACAAATCAACCTGATTAACTCACATTAAGTCATTTACCAGCAGAGCTTTAGATGATTAAGGTCACTTTCACACCTAACCAAGCGGACTCGGTTTGTTTGGGTGACTGAAAGTTGCAACACTGTTGCATTTATCACTTGGTTCGGTTCCGCTTTCACACTGCAATTCCTGAACTGCACCAAACTTTCTGAGCATCAACAGTCAGGTATGTAACCTCATAGACTATAAACAGGGTGGACTGGCAGTCTTGTATTGTGCTTCATTACGCTATTTGAGGGAATGCTACAACCTTAACATTGCCTACCTACATACTAGTGAACGCAGCCGTCACTAATGCTAACGTAGTTCGTCAGGGATTGAAGCTGTTAATTTTCTAACTTTGATGTCAAAAATGCAATAAGTGTGTGTCGTAACACCATATTCCGATGGCCAGATTAACGGAGGTGTGGTCGACACAAATGACCAGAGCACTGCCGTATGAAAATGGGATCGGCACTTTTGTTTGTCTACCCAATCTGCATAAAATGGGAAAATTCTTTTCTCTAAATGCTTTTGTAATGATGCTACGACTGACGCAAATCCAATGTAAATGTGTTATTGGAATGCTGAGTGTCAGCATGAGTGCGCAAGATGTTGCAAGGGCAATGAACGTTCATGAATCAACAATTAGTCGTCTCAGAACCAGATTCCACACCACGAACTGCACTTCAGATCGTCCACAATCAACATTCAGGATCGCCATGTCTGTCTTTGCTGTCTCAGAGACCGGATACTTCCCGCCACTGTTAACTGCTGCTAAGACACCTGAACATCACCAACCCCGTGTCAGTGCTCAAACAGTGCGCAGGCAGCTCAGAGAGGCTGACCTACGTGCATGCAGGCCATACTTTGATCTACCATTAACTCCAATATGCTTTTTTTTAATAAATTTGATCTCTAGACAGTATTCTTTTTGTGCATTTGTTGAAAGGATGTGATAAAACAAATGCTTACTCATATTTAACACCTTTTATAGGTATTTGGGCCGCTTAAAATAACTTGCATTTCTTTTGTTGCAGACTGTACATACAAACATGTAAGAATAAGATAAGAACTGAAGATGAAAAAGGCACTAAGAATAAATATGCAAAAACTCTAATTATTTGGTAAAAAAAGATTAAAAAAACAGTGCATTATGGCAGATAAACGAAGGCGAGTACTATACAGAAGGTGCAAATATCCAGGAATGTGCAATTAGGCTGTTGGAGGGGGGATGGACCATGGGCCTTGTTAATGAGGTCAGCTGCAGTGGGGAAGAAACTGTTTTTATGGCGTGAGATTCTGGTCTTGATGTCAGAGGGGAGGGACTGGAACAGGTCATGTCCATGGGAGGGGTCGGCTACAATCTTTCCTGCACACTTAAGGGTCCTGGAGGCTTCAGGGTCCCAAACCTCATTGTCTTTGGCAGGTTGAATTTTTTCAGCTGCCGAAGGAAGTACATCCACTGCTGTGTTTTTTTGGTGAGGGAGCTTGATGGACTGATGACTGGAGGTGCAGCTGTGTACAGGCAGAAGAGTAGAGGAGAAAGTACGCGTAACCTCTGATTGGTGTACCCGGGTGTCGTTACCACCGACGTGAATAACAATTGTACACTTATACAAAGCTAGCAGTTTCACATAGGATTCAACGTTTCCCGTTTTGGCCCTTGGAGTGCATGTGACTATGGTTGCTGGAGTTGCTAATTTCACCTTTCACATAATGGAGTTGCCAATGACCAGAGTTGGTTTCTCAGCGGGTGTGTTGCTTAGTGGGGAAAACTTATTGGAAAGGTGAAGGGGTCAGTGGTGAGCTGTGGGCGGTTTACAGCTACGCTTCCTTCAGACAGTCACCCAGTCTCTTGCCTGTAAGTGAGTAAGTAAGTAAAACTTTATTTATTTAGCACTTTTTTAAACAGTTAACGGAGGATAAGTGTGTAGAGGTTGGTTTGGGATTGAGCCAGAGACTTCACAGAGCTGAGCAAACACTGAACAAGGCTATTTGTTCTAAAGGGACAACAAAGAAACAAGCAAGAGTGGACAGCATGAAGGAAAGAGGATGAAGAGGAGAAGGCAGTGGAGGAAGAAAAAAACAAACAAAAAAAGAAATCAAGGCTAGGAGAGAGGAAGGATGAGATCAGCACACTTCCAGGCAGTCGGGAAAAAGAATCCCCCTTGAGCCAAAAGGAGACCCAGGAGAACAAACACGGCACCCAAAGCTCTGCTCGTAAAATCAGCTTCTTCATCTTCTCCAGGTTATCCAGAGTTAAAGCAACGGCAACAACGATGTGAAGCAGGGAACAACAGAAAAAAATGAGAGAGATTCTGTAGAGTACAGGGGGAATGCACAGTAGTCAGCCAAATTTTAACTGTCTGAGGAAATGTAAACTATTTTATTGGTGTTTAACAGGAGATAGAGCCTATTGTAAGCAGCTCTGTAGAAGAGTGGGGGTGGGGCTTCTGTCGGGCTCAAGAAGGATCAGCCTCCTCAGCTGTTAAAAACATGAAGGCCAAAGCTGATTTGTTCCACTGTAAAAAAGGCCTCCCACTGCACAGCCCTGTTTACACAAACACCTTTTATGTGAAGTCACTAAACCAGAATTGATGGTATTAAGAATGCACAAAAATTATATTGTTTCCCACTTCAAAGTAGAAGGAAAATCTGCCCTAAGGAAGTCAGTTGCTTAAATGTAAGCTTTGAATGAGTAAAAGCCACAAATGCTGATGACTTATGAGCAGGCTTTTCTTTACAAGTTTGCCTGTAAAAACAAAGTGGTTTCAGTTTGGAATTGCAAAAAAGTGCCTCACTCATGCATAATCTGGACTGTTGCTTGTGATGAAAGGATTTACCAAAGTGCTGGCGTGTGATGAACTTGTGACCTCCCAGAGCTTCCAAAACAAGAATTTGCAGAACTGTACAATGTAATACCCTTAAAACTTAAACTTAAAATTAACATGAATAATGTGGATAACAACAGGACCCCCATAGCTCACTGGATAGAGCACATACCACTGAAAAAAAATAAATAAAGCACTCAGGGAGCGCAGACCTCTGCCAAGGTGGCGGCAGCGACTTTTTATTTAAAGTTACCCCCGCCGTCAAGGAGGTTATGTTTTCATCAGGGCTCGTTTGTTGGTGTGTTGGTTTGTCGGTTTGCAAAGTAACTCAAAAAGTCATGGACAGAAGTGGCCTAACTTAAAACTGATTCATTTTTGGTGGTGAAGTTCTGATCACCACCAAAAATTAATCAGTTTTCAGACAGGCCACTTCTGACCAATCCTGAAACTTTCATCAAAATCCATCCCCAACTTTTTGAGTTATTTTGTAAATCAATAAACATACAAACAAACAAACCCCGGGGGAAAACATAACCTCCTTGGCGGAGGTAAAAATTCACCATTTAAGTGCTTGTTCACATGTGTATCTGAAGTGGTATCTGAAGAGTCTACCAACCCACAAACTGTGAAATAAGATCAGTTTTATGTAGGTTGTCTGGATAAAAAAACAAGTGATTCAACAAGCCAAAGAAACCCAAAATACAAGTATGAACCTCAGAGCATACCTGAGCATAACATGTCCTTTAAGAGTCCTTTAAGGCACAGTCTTTACCACAGGCCCAAGTTCAAGTCCAACCCATTTTGTTGGTTTGGGGCAAGGCAGCATAATGGCTGCCTGCTCCACCTGTAGAATGCTGATCTACCCTTGAACCTGAATGGCATTGATGAGACGTGCATGTTTGGTTAAGGCACCTTTTGTTTGCCTAAGCCTCGTTCACACATATTCTATTTCTGCTACACTATTTTGCCACATTGACATGAAAGTTAGTAGTAAGCTTCAGGCAAAAAAAATTACATGATAAAAACCCTATCATCCCAAAGTATTTCTCTGGAAAAGAGTGGAGATTTGGTGATATTGCCAGTATTCTACCCTACTCTACAACAATATGATGAAAATGCTGATAACATCTGTTGGCTTTTAACCGAAATATGCTCTGTGCTGAATTACTTATGTGCTCTATATTTTCCATAATGAAACAGTATCTCCAGGTGTGAGCCCAAACCCAAGATCAGGAAGGATTGCATGAGATAATCTGCTCATGAGGCAAAAAATGTTTTATTTGTGTGTTTGAGAAAGAAAAAAAAATGTTTTTTTCAATTTCCTGTTTAGCCATTCGTTATACTAAGAAAAAACAAGTTGAACATGGCACTACCAAACTGCTAACTGGTCGAGGCAGGAAACGTCTTTCTTGCCCACCAGATGACCATGCATTCGTCCGCACCTGTGTCAGGAATTGAAAGGAGTGAGCGCTGTCCAGAAATGTGACTTGTTCATCAAGGACAGTAGAAATCTGACTTGTTGAAGCTGCTCTGAAGTCACACAGGTTGGAATGGAAGAGGCCCTTCATTGACCAAAGGCAGAGGAAGGCCGGTTTTTACTCTTTGCTGGGGATAACAGGGATTGGACTGTTGATGACTGGGCTGAGGTTCTCTTCAGTGATGAAACCAACTTAGTGGTCAGGAGGAAACCTGGAGAAGCTTACAAATCAAACTGTCTTGCCCCCAAATAAAAACATGGGGTTTGTATCAGTGATAGTCTGCCTTGTTTCAGTATGGCTGGGACAGGCCAAATGAAGCAGGTCATGTACAGGGCAAAACAGTCTTCTTCCATCAGCTGGAAAACTCTTTCCTGCCTGGAATGATTGGATTTTCCAATCAGACAATGCCCCAAACCAACAGTGCTGTGCAAGTTAGTGAAAATAGTAACTAGTTACAGTTATTAGTTACTTAATTCAAAAAGTAACTCAATTACTTCACTGATTACTGACATCAAAAAGTAACGTAACAATGTAACCTCAAAGTTTAGTGCTCCCAGCACTTCCAGCCTTTTAGATGTACAAAAAAAAAAAATCAAGTAGCGGCTGTTCACATCAGTAGCAGATAGCATGAATTCTGTCATCAATTCTGTCAGGGTGAAAGGCAAGGTACACCCTGGACAAGTCTCCAGTTCATCACAGGACACATAGAGACAGACAACCACTCACACTCACATTCACACCTACGGTCAATTTAAATTAGCCAATTAACCTATTCCCCATGCATGTTTTTGGATGGTGGGAGGAAGCCGGAGTACCCGCAGAGAACCCACGCAGACACAGGGAGAACATGTAAACTCCACAAAGAAAGGCCCGAACCCGGTACCTTCTTGCTGTGAGGCGACAGTGCTAACCACTACACTGCAGTGCCGCCCCGCATTCTATGTCAGATTAATCAAATTTTCCTTCACGGGGGTTCTTATTTAAATTTTGACTCGAAGATGGAAATTCCGACTTTAATGTACAAGTGAACGCACCATGAGCTTCTCGTGCTGCTGCAGGGAAATAAATGCTCTATTTTACCGGTGATGTTTGTCGCCTTATGCTGGGAAAGTGGAGGGACAGATCAGTGTCTCTAACATAAACATTCTTGCCTTTAATTTTAATGAGTGAGAAGTAGTGCCGGTCCCAGTTTGAGAACGCTACCTTTGAATTTTCTTATTAAAATTCGTTAGCGCTGTCTTGTTGTGTTTGGCAGTCAGAGCGTGCAGTGAGACAGCATGAGCAGGACATGATCCAACTCAGCCAATCATCTTCACATTTGTAACAGTGTCATCATCCTCACTCCTGCTCTCTCCAGTCAGCTGATGTGTGGCCAAAACCAGACACCTTGCGCGTCATTCAACCAAACTGTAGTAACGTGCCACCTCACATTCTCAGTAACGGCAATGGTGTTGCAACGATGGGAAAAGTAATTAATTAGATTACTCGTTACTTAAAAAAATAACGCCATTTGTAACTTTGTTATACTTTAATGCCGTTTTTACCAACACTACAAACCAAAACATTTGAACCATGCCTTGGCCTGCTCCATCACCACATTTAAATCTAACTGAAAACCTGTGGAAGATCATCAAACTCAAAATGGAGAACTACAAGCCCAAAAACAAAGTAAATGTGTTTGAATTAGTGCAACAAGAATGGACTGCTGTGACAGCAGAACAATGTCAGGAGCTGGTGGCGAGGCTACAGTCATCAAAAACAACGGTTATGCAATCAAGTACTATAACTCCTGTGTGAATCATGAGAGTAAAACAGATAAAAGAAAACATGGAATGCGTAAAAGCTCTGTTTTTGGCAACACAATGCCACAGCGACTGAAAATTTAGTTAGGTGATTAGTGATTTTAGTTAGGGTTAGGAAAACACTGAAAATGGCTAATTATCAGCTCTGAAATTAAACTCTTATGAGCTATTTTTTGTTGCTATCTTTATTTGTCCACACAAATGTACCTTTAAGGGTGCCAGGCATTAAAATGAACAAGTCATTTTAGAAAACAGAGGTGGTCTAATTATTTTTTCCACAACTGTATTTATGTGACTTTTTTGTTTTCTTTTCATGAGATTTCTTTACAACATAGAAATAGAGATAGAGAACCACAGCCTGATTAGTGAAAAGATACTCTGAATTACCTTCTGAGGCAAAATAAAGAAATATAAAAATTTTAAATGTTATCTTCAAATTAAACCGTTTCTTTATGTGCTGTTAAAGCTCATGTGGTATTATATGGTGCTGTACACTATATTGCCAAAAGTATTCGCTCACCTGCCTTGACTCGCATATGAACTTCAGTGACATTCCCATTCCTAATCCATAGGGTTCATTATGACGTCGGTCCACCCTTTGCCCACCCTCTTCTGGGAAGGCTGTCCACAAGGTTTAGGAGTGTGTTTATGGGAATTTTTGACCATTCTTCCAGAAGTGTATTTGTGAGGTCACACACTGATGTTGGACAAGAAGGGCTGGGTCTCAGTCTCTGCTCTAATTCATCCCAAAGGTGTTCTATCGGGTTGAGGTCAGGACTCTGTGCAGGCCAGTCAAGTTCATCCACACCAGACTCTGTCATCCATGTCTTTATGGACCTTGCTTTGTGCACTGGTGCACAGTCAGGTTAGAAGAAGAAGGGGCCATCTCCAAACTGTTCCCACAAAGCTGGGAGCATGGAATTGTCCAAAATGTCTTGGTGTGCTGAAACATTCAGAGTTCCTTTCACTGGAACTAAGGGGCCAAGCCCAGCTCCTGAAAAACAACCCCACACCATAATCCCCCCTCCACCAAACTTTACACTTGGCACAATGCAGTCCGACAAGTATCATTCTCCTGGCAACCGCCAAACCCAGACTCGTCCATCAGATTGCCAGAGGGAGAAGCGTGATTCGTCACTCCAGAGAACACGTCTCCATTGCTCTAGAGTCCAGTGGCGGCATGCTTTACACCACTGCATCCGACGCTTTGCATTGCACTTGGTGATGTATGGCTTGGATGCAGCTGCTCGGCCCTGGAAACCCATTCCATGAAGCTCTCTGTGCACTGTTCTTGAGCTAATCTGAAGGCCACAAGAAGTTTGGAGGTCTGTAGTGATTGACTCTGCAGAAAGTTGCCGACCTCTTCGCACTATGCGCCTCAGCTGACCCCGCTCCATCAGTTTACGTGGCCTACCACTTCGTGGCTGAGTTGCTGTTGTTCCCAAACCAAACACTTCCACATTCTTATAATACAGCTGACAGTTGACTGTGGAATATTTAGGAGTGAGGAAATTTCATGACTGGATTTGTTGCACAGGTGGCATCCTACCACAGTTCCACACTGGAATTCACTGAGCTCCTGAGAGCGACCCATTCTTTCACAAATGTTTGTAAAAGCAGTCTGCATGCCGAGGTGCTTGATTTTATACACCTGTGACCATGGAAGTGATTGGAACACCTGATTCTGATTATTTGGATGGGTGAGCGAATACTTTTGGCAATATAGTGTGTGTTTTGTCAATGTCAACAAATGACATGAATTAAAGTAAATAATACATTTGTTGGAGGCTGTTTTCAGTGGTGGATTAATCCACATTTGCAGCTCAGTAGCATTACAGTGTACAAAGGCTTGAGTAATAATAGCAGCCTGGCTTACTATCATTTTAATAGTTTTTGGGAAACAATAGAGCTCTGTGGCACACAGACAATAATTGTTAAAAATGATCTTTTCACTGTTGTTTTGGGTATTTTCACAGGATTTGTTGACAGTAGAAAAGGTATAGAATATCACTTCGCCTTATCCTTTAATCTGACAAAAACAGTGGGATATTGAGTTGGATACTGAGCTACAGGAGCAAAAAGTGTCAGTCAGTATCTGACATTTCCCTGAATGGCGGCTCATAAACTGATGGTGAAAGAACCTCTGACATGAAAATGGTCCTGCACACTGTGTAGCTGACAGCAGTCTTCACCATTCACATTCCTCCCCATATCCAATGTCACACCACAGCTTCTCAGGTAACCAGTCGCACCGACATACAGTAGCTACAGTCAGCAACATTCAGGGATTATATTAGTGTAGCTACTTGTGCATTCAACACAGTCATCTAAAAAAAAACACAAAACATTGGCATTGGATGTTTCTGCAAACAACGGGATCAGTTCACTGTCGATGTCAAAATCAAAAAATACCTACCATGTTTCAAATCACAAATGCACAGTGCCTTATGGTGCACACTTGCTGAGGTTTAGGCAACAACCACTGTTGGGCTTCAAGCATCTGTATGTAGTGACTTCAAAGCCTCATGGTAAGTAGCATATATGTATGTGCTGTTTTCTATATTAAATCAACTCATATTGTATGTAAATTCAAAAATGAGTATTTGAATTGACTGTGTTGCCAGATATCAGCAAGATAGCTGAATGGTGGCATTACCTACATATCTGAGCTGAGTTGTTCAGTCCTAGGATTTGCCATATTTTTTTTTTTTTTTTTTTTTTTTTTCAGAAAAAGCTGCACAAATCTCCAAATTAA
Source organism: Synanceia verrucosa (assembly GCA_029721515.1). Lineage (NCBI taxonomy): Eukaryota > Metazoa > Chordata > Actinopteri > Perciformes > Synanceiidae > Synanceia > Synanceia verrucosa. Next base: position 3,177,031 of record CM056566.1, on the reverse strand, counting down.
GATGGTAAGAATATTTGTAAAGGTTGAGGAACAACAAGCAAACAATATGTCACAGTATGCCATGGTGTTGGGCTGATCAACACCTTTTGCTATAATTGCTACTATCCTAGGCCGTTTCTTTGTAATGGTTGTTGCTAGTTTGTATGTTCTCCTCGTGTCTGCATGGGCTCTCTCCGGGTACTCCGGCTTCCTCCCACCATCCAAAAACATGTATGGGGATTAGGTTAACTGGCTAATTTAAATTGACCGTAGGTGTGAATGTGAGTGTGAGTGGTTGTCTGTCTCTATGTGTCCTGTGATGAACTGGAGACTTGTCCAGGGTGTACCCTGCCTTTCACGCTAAGACAGCTAGGATAGGCTCCAGCCCCCCCACGACCCTATGTGAGGATAAGCGGTAGATAATGGATGGATGGATGCTATGCCAACATTTTACGTGGTGACTGGGCTGGAGCAGTATGTCATATTATTTATTATTATTTTTGATTGTGTGTGTCGTGATGGCATGTGAAGAGAGAAAGTTTTGAATTAGCAGACTGCATTTATGACAAAATGTCAACCAAAGTCCAGAGTATGTACACATACACATAAATACCATATGCATAGCAATGTGCTTATCTTCCAGTGTTGCTAGGTGGAAGCATGTTTTATTTGGAAGTGTGGTTGTCTGTAGTCAAGCAGCAGCATTTACTGTTTTGGAATATTTTCCAAAGCTAGAATGTTGGGCTTCTGGGCTGTTCTCTCATTTTCATCAGAATAAGCTCCCAGCACTGTGTTTTGCTGAACTTTTTTTCCACAAACCGTACATTTGGCTGTTTACTTGCAACAGCTCATAGCAAGGAAACACTAGCAGATAGAGCTGTATGGGCGTAACCCAAACTCAGGGGATAGCTGACATGTGTGAACACGTCGTGTCAGAGAACAGTGAGATCCCAGGTGATGTCCTCATGGACAAACACATGACTCTCTCCAGTCCATGTGTTTTGTGAACCCGTGACAAAACACAAATAATAATAATAATAATAGTAATTCACTCTATCCATGTGCAAATGTTTTGATTGGTATCCTCTGAAAACCAGTAATATCTGTATTATTCACTACAGAGGGGATTTTTTTACCAACAAAAACATGACTAAAGTCACGAAAAACAAATGCATCAGCCTAATGACCTATATGATAATAATAATGATAACAATAATAATAATAAGACACCGGAAGTTTTAAAAATAAGTCGCTGCATTACGTCTTTGAAACCACCTTTCAAATGGCAAAAACATCACAACAGTATCATTAAACATGTACTGTTGACTCAGATTCCATAAAACAACAGGATAAAAGTACATTAATCTGACTCAGCAATACCCATATCAACACTTCCATAGCAGGTCAAATATCATGGATCTCATAAATGTGTCTGGACTATTTTGTATTTTAACTTAGCCACTAGCTTCCACAGTATAGAACAATCAAAAGCGTCCTCCCATGTTTTACATTGAATTGAACAGATCTTAAAAATCTGGAGATGAATTAAAATGTGCGAATAAATCTTTATATCTCTGTCATGTTACTTGTAGCAGCTTGGCTTACCAACAGTTTGAATATCCAATCTTTTATTTTCTCTTACTAAATCAAGTGATTGAACGGGTTATACGCCATGTTTCATAATGTCACCCACAACATTGTGACCGAACTGATTTTCCAGATTCTAGCTGATCCAAACCACATATTACAGAAATATTTATCTGGAGAAACAAATCTCACAAATGCCTTCACAATTAAAAAAGGTAGAAAGAAATGTATATAGGAGTTTCAATGAAAATAAACCAATGAAAAAACAAAGCCTGTGTGTAATATATTATTTTGTAGTAATTTTGAGGCAAACACTAACTCACCAGTATATGAATATGTATGAAAGAGTATACTCTTTTTTGAACCAATCAATGGTGCTCTCTGGTAACATGCATGAGAACCAGCCCAGGAGGCTTTGGAGGAGAGGCACAAAGCAAAAAGCATAATAGTTTTGACCCATAGTGTCAAGACCTGGTCGTCTGTTTTGGTTAAGTTAAACATTTTTGTCTTGTCCATTCATGTTGTCATGTCTTTCCTGTTTTATTTTGAAAGTAACCCCTGTCTCCCTCTCAGCTTCACTCACCTGCCCTCCTGTGTTTTCCCGCCAAACCCCGCCCTAATTGTTTCCACCTGTTCCCTCTTCCTCGTGTATAAACAGTCTCATCCTCCCCCTGTCCTGTTGTGAGATCATCATGTTCCCGTGCCTGTTCCTGTCTCAGCGTCACTTCCACGTGTTCCCAGCTCCCTGTGTTTCCAGTAATTGTTACTTTGTAAGTTTTATAGCCTTCACACCCTTTTGTTTTCTCCCCTGCCCGTCCTAGTAGATCCTCAGTGTGAGTTATTAGTTATTTAGTTTATTCCCTCCTCGTAGCGCACGAGTTGTAGGTGATTCGTTTTCCCTTTTCCCTTGTTGTTTGTAGTTTCCCTCGTGGTCCTGGCACTAGCGTCTTTAGTTCTCCCCTTTAGTTGTTCCCTTTCATCTAGATTTTGTTGTATCATTACTCTTTAGTTATAGCCATCTCAGATAGGCTGTTTCATTTTCCAGGTAATTGTTAATGAGTTTTTCCCTTGTCACTTTGACAAGCGGTTTTGGTTTGTTCCCCGTTAATAGTTGAGGTAGTCCAGCATAGGGACTCCCGGACGCGCGCTTCCACCTGCTCGGCGATGCGCGTTCGCCTCTACCTTCCCCGCTGGAACACCGTGTGCTCTTGCCTGCCTGCCTGCTCAATAAAAGCCTTTTAAAGGTTGAACTTTTTCACTGTCTCCTGAGTCGTGCTTCTGGGCTCCAGCCATGGAGCCATCACACTTAGTCACACTGACTTTGGTTTTTCTCTGATTTGTTACTACGGAGAAATTCAAAAATGATTTGTTCATAATGTGTAAGCTACAACAAAACGTATCTGGAGAGATTTTTCTCATAAGATTTAGTTTTATTTAATCTTATAGGGTGGGTTGACACCTAAATGTCTGGCTCCTGAATTAAACCATTGCAAAGAGGATACACACAAAGGTCATGTGCTAGAAATGAATGTTAGCTTGTTATTAAAGTCTTAATTGTGTTCTGATTAACAGTTAATGTTTCAAATGTAGCAAATACACAAATAGGCTACTATAGATGAGTCCACCAAAATGACACAGAAATGGAACAAATTTGTTCACAGCAGAAATCTTGTGGACAAGAGAGCTGAGTTTAGTTTAGTTTGAGTCCAATGTTCACACCAACATATAGTAAACAATGCACAGAGGAGGTAAACGCTCCAGGGATGGAAACATCTTTACTGTATCTATTTGTCTCAAATTATTATTAGAATTCGTTGTACTGCAGCTTCCTGGAATTGCAATAACTAAAACATGAAATGGCTTGTGAGTTTAAACAATTGCCAGTCACTTAATTAATGCTTTCTGTACTTCAATCATGATGTTTAATATATGCTGACCTGATTCTGGCAAATGACAATATTTATATCTTGTGTAATTCAGGAAACAGGCAGTCCAGGTGTTTTCTTCTGGTTTAGGGGAGGGTATCCTCATCACAGGTGTTGTTCTCAGCTGAGCACCAGGTCACTCTTTTAGACCAGAATACATGATTACGGCTGAGCACATCTGCAGAGTCACTCACAGTCTAATATGAGGCATACTTGACATTTTTTTTCACAATATACTTTATACGTCGCCATAATTTTCGATTGGTGTAATAGAGTAGGTTTGCATTTCATAAAAGTTAAAGAAGTTTAAACTTTAGTGAAAATTTTAACATAAATATTAGTGTACTGGGGGCGGCACGTTGCAGTGGTTAGCACTGTCAACTCACAGCAAGAAGGTACCAGGTTTGATACCCGACCCGGGGCCTTTCTGTGTGGAGTTTGCATGTTCTCCCCGTGTCTGTGGGGGTTCTCTCTGGTACTCTGGCTTCCTCCCACCATCTAAAAACATGCATGGGGATTAGGTTAATTGGCTAATTTAAATTGACCGTGGGTGTGAATGATAGTCTGTCTCTATGTGTCCTGTGATGAACTGGAGACTTGTCCAGGGTGTACCCTGCCTTTCAGCCAAAGACAGCTGGGATAGGCTCCAGCCCCCCCCACGACCCTATGTGAGGATAAGCGAAAATGGATGGATGGATATTAGTGTATTTAATTGGCAGGAAAAATAGCAGGACTTAGGGTGGGGTGCATCATGATGCTTTTGTATTCCTTCAAAAATAACTGGCTTTAAATGTGTGGAGCTAACAGCCAGGCTCTGAATCACTGCTTTTAATTTTCCCAGGTTTTAATGACAGGCAATATTGAAAGAATATGCTAAATAAGGGCTGGTAAGTACAAAAAATATGTCAATTAGTCACTAACATTGTGCTTGTAATCTTCAGTTCAGCAAAATGTCAATCATGTTGTGTTGCAAAGACAAGCTGTAACTCTCTCCAGCACAGGTTGTAAAACACTCCTTGGTTTCCTCACATGCTCCTCATTAATCCCCAGGAGAAAAAAGCTAACCAGATTCCACTTAGTTCACCCGCTCACCTGCAAACAATTAAACAATCAAAAAGAACCATTCCTGGAGGAAGCCAGCCTATTATTCTGAATTACAGTTTGAGAGATTGCATTTCCTTGTCTTGTTCCATGCTCAGTAGGACTTGTGTCCCATGTGTCCCTGATCAACACACCTCTCTTGTTTAATCAAGATCTCAGTCTGACAATCTGGTCATTTGCCAGAGAAGCAAGTAAATCAGATCTATTTCATCCTGTTAAGTTGCAAAGTTTTAAAATCTTATTTGTTAAATTATAAACGGTTCTGATTAAATTGCTTGCTGGGAAGGGGTTTTATTTTCAGCGTATAAGAAGAGATGTGTGGTTTACTGGAACACAGCAGGATATCCCAACAGCATCAGGAAGGACATCCGTGAAACTAATCAACCCAAAACCACAGAGCCCCTTAAGTGGCCGGATTCACATATCCTTACGCATGGGATCACCCCAGCCAGATCCTGTATCTAATAGGGGCAAAGTCCACTAATCAGGTTTTAAGTCTTCTTTATTGACCATGAATTAATTCCAAGGACCCCCCGCAAATAACTTACCGAGATGGACGTTTAATAACTTAATGATGAAGCAATTAATCCGTCTAAGAGCTTTCTTTCTCTAATTCTTAATAAAACCCCCTTTGGGCCACTGTTTCAACTGACGGTCTGTCCACAACACTGGCCCCCAACAAAATATCTACAGCTATAAGAACTACCATGACATTTTGATTGACAAAAAATGACATGACATGATTCCCAGATGATGAATCCCAGTGACTGCTGGTGACCCCCAGACTTTTACTTTAACCCCACCAAGTTGTTGACTTGTGAGAAATGTCTTGACAGCAATTGGGTGTTTTTTTTAACTTTGGTGACTGACTGATTTTTTTCGTAAAAATGAGGTAGTGTGAGCTCCCGAGTGGTACCACCAGCCACCATCTGACATGGGTTGCTCCTAAAGTAGTGGTGTTATGGTACGGATGATCGCTAAACAAGGCGTTACTGTGTTTTTGCACCCAGTGACTCATGGATTCAAGGAGTGAGCAGAGGGGTACTCAGTTGGTTGCAGTCTGCAACCTCACCATTAGTTGTCGCCAAATCCTACACACTGTACATCAATTCAAGAAACAGCTGCCTGTGAGTGAAAGATGTTGTGTATTTATACGTGTCATACAGTGGGTTGGTCGTCCCTATTCCTGCATCCATGTGTAAACAACAATGCCACAATCTGTTCCTCAAAATAGACATTTCCTGGAATCAAGAGACTCAGTATCTCAGATTGGGAAACAGGGCTGGTCTCATCCAGCATCAGAGCTGGATTAGAGGAAACTGTAATTTACTGACTGGGAGCTCGGAAGAGCTTCCCATCATTAGCACCTCTTTGTCGGGTCATCACGGACCCTCTGTATTGTTACTTTTTTCTTATGAACTGTGTGCTATAGTCTTGTAGATGTTTTACTTGTCAGTCTGAGCAATCTCCTGATTAGTCCAGTTGTTTTTGTTTGGCTGGCTGAGCATCATATGGCCTGGAAGAAAATCTGCCTCATGAGAATTGCATTATTCTGTCGAGATTTAGCAGGTTTGTGAAATCTGAGCTGTAGACTAAGCAGTTTTGGCAGATACCTTAAATGGTTTGTTTTGGTGTACATGCTGTTGGTAGCTGAACTGAACTGATGTTTAGAGAGTCACAGGAAAGTCAGTTTACTCTAGACTAGGAGTTAAAGCAGATTATAATTTTATTAAAAATGTGTCACGGCTATCCTGCCTGTCTGTAGCCATAGAGAGCACAGTCCTATCACTATCCTTGATGCAGATGTGAGCAGCTGTGCATCTTCCCCCAGTGATACAGAGAAAGCACCTGGCAGCTTAAAGCTCTGTTGTACAATCCTGACAAACAAACAAGTAAGCAAAAGGGGCCAAATCGCTGTTAAGCCCAGCAAAGACATCTGCTGCTGGAATAAACCCTGGCAGCACTTGAACTTCCAGAAACCCTCTTTCTTGACCAAACACAAGGTCAGTGTCTGGGCTTACCCACATCTGCCCTGCATGCTGCCTGAGTTCATGCGGAGAGCTACCCAGGTGCTACAGCTCTTATTGTTGCTACTCTTTGGCTAGGAATGTGGGAGGAAGGAAATGCTGCTTCAAATATGAATGTGAATATTTGAAAAACAGTATTGATCCTGTGATCAGTTTTTCTTTTCTCTGTTCTGTCTCATTGTTGAGCCCTCATACCCGACTTAGCTGAGTTACAGATACATTGTGGAGATTAGGGAAAAGCTTAATAACACTGCATCTTTGTTCTGTCTATTTTGCCCAGTCCCTCTTTTGAAACCTTTTTTTCTATTTCTAGGCTCACCCCTCCTCACAGAGAAATCCACAGGGGTTTTGACCATCCCACCTGCAGAGAGAATAATATCCTAAATCCATATTAGTTCTCTTTCCCAAAAGCTTTGGTCAACAGATGGTTTACCCAAATCCCCTGGACCTCCCATCCAAACCCCCCGGCTCCATTTAACTCTGAGCTTGAACATGCAATGGCAGGGTCATATTAAAAAGGAGGAAGATTCCATGACTTGCTCCTGTTTATTTATTCCCAAAGCTTTGTTTTGTACTGAATCTGTCCAGGAAGACTTCAATATAATCTTGTATCTCACGTCTATAATCACAACATTAATCTGGCACGTTGACCTTGTGAAGAGTAGCTCAATTAAAAAATCAAGGAACTGCGACAGAGCATGATAGCATAAAAATAAGCCTTTTCATCAGGAATGTTGCTCAGCCTGAATTTCCTGTAATCAACATGTTTTGATTCACACTTCACTGGTGATTTTTCTCAGCTGGCTATGAGATAAGCAGTACAGATTGCTGTGCCAGAACCAATTAAGGCTAACTCAGTGCTGTTCAGGAAGTGTCCCTGCTGCTGGCTTTTGCAGTGTTCGGTCATTAAGCCCCAACAGGAGTGGCTGGTTAATTGTAATCCTTGGGCGCTGGAACAACAGCCACACTGTGGTGGACCCAGTCAAGCAACACCCCCACCCCCAGTACAAGTTAGTTCAAGCTGCTTGTCATGTGTCAAAGTGGCTTTGCCGCTCACTTGTTGTCCCGGGAAACAGCAGCATCCAATCAGAGCTAATCAGGAGTCATTCAGTATGTTGACAGATGGATAACATTCATTTTACCTGAAATCTCAACTAGTTTGCCCACCTCTGTTGGATAACTCTCTGCTCTCTATAAAAGCCTTGATTCATGAAAATGGGAATGTGAAGAAAATAAAACAGATGCAGTTCAGAAAACAAAGGCTTCTTACTTGCCCACATATAAAAATAAAAGTGTGTATGTGACAGGGCCTTTCCCTTTGACAGATCATGACACACCTTTCAAAACTAATAACCTCACGATATAATACTTGACCTGTGTTTCCTTTGCTGATACAGTGAACTGCACGTCTCCCATCCATGAGCCTGTTACAGTATTTTTTGTTAAAACTTGCCTCAGGAATGTTGTCTTGTCTTGATCCCATTCTGTGGGGTCCTATTTGTGTGTTCCACGGAGGAATGCCAGGAATGGCAGCATTGCAACACAGACCCATGCCATGGTGCATGCCAGACAATACATGAGTCTGATTAATATACCACAGTCAATATTAAAGAGTGATGATGCATTTTATTCAGCAGCTCACCCTGGTTACTACATTATTATACAAATATTGGTAAAAAAAAAAAATAAGTATAATCTGTGCTGAAACAGTTTTGCTGTCTTTTGCAGTACATTTTTTCTTTTTTTCTGTTTCTGGAAGGAAAGATATTTTAAATACAGGTATTGAAAAGTCTGAACGTGTTAATACCAGATGCATTACAAAAAGTAAAATAGGAAGCATGTTCATTTATATTGTTCCCAAGAGATTTTTTTAGACAGGTATCACCTTATCTGATGTGTATGTTTCCCAAAGCATTAGAAGGTTGTTACATTATGTGCTGTAATTTGTTTGACATGTTCACATGTGCACTGATATGATTGTGTGAGCCTTATTGTACAGTACAGAGCATCATGTTGCACTGTCAGTGTGCTTTACACCATGTCCCTGTGTGCACAGCGCGAGCATGCACAATGCAGCATGTACTGTACGTTGCGATGCATGCAAACTTGATCCGTTTGATCTCTGACAGGAGATGTTAACACAGCATGGGAGTGTGACACTCCTACTGTACCCGTCAGCATGGAGTGTCACCTCATGGTGCCCTGTGTGTCTAACACTAGCACGCGATCCTGTGTCAGCCGCTGTCGTGATGCTGCAGATGCTTTCTGCACCAGCTTTCCCACACTGAAGGGCACTGGGGGGCATGGACACCTTAGCTGCCTATTCAGCCAACACACTGCACAGGGCGGGCAAGCAAGGCTGGGCCCTGCCCCTCTCAATAGCACAGGGCCGCTCCTCTCCCCATAGCCCAACAATGGGCACTGCTATCACTGCCTGGCTACACAAACCAGGGCGGGGACCCGCCAAGTGCTCATAAAAGACCCTGTCACTTTGACGCTGGCAATCAGAGAGCTGGCCTTTATGAAAACCATACAGAGAAAAATAGGGCTTTCTCTCAATCTCTCCCTCTTTCCTGCTCGCTCTCTGATTCAAAATTCCTCCGGTCTTTTGTCTCCAGGCTCACCTGTGCTTGATGTGACATGTTGGAGACTGTTGGATGTCAGGACCTGAGTGGTCTCTTGGGCTGACAGTTTGAAACAGAAGATGATGTTTGAAACAAGCAAGCTACTCTATCCACAGAGAGCCTTCATATGTACATTTCCTGTTCATATTCTCAATATTTATCCTGTTGTAAATTCATTATCATATTCATAGCTGTAAATATTTGTGCTTTTTATGCTTATTTTTGTATTTACATTTGAAGATTTACATTCTAAGATTTCTATACTTATTTTTACACTTATCTCATATTTTTATACTTAATTTTATTATTGTGCACTGAAAAGGGAGAATCTATACGACTGTATAATGACAATAAAGGGCATTCTATTCTCTAGTAAAAATATAGATATTGGTGAGTGGGAGGAATAGTATAGCTTATAATATAGTACAGCTTATATAGAGTGTATAAAAATACTTTCACTTCACTCTAAAAAAAGAAAATCTGATGGATCTTGGGCAGTATGACAGTTGACATTATACCTGAGACACCACTTTTTTCTCATCCATCCATCCATTATCTACCTCTTATCCTCATAGGGTTGCGTGGGGTCTGGAGCCTATCCCAGCTGTCTTAGGGTGAAAGGCAGGGTACACCCTGGACAAGTCTCTAGTTCATCACAGGACACATAGAGACAGACAACCACTCACACTCACATTCACACCTACGGTCAATTTAAATTAACCAATTAACCTAATCCCCATGCATGTTTTTGGATGGTGGGAGGAAGCCGGAGTACACAGAGAGAACCCACGCAGACATGGGGAGAACATGCAAACTCCACACAGAAAGGCCCCGGTGCAGGAATCAAACCCAGTACCTTCTTGCTGTGAGGCGACAGTGCTAACCACTACACCACTGTGCTGCCCACTTTTTTCTCATGTATTTTCAAAAATGGCATGTACAGGAGCTTTATTCATATATTTATCATGACATAAATTTCATTGCATCATGTCGTTGCATCACAAAATAAATTACTTTAAGTATTCACTTACTCCTCTGAACTCTCTGAAGGTGCTAATAATTCCACCTTAAAGGCCTTAACACAACTGTTTTGGTGAGTATTTGGGAAAGGTCTTAAATGGGTGTGGCTGTCAGCACTGATCTGTGTTATTTGGAGTGGCTCATTTGCATAGAAAGGGCCCAATTTTATGCCAAATGTCCCAATTTGAAGATGTACAAATAGCACAGGAAAACCAAGACGCCAAGACTGCTCGTCAGATGTTAGATGTTTGTGAGAAACTTTCCAGTCTGTAGCAACAGGTTTGTGACCACATCCCAAAAAAGCCCAAACAGAGGCTGCACACTGCAATCAAGAGGGATTGTGGATGAAGTTTGGTAGACCAAACAAAGAGCGATGTCTTGGGAACGTTACTGATTCTGTGTGGTGTCACTGTTAGAAGAAAAATAACAATTCTGTTTTGATTTAAGGAGTCAGTTTCATTGCTCAGTTCAGGCTATATTTCAGGAATATGTCTATCAGTAAGTAAGTATAATAATATTTCTGATCCATACACTCCACATATACTCATATATATACATACATACACACATACATACATATATATATATATATATATATATACACATTTATTATATACCAAAATTAGCAGAACTGTAATTTGTAAGATTTGGACGTGTGTGTGCACCCATGAAAGAGACAGTTCTGCTCTATTTACTCTGACACACATATAAATAAAGACTAGATGAAAGTATGTCAGGTATTGTATACTGCTTCTGTATGGACAATAGCAGGATAATGTGATGATGTGCTCTTGCAGAGTTGCATTATGTTTAGGCCTTTGTTACTTACAAAGTAATATACTGTAGTACCAGAACATTTACCCTATCTTTGCATTATTTCATGTTATATTTTAAGTGTTACATTTAATTTTCAAAAGAAATATTTTGTTGCTGCTGGTGAAAAATAAGCAGACAAAATCTTGACAAAGTGCAATTTTGTCCTTGCCTCTCTGGCTCTCCACAAGCTCATTAGGAATATATGAATACACATTCATAATTATTATATGTCATTTGTTCCATTGTGAACCAATAATGAATGTAGCGCTGGAAACATGAGCATGCTTATTTCCACTGTAGCAATAAAACCATGCAGACCAGCACACCAGAGTCCATAAACTCCTTAATTTACTTTGCTCTCAAGTTGCCACTTGCTGGCATCACCAGTGTGAAGCATGCTGAAAAACAAACAGCCCCCCCCCCCCTCCACCACGCCTGTTTTAGGATCACTTAACAGATTCAGTGATAGATTTATGAGGACAAGAGTCAAAGCTCCACTCTTCTTGTCTCGGCGTGTGTGGAAAAAAGACCTCGGTTTAAATGCAGCCCCAGTATCTTTTTATTATTTCATTGTGCACCGTAGCCACCATGTCTCATGTAAGACCCAAGGGAGGCCATAAAGCAGCTTCTAAAACAGCACCTTACTGTACACATTTAGCACTTTTGTCATTTTCACTGGGGGAAAATGTTTTTTGCTGCAAAGTGGCTCCTTGGACTCTGATGAATGCCTTGTATGTTGTCCCCACGTGGCGCCGTCATAAAAGTTACAAGCATTTTCCCGTCACTGATTGCTGGGTTAATACAAACGTTTATTCATTTTGATTCCGTGACAAATGTCTGAAAGAACATTCTCACTTCATGCCTCTATTTTAGCTTCTTAAACCACAGAAAGCTGTCTGTCATATAGATATGTAGTTGCACTTAGATATGTGGCACTTATTGAACCATGTTAAAGCTGACCTTGTCATTCAAGGTCAAATCGGCACAACAATCATAAGCATAAATTAGGTCATGAGGATCATTTGAAAGCCTCTCTCGGTAGGACAAGAACATTCTTTTTGATGGCAGCACTCAAGGCATCTTGTTCATGTATGTATTGAGAGGCCACAAAAAGTTCTAATCATTTGGTGAGAACACAGATTGTGTCTACTGAGCGAAATGACAGTGTCATTCATCTGTCAAATCCTGAAGCGTGTTTAACTCATTAGGCCTTCTCACAGCCCTGTGAATTATGACTACTGTCTGTCTGGAGCAAAGGTGAAAGTAACACAAAGTTTAGAGGACAGAACCACAAAACATCTAACTGGTGCGTCAGAGAAACTGTCATTGGAAACTGTTTGGAAAAGAAAACTCAGCAGGTGATTGGATGAAAAATCTCTCAATCAAACTCTAAAGGTGGAGAAAAGAGCGTAAACATGTTTTCCATTGAGAAGTGGTGTCCATTGCACTTTTTCCAATGTAGAAATCCTCTCCACTTATAACTGATGCTATTTTGACCATCCATGCAAACCTCTTGAGAAGAACCTCTTGTTGTTTTGAAACACCATGGCCAAACATGCCACTCACGCTCTGTGTCACGGTGTAATGCCAGCAGCATTCAGCGCCAGTGGAGGAAGCAGTGTGCCATATGTAAACCTTCTGAGGCAAATTTGTACTTTGTGATATTGGGTTATACAAAAAAAATTGACTTGACTATACGTGGCAGGGCAGAATGTAGGGTCACGTTGTGTTTAGGTGCCTAACCTAAAGAAACATTTCAAAGCGTAATAAGGGTTTTACAGTATCGTCCATTTGACTCTAAATGGAACCAAAATTTACTCAATGAATCATGCTTTATTTAGGAAGACTTGAAACTAGAGACTGAGACCATATATTCCCGTGTTCACTGTTTAACGAGGGAAATAAATCACGTGAGAAGGCTCACAGGCGTACAGACTTCCCTGTGGTGAGGCTGTAGCTCAGTGGACTGGGAGCCCTGTGGGTCGCTGGTTGGACCAAATACAGAGGGTGAACAGGTAGCTGGAGATGCTGGAGTTCATAATCCAGGGCACTGCTGAGGTGTCCTTGAGCAAGACATCAAATATCCAACTGCTTAGAGTGCATGAGGGCAGCCCCCTTGCTTTGTCACCTCTCCATTAATGCATGTGTGCAAGTCCTGTTTGAGCATGATAAAATAATGAATTTTCCTTCTTCATCTTCTGACTTTATTTAGCAACCAAAAGTGTTGATGTTTAAGGTACTTCAGCATTGGCTTCACTTTCCAGAACCACAAACTGAAACCTGTAAATTGTAATAAGTTCACTTTAGGTAATTCATTTTAAGTAGATAAAGCTAAAACTAACTGTGTTTAGACAACTCAGATAATGGTAGTAAACTTGACTGCAGTTAACTCAAAATCATTAGTTAGGTTGACTATAAAATGTCAGTTTTGACTACTTAAACTTGTGAGTGATGTTAATTCAGCAGTACTCGTAAAAATAAGTTATCCTTACAAGTTTAAGCATTCACATTATTAACATAATATCAGGAAACCAATTGTCTTGATATGTTCAAGTAAGCTGAACTTAAAGTGATAAGCTCTTTAAACGAAGAGAGACAGCAGTTTGAATGGACAGCAAAGTTTAATAAGGTTACTTTTTGTTCAGAACACATGGAAAAATAGTGCAGGCTGAAAACTACTTAAGTTTACCTTACATACAGGGTCTCTTAAAGTGCAGAGATGACTGGCTAAAGAGCCTGATGCTGGTGATCAATATCATCACAATCATGTTAGTATCAATGCAAAAGGAAAAACAAAAGCTAAAAGAAAAGTAGGTGTTCATGTTTCTCCTCATAAACATAAAACACTTCAGTCTTCAGGGTGATGAGGCTCCCCCCACAAAATAAGGAACAAACAAAAAAGCAAAAATCACTTTACCAATAAGGGTAAAGGTATCAGTGTGACCTAAGATGTCATGTTACATTCACATTCATTCATCATTACATTGATTCATTGCATCAGACGATTTTTGAGTGACTGTATTTTTGGTTTCAGGGATTTATATCCAAGTTGGAGAAGCACCCTTTGAATCAAGTCAAAGGTTTATTTGAGGGTTGTTGAGGATACTCCAAAATCAGGACGTAAGTAAGTCCAAAGAACAAGCACATGGCATGTGGGAGATTTCCAAGTTCATCCATCACAATTTCTCTTTTCCAAAATAATCGCAGTCAGGTCATCATCAATAGCAGCAATAGAACCACAATTACATATCAGATGTCACCTTGACTTTCTGTGGCAGAAAACACAACTAACTAAAGCTAAAACTAAAGCTATCAAAGTAGGTTCAGACTCTCCATGCTACAGTACCTTAATATATATATATATATATATATATATATATATATATATATATATATATATACACATATATATATATATATATATACACGTGTATATATATATATATATATACTATATATATATATATATATATACATATATATATATATATATATATATATATATATATATATATATATATACACCTTAATTTTAATACTCCACCCCCGCAGTTAGAGTAAATGGCATGTGTCATTTTGCATTGCCTAACAATTAAAATGCAACATTGTTGGTAGTCTGGCTGCAAAAGACTGACTACTAAATAAACTTTCTAACTTCAGTTAGAGAGTCCCAGACGTGGCTAATTTAAAAATGTAAGGTTCACCCCCAAACTTGGACTAATGCATAAACTATGAGACAAAAAGATATATGAGAAAAATAACAACTATATGTTTGCTACGTATAAAAGCAGTAAACTTACCGTGACACTCTACATCAGCCGTCTCTCTTTTCCATTCACGGTTGTTGGACAGTTGACCGCCTTATTCAATTTGACATGTCTTAATGTGTCCTCAGTGTGCAACTGTGCATGTGTATTCAATGACAGACGCTGAATGATACCGAAAGCTGCCGAGTTTCTCTGGGTTTTTCAGACGCTTCTTGTTCACTTCACACTTCAAAGCATAGGTAACTTGCAGCTGTTTGTTTACTTGCCTCAGTAGAAAGTTGCCTTAACTAAGTTTAAGTGAGGAGAGTCAACAGATTAAGCTGAAATGAGTTCAGGTCACTTTTATTTTAAGTAAAATATACAATTCCATTTTACAGTGAAGTTGATTTGTTAACCATAAAACGTTTCGGTATGTATCTTCACAGATCTTTAAAAACACTCACAATCTATAACAGATCCATTTTTGCTTGTTTATTTTGTGTGTTTATGTAAAACAAAACTTTCAGCAGATACTGTATATTATTATCTGCCTTATAAAAAAAACATGGATTATGTTCTGAAAAATCCAATCACTGCATTATGATCTCAGCCTTTATTTTAAGTAGATGTCCTCACAACTAACTGAACTGTTAGCACCAATGGTCAGAGTTCTAAAAATAAAATCCAAGTCTCAATAAACTGTTTCTTTTAAGCATGACCACCATTGTTCCCTACAGCACTCAAACAGGTTGTGTTTGTAGACAGTATGAGCAGCCTATTGCTGGTACTGTTTACACAGTTACCTCTCTTACTATGAGTTCTGTTCTTTGACTATGTTAAAGCTTGTAAGTTTGATATTTAGTGCAAGTAAGTAGTTCAAATGTAAATAAATAGGCACATACTAAGTCAACAGAAAAAACAATAATGTGGTCATGTTAATAATTACAGACTCAACAGCAGTTGTAAATGATGAAATGGGTCTTAAATCATATGTAGTACTTTCTTTCATGTTTATGTGAAAAGCATATCACAGAAAGGTGCTTCATGTCCTCTGTCAGGCATGGATCATAGAACAATGGCAATTTGAACCATTTACGATGTAATTACAAACTAATTACAGATTACCCCCTCCCTGCCTTCTCCTCCTCCCAGCCCTGCCTGTCTTTCCATAATCCTTTCTCAATCCTCCCCTACAGCTACAGTAACTCCTGCAATTATATGCTCCCACTCATGTCAACTGAGGTGGGGTTGTTTTTATTTTCTTATTCATAGAGACATGTTGTCACGCACTTATAGTTTTGACAGAAGAGTGTGTTACGTCGAAAGGGCGACAACACGTTGTGGTGCTGGGGGTTTTGTGTTGTGTGCACGTGTTGATGGGAGATATTGTGCTTGCCGAGTCAAGCGTGATGCTGAACAAAAGACTGTTTACTCTGGGTAAATTATTGAGCATGTGCAAATGCTATTTGGCCCCTGAAGATCATTGAAGACACTCTACCTCTGGAGGCAAACAGCAGGACATCTTAAGCACGCAGTTTTATATCCTCTACAAGGTCATGTTTTGAGTTCAGAGTGGAGCATGCAGGTGGTGTATAATTCAGATAGGACAGCAGCAGTGAAAGATTTTTCCGTCATCTCAGAGAACCGCAGAGATCCCCCCCTTTAAACTTCAACAGAACAGCTAGAAATCTCCCATGATTCACAGCATAACATTGTGTGTTTACATGAGAGTGTGCTCTGTTCCGTAGGTGACCCTGACAGAATGTATACAGTTTGTAACCACCCAGAGATTAGATGTTTTGACTGCATACCATGTGTCCTGCTGCTGTATATTATCTGCTTCACATTTTAGTTTCATCTGTGTACTTGCTGCGAACTCGCTGCATGAGGGATGCACGATTGCATTTGCATTCGCTCCATTTTGTTTCCTTTTATGATATCTGTTGTGTGTCTGGAGATAATAGTGTGAATGCTGGTCTCTTGTCTCAATGGACATTAGACACTGGAGCATTTTACAGACTTCTGAGGAATTGTGAGGAAAGACATGACGATATCAGAGCAGAGGCTCCTTAAGATGCCAAAATGAAGGCGTTTTATACAGAACAGTGATTAGAGAGGAAACGTTTTCCAGGGAGGAGGTTAATGCCTGACACCGGTCAACTTCATTTCAATCTGTTGATAGCCTCCCACTCTGACCTGTGTGTAAATACTATGCGCTGAATACATCATGAAAAATCCCGTATGGCACAATCACATAAGGGCCCTGGGATAGCTCACTTGTTGGTCAAATCTGTGAAACACTTTGATCACAGACATGACCAGTGGACAGTGGACACAGAGAGAATACATTTGCTCTTAGTGAGTTAAAACTTATACTTCATTAATGCTTTTCATGGTGATTTTATGGCAGTGCTCATCAGTTCTTTTTAATGGGAAACGTCAACTTTTCAGGCCCATGAATTTCTTAATACATATTTCGTGACCATCAGATCAGGTAAATGCTGAAAGTAGATGTCTCATGTCTGCATTTATTTCTCATTACTCCTTAATACCAATGTAGGTGTTGCACTGATGAGGAGGAGGATGTCAGATAACAGTGAATTGGAGGGTTTCTCCAACACTGCATGGATAACAGATGCACTGTCTGCTGTAAAAAATGAGGCACATGCGTGACCTGAGAAGCAAATATCCACTGCTCTCAAGTGCAGATGTATCCTGCTAGTCTGAGGATTAGAACCTGTGACCTCTAACCCTTTGGCTGCAGTTCCCCTCAAATCATGTGTCTGCACGTCATGGCTCAGCCCTGCTGTCCAGAGCCTGCCCCAGCTGATGGCTTTCAATGTGATGACAACAACAAATATCACCTCCCAAATCCTTCAGGTCCACTGACCAGATTCTTGGGGCTCACATCGCTGCTGTTGGAGGTAGGCTCAGGGATCCGTAGCTGGACTCATATGACAAGATGTGGGTGAAGTTGGATGGGGGTTGGGCTGGGCTGTGCTTGCACTGTTGACCTGGGTAACCCTAGTGACCCCGAGGCCCACGTCCCCTTAATAAGTGCTGCCCTCCTCGGTGGTAACAGAATGGTCAAACATTATGTCAAGGGTAATTAAGGTCCAAATGCTCCTGACCCTAATATAATCCCCTTTGAAAGGATCTCCAACTGTTTGCTGTGATTAACAAGGACTGCTGCACTCGGAGGATCTGCCGCTGGTGGGCAGGCTTTATTGGGCCCTTTTTATCACCACATAAAGTGGCCTCCAAGGGCTTCAGAAGATGTCCACAGGTTCCAGAGACAACAAGGCGGTGCTTTGAGCTGACATTGAACATTACAGACCAAATGGCCGGCTAGTTACAGACTTCGGAAGCTGTAAAGGATTCCTTCAGGTCTGAACACTTTTACATAGCAACCAACTATGAATGTATACTTCTCCAGAGACTGAGTTTTTTTTTACATGGCTGATCTTACATGCTTGAAAAAAGGTTATGATGACTGTAGGAAGTTCTTAAAACTAGTTTCAACTGTTTTTACGAACGAGGCTGAAACATTGATTTGTACCTACAGTTCTATTTAAAATTAAAAGAATATATATATATATATATATATATATATATATATATATATATATATATATATATATATTTTAATACAACACATTTTTTTATAAAAGTCAACAATCAAAAAGCAAAAAAGTAACAACATGGTGGAAAAATAGGAATCTAGGACAAACAACTTCAGCAGAAATGAGGCTAAAAAACAAAAAACAAAAAAAAACATATAACGTGTGTGCAACATATCCTAAACCTTCCCCTTCTTCACTGTGGGCCCCATTCTGCACGCAATACCCCACTTCCACGACAAACAGCCCCCGCACCCCACCCTTCCCTCGCTCACATACAAACATTGGCCACACGCACACACCACCATTCTTCCACTGGGAGTCCAAAATGACAGACTGTCCTTGCCATGTCCACTAACGGTCACTTTAATGCGCAGGAGGTCACGGGATTAGTCTCTGGGGGTCATCTTCACAGGGCCGGAGTTTTTAATATGAATCCTACAAAGAGGTCAGTGTCCGAGGGCGGGAGAGGTGGCGGATGATGAGACTCCCCCACACATGCACACAGAGGCCTTAGTATGTCTCCTCTCCGCCTCCTTCCCTACAACCATACCCAACTCTCCACCCGTTCCTTCCCACCTCCTTGTAACTCCCCCTATCCCCTCCCCACCCACGCCACCTCTGCATGAGGACAGCAGCACCCCATTCGTCCTTTATCTCTGGGGGCAGCGCAAGTCATGCAGAACTCACGAGAGGAACATGCTGAGTGTGAGCTCATCGGATTAGGCTTCAGCATAGGGGCAGGGTGCCTCAGAGAGAGCCGGTGTGGCTTCCTCTGCCTTTCCTTCACAGCCAACATTTGCACAAAGCCAGGCAAAACAGCAACATAAATAAGATCAACTCCATCCCAACCACGTAGTTGCATGAAAGAGCCCCAAAAGAAATTGACACAGTACTTCATGTTATCTTAAAAAAAGTTTGTGGAGCATGTTTTTAAAAGTTTAGACGCCCAGAAGTTATTTTACGTAACAAACATCTTAGAGTCAAACTCTATCTCACCCTTACTCCTGGAGCTCTTCCTGGATATTTTCCATTCTTTGTCATCTCTGCGGTAATATGAGCTCTTCATAAAACAGAGAACAGCATAAACAGTAAATAAATATGTGCCCATATCAAAGTTACTTCACAGACACAGTGAAAATCAAAAGGCATTATTGAGGGATACTCCACATCACAATAACAATTTGTGGTAATATGTTCAAATGGGCTGTATGAGATGGAATATCAAAAGCATAACAAAGTGTGATAGAATGAGCCATGGGTTGAGTGTGGGTGCATATATGGTACAGATCACAGATCAAAGACGACTCCGCCAGTGTTGAATTATCCCTCCTTGAGTTACATTAGATTTGGAGATGCACCGTGCTTTGTTAGATGCTCAAATGCCTGAACAACTTGACTCTGTTACAGCTTTGACGGGAGCAGTGTTCTGTGATGAATGGGGTGAGGCGCAACCTTTTGAAGTAATAAAACAAAGAAAAGTCGGCCGATGCATGGCTGTGTGCCAGAGTTTTAGTGGGGGGCAGAGGGGGGAAGAAAAGCACATGATCGCTAACGGGTGATGGCTTTGATCATGCTCCCAAACAAACGGCCAGATAAAAAGGGTAATCAACACCTCTGGCCGCAAGTTCAAATTTGCTTCTGCCAGTGTCTATAAATTACCCACCATTAAAGTGGAACATTTGGCATACATTTGGCATTGTTACACCATTTAGGGACCAGGCAGTGACATGTGGAGGCTGAGGCCTATGTTAGGAGTTTTTTTAGTTCTGCAGAAATGCAGGGGCAGCACAACAGGACTGAGTGCAGTTTCCAGCTTGTCGACCTTGCAGCTGGGTGCTTGTTGGGATCAGTGGGTGCCAAAGAGTGAGCAAGACGATGACCATGGCTGAATAGTGTAGGGTCTTAGACCTTGGTCTCTGAATCGTGACCTTTGTTCTCCTTAGTGTTGTTTATATCTCTCTGTGGACAATCTCCCAGGCAGCACTGCTGCTGCCAAATGAGGGAATCCCTCAAGCTGAATGTCTGCTCACCACTGCTTTTCTTTTGCTCAGTGTTTACAGCAGAAAAAACACCCAGTGTATTATAGAAGTTCTCAAAGATTAGCATTGTTTAGTAAGGGAGTGCTGAAACTTTTGGCAAAACAACGCTGTTGAAGCAGGCTCTGACCAGCCTCAGCACAGGTCAGTGGTTCCCTGAAGGTATTTGCTGAAGCTATGCCATAATATGCAAGATGCTGAGAAGGTATTAGTGCAGCATTAGCACAAAACACCCCAGTTGCCACAAGACATACGAGGTAAGCAATCAAATGGAAAGGATTCAGCAAGCATGGCAATGAAAATGATGTAGTAGTAGTAGTTTGAAATGGTGTCACTATGACGATCTCCTGAGAATCCCATCTAAACTGAGAGATGCAATGGCAAAGGAAGACAGAAAAGTTCCAAAAAAGTTTAGCAGTGCAAATACAGCTATTATGAACATTGCTGAATTCCATTTTTTCTTTCAATTCCAATTACACATCAGAAAGCAAAGCTGGAGCAACTAAAACAAAAAAATAGATATATTTGTACATATATAGGCTGCACCTGACTATAAGCTGCAGGTGTCCATGTTGTAACATGAGATATTTACACAGAAATATGGTAAACAGAAAGATTATTTAAATATTTATTTACATACCTTAACTTTTTTCCAAACAGTGCCTGTAACACGGCAGTAACACGGCAGTACAATGGCAGTAACACAGCTGGTTAAAAAAAAAAAAACAACTGAAAAGTCATTGATCGCTATCTTGATGTTCCTCCCGTGCACTGAAACTGCTAAAGTCATCATCTTCGTCAGTGTCGGCATTGAACAGCCTCACACACCTTCTCAGTCTCTCTTTCGTTGTGGATTTTTTTCACACTGCTCCACGCTGTCAGGACCACTGGCAGACTTGAGAAAAAGTTGCTCTTCGTATGCAGCCGATTTTGGTCAATAACTTCTCGCCGCTGGTCATCCAAACCTCCCACTCAATTCAGAATGCATGATTTACACTGATGACGAGTGGCTGTAAATACACTAAGAGGCATTCAAAATGCAACATTGTATTTTTTTTATATTAATTTGAATTTTCATAATTTATTGGGCGACTTCACTTGGTATGATACTGAACATGAATGAACAAAAGCAACAATAGAAAAATGAATGGACATGGATTACAAATGTCAGTATCTTGTGTGATCGTCGTGGCATAGACATGATGAGCGTGTTGCTTTTGGCCACTGGAATCGCTTCCGACTCTTCCAAGAGCGCAGTACGGAGATCAGCAACCGTCACCGGCAGTGGAATACGACGGCGTACACGCCGATCCAGATTGTCCCAAAGGTGTTCAATCAGATTCATATCCGGAGAATAAGGCGGCCAGTCCATAACCTGCACATTATGTCTGTGCATAACGTGCCTGCAGGCGTGAGATAGTGCATCTGTGGACGCCAAAATGCCTAGCTACTCTCGCTTCGGTCATTCTGGATCTCAACATACCAATGGCCTGCTCCCTCATGTTTGCTGCTAAGTGTGGCATGGTGACCGTCTGTGACAGCTTGCATTTTTCCTCCGGGTTTTTAAAGCCTTGACCAGTTGAGCTCAAATCACCAAAAGAACTCAGTGAAAGCTTTCAAACAATGTCCTAACGAATCACACATGCAATAACAGGGATTGGTACCGTCTGCCACGTTAATTTATTGTTTGAGCTGAAAAATGTGGCTCCATAGTTTCAATAGCCACGAGTGGTAGTAAACAAAACATTCTTTTGTATACAAAGTAGTTGTATCCAATTTTATTTTACATTGACTTTGTTGCATTTTTAATGCCTCTTAGTGTACTTTGTTGTGACCCCAGGAATCACAGGTGAGTTTGTCATCTTGGTGGCTGCATCATATGCATTTCTTAGTGTGTTTTCCATAATGAGGGTGTTAGGGTGTTTAGTTTAAAACTGGCGTCTTCCATCACATCTTCCACCTGTCTGCCTTGCTCTTGCACTTCCTGGTAGAGCGCCCCTGGAGGCCATTAGCTGGTAAAAATCCATAGATAAGCTGCATCATTGTATAGGCCGCAAGATTCAAAGCGTGAGAAAAAAGTAGCAATGTATAGTCTGAAAAATTAAGGTATACCTTTTTATTGAGAAGCTCATTTTGATAATGATAGTAGGAACAGCCGTTCAAACAGGTCTGGTGTTGGGCAGGCGTAGGCGGGATTAATAATGGGGAATTTCTGTACCAGACAAGAAAAATTACAACAACAAAAGCACCTGCAGAATGGGAACAAACATGGATGAAGTCCACGGAGCATCAGTTTGTTAAACCTCTTAAAATACTCCTAAATCAGTATGTTTCTATGACAGAAATGTATAACATCAAATGAACTGTTCTCAGTGAAACCGAGTGAATTATGCAACCATGATTTTATGGCCACTTGGAAACAGGTTTTTACTGCAGCCTTCCATCAGAATGAGTCATTAAATGAATCCAATAGTCTCTCTCTTAGCTCTATTTTTGGTGTCTTAGCTGCTAAATGCTCCACTGTGCTAGTTTCTATCTGTGAGAGTGAACCAACACTGTCATGATTGAGGACAATACAAATCTCTGATATGGCTTTTTGGAAACTGGTCTGTATAACTGCCACTTAGCAACTCAAATGGAGCAGCTGGGCTTGAGGGCACTATCTCAATTGTCCCCAACCAGATTTATCCTGGCAACGAACCGATGACCTTTAGGTGACAAGCTCAGTTCTCTAACTTTCAGGCCACCACTGCCTGGTACCACATCCGGCTATTAGGATGCCCACCACTAATTATTAAATTTAGAAAGTGACATAGCATTGGCACTGGATTGAATTCATGTGAATTCCATCCGTCCAGTCTGTATCCACTTATCATTTACAGGGGTTGGAGTTGGAGCCAGTCCCAGCTTCGTCATGTGAATTTACTAAAATAATTTTGTGAGTGATGTTCTTGCTCACAGGGGAAGTTCTGTTTTTTACAAGCTGGACCTTATTTCTGGGATGAAATACTGCCATTTACTCACCCATATCACTTTGAAGTTATTTGGAGTATTTCTGCTGATATTTGGATTTGCCGATGTACAGTGAGTGAATGGGGCACAGGATTTTCTGCACCCTGAGTAAATATATATTTTATCCCAGAAATAAGGTCATATTTTTTTTAAAAAGAACTGCTAAACTTAACTGCTATCAGTTGTGAGTCAGTTATGAGCAGTGAAACCAAAGCTGTTTGTTTTGTAGCTTATGGCTTATAGCTTTAACATGATAAAAAATATAAAAATAAATTGTAAACAATGAAAGGTCTGGAATTGTCATTGAAATCCAGTGAAATGCAACAAATTCTACAGTGACATACCTTCAAATGCAGGCCATCACAAGGGGAATTAAAAAAAGCATATACTGTATTTAACATATACAAAACAACAACAAAACAGTGCATAAATTCCTTTGGAGCTACTGTACTGTACAGTCAAACACGCGTGAGCATGCCCACAACCCTGTGTTTTGGACTTTATTTGACCAGTCTCAGTACAGGTCTGTACAGTAGATTACAGTGCTCTCCATGTCGTAATCTTTGCAGATGTTAAGCAGAGTTAGGTGTGAATGCGTGTGTGAGGGGTATGGGTACAGTTGTAGTGTGTTTCAGTATGAGGTGGGTGTGTGTGTGGGGGGGGGGGTCACAGGAAATAGCCATCAAACTGTTAATTCCATGTTTGTTTAACTCCTCATTTCCGCTGCTTCCATTGGCTTTGCTTAGCGGTACCTGTGCAAATTTAAGGCTAAAACAGAGGAAATGTTCCCTGCATGCACTCCTATGATGGTTGAGCTCACGTTTCACAGTGCACAAAAGAACCAGAGTCAAATTAAATCAAACATATTTACAGAAAACAAATGAGCACCACCACAGGACATAACTGGATTCAGAAAGGTGACAAACTTCAGTGTAGCTCATACTGTAGTATCCTGGCTCGTCTGATTGCTACTGGAATGAAAAGATTAAATTAGTTGTATGATACTGTACTTTGACTTTGAGCCAGCTTCACTGTTTGTCATGTGATAAAGTAAGCATCATTTAAAGAAATGGTGTAACAAACTTGATGACAAAATGGGAACAATTATACCACAGAAGGAAAATCAAGTCCATTGTTGAAGTTTACCTTGAATCTTGCTGCCTTGTGAGTGTCACATGCCAAGAACTTGACATGTCTTCGATGACACACAACCTATTGTTTTCACATTGCAACATCATTTATTGTGCACACACTCATCCATCACAATGTTTGTGTTGTACAGAGAAATGATTCCCTCTCTCAGCCATCACAAGAGAAAGCAGAGTGTTGCATGAGTGGGTACCAGCTGATTTCTCTGTTTAAATCACTGGCCCTAATGTTTGGGTTAGAGATTGTAATGTTGTTTACATAGCTTTGGGGTTGGCACACAGACAGTGGGAACAAGTAGAGAACACGTCACGCATGGCCCTGCACGGATCAGTGTACAGACTCATCTATACAGTCAAGTGAGTATTTTAAGTGTTTGTGCTCATCATAAAAATGACTGTTACTGTTGCTGTGTTACATATCATATTTCATGTGGAGATGAATGTGCTGTGAAATTGACTGTTGACTCAATGGACCTTAACTAACTAGACAGAAAAGAATTATGTTCTCGTCCCTGGACAGATTTTTACTGTGTAAAACACGTTTTAGGTCTAATTCATATATCTGAGAACATACTGTATCCGAGCCAGTACATAATCAACTGTGACTTGGGACACTCACACCTGTAGGTGGGTTGGTCTAAAAAAGATGCACTGTTGCAATTCTGGTCCAGTCCCTGTTCAGACTGGCGTTTTAGGAAAAAAACGTAAAGTTATTCAGTTATTCTGTCTTGTAAAGTCATACAGGAGGAATTATTTTGTCATTTTATTCCTGAACTTTGATAAGAAAATGGATTAGTAGTTCCCCAAACAGTTGGGCACTTTTGTTCCTCAGACAGGAGACAAAAGTGCATTTGTGGGCTAATTATTGGGCCCCATCTCCTAAAAATTAAGTTCCCACACAATGAAACTACATTATAGCCTACGTTCCTCTGGAACCATATTGTTTCATGATTTATGTTTATTTTTGACATATCACAAATATGTATAGGGAAGAGGTCAAACACAGGACTTTCACCCAGTAAACAGCTGTCCATGTACAGTGTTAACAATGTTAAAACTGCGACTGCAACCTAGTCTCCCTGAAAACAGTAGGAGACAGGGCTGGAAAAAAAAACAGCGTGTTTATGGTAACGAAAAAATGAGGCGTCGCTGATTTGCATTTAATTGTTTTTGGACAACAGGAATATTGTTTGCAGGAGCTGGCTGGTTCTGGAATTTTCTATGAATTTCTTGACAATTAAAAAAAAATAAACACAGAATGTTATTTGCATATCGGAAGAGATTTATTCACTCGTTCTTGTTGTGGGAAAGTAAGCCAATTATTTGTTTTGGCAAATGCTGACAGAAACAAAGTGATGATTTTAGACTAAACTGAAAGTTTTCAATTTTGCAGCTTCAGCAAATTCATCCTGTATTAAAGCTCTCTGTTCAGTTTAGGAGTATCTAAAATGAGACATGCTATCATTGTCTAATGACAGTGTAGAGCACGAGAAGCTGCTCTCAGACCAGTACCAGACAAGCCTCTGATGACAGAGGCTGCTGTGCGCTGGGCACAACCCCAAATTAAAGCTGATCCTTAAATGTTATTTCATGAGAGTACCCTCTGGAGGGCCGTGCCATACACTTCTCTTTGTGCTACATCATCCCTCAAGAAATGAATAAACAATCTATTCTTCCTGGCTGTTTATGTGAAGTCGGGCAGAGCTCACAATGCTTGTTTTGTCAGACATCATCACGGCAGCTGTATTTAGAAAAGACAGCATTGTATCTGATTGTGTCTCAGGTTTCCTTTGAGGGAAAAACAGTCAATGATCCTAAACATAAGCTTATTTACGACATGTCATCACCACACTGGAAAAATGACTCAGCCTTTACTTTGTAAACGGTTTATTCATTATGTTTAAGAATCAAATAGTTTATGATGTTGATTTAAGAGCAAACTCATTTATTATTTCTTAATTTAAGGTATGAATCATATTTGGGAGGATTACTCCAGGAAGTTAGAACACAAGCAGTCATTGTCTAGCCTGGAGGAAACATTGGTTTCTTCAAACACACACACACACAGAAAGATGTCACATTCACGTTGTATTGATTAAACTGGTAATCATCTTTTAGCCCCTAATGTTTTTTGTCTGTTACACAGTGACATCAGATGGGGGTGGGGCACTGTGGTTTGTCAGTTGATCTTTTATCGTCCATTGTGATAGTTCAGACAACATTGCTCTGACTTTGACAAAATAAAGAGGTACAGTTCAGTCTTGAGATTTGAAGCGACTGGCCACACTTTGACTACAGCGTATAAATATGCTTCGAGTTGTTAGTGGGCATATGTTTTTACTTTGAGCAGAGCCAACCCCCTAACCAAAGTCTTTGTGACAAAGCCCTGAACTCCATTTTGAAGAACACTTTTTCAGTGAATGTGACAGTAGAGGGATCACGAACAGCCACAGTTGAAGCAGCTTGTCTGACCTTTCTCACGTTGTGCTGCTGACACCTCATAACGCCCCGTGTCATTGTAAAATAGCATAACACAGTTTATCATTTATTATTATTATTCCAGCCCCGGTGCAGGTGTGCGACCGGATCTCAGGCCATGTGCATGTCATCCCTCCATGTTTCCCCAGTCTCTATCTATCTCCCTTCCTTCCTCATCAGATCCCTGTGGAACAGATTTGTAATTGTCCATTACTCAGCGAGGCCGTGGGGTCCCGTCTGCTGATCCTTGTAAAGCCTTTAATGGCCGCTGCCCACTGTCAGGCTGCAGACACCTCAGAGCACTGCATCCAGGGGACAGCTGTCACAACATTCATTAACAGTTCAGGGAAATGTGTCATCCCACTGTCCCATGCTGATTTGATTTTAGACATATCAGCATGATGGTGGATGATTTATGCCCTGCAAAAAATCAAAATCTTCCCAAGAATATTTGTCTTATTTCTGGTCAAATTATGTCTATACACTGAATTTCAGACAATATCACTTAGAACAACATTTGCACTTGCTTAATTCAAGCAAACAAAAAAAAAACAAAAACCTTGAATTCAGCAAAAAAATCTGCCAATGGACCAAGTGAAAATGTCTCAATAGGATTTCTTGAAATAAGACATAATTTCTGAGAAACAAGGCCCTCCATCTTGGTGCAAATTTTGTTCTACGTGATATTGTCTGAAATTAAGTGTATACAAATAATTTGACTAGAAATAAGACAAATATTCTTGGCAAGATTTTGATTTTTTGCGGTGTAGGAGCTAATTGCCTGTGCTGACTTGTGCTGTCTGGTGTCAGACAAAAACAAACACTGTGCATATTTCAAGATTGAAAATGATAAATTCTGCCATAATAAGCTACAATTAACATGGTGAACTATTTATTTCAGTTTTTAGTTAACAGTGCATAGTTTAAGTAGCATACTTGCTCTTCTAAATAAGAGTTTATTGTGACAATTCAAGGAAAATTGAGCATGCAGAGCAGCAATGGTTATGTAAAACAAGAACCCAGCAGACATTGCAAAAAGAAGTTACAATGGTTGGGTTTGATACTGATGATTTTGTAACAACTAAGCTGGTTTAGGTTCAACTGCTGAGTTCTAGGTGCCTGAAGTTCACCATAACTATGATGGGTCTCTGTGGACACTGAGCGCTGAATAAAGTTTTCCAGGAATAATGAGTCATGTACAGGATTAGAATTTGAAATTCATTAAAGTATTGCTTCAGCATTTCAGGGGTCAGCTCATTTCTCTGTGTTATGAGCTGGGCAGTAGGAAGACCTAACATTATGAAGACACCCTGTGGGTCATGATACATATTTTAGCCTTTTTGTGTGTCATTTGTTCACCATGCAAACTTCAACAGTTCAGGTAAGAAAACCACTTACTTACTTAGGGTAAGGGAAAACATCAGTGTTGGCCTTTAAATAAGAATGTAAAAGAACACAACTATGGAAACTACATCACTTAAAAAAACATTCACTGACTTCATTAATGTAACTTCCAAAACAAACATGTGACTAACACGCGCAGTCTTGTGGCTAACCAACGTGACTTCTAAAACAAAATAAACAATGTGGCAGACACATGACATATTGTGACTAATGTAACAACAACAAAACGTTTGAAAAAACAGTCCGTCTGTCATGAGAACACATTTTAGCCTTTTTTGTGTCATTATATACATCAGACAGACACAGTTCTTGGTTCAGAAATCCACTTAGGCAAAGTAAAAAAAACTCATGATTGGGCAATAAGCACCTATGGAAAATATGTACACAAATCAAGGTAAGACAGCAATGGAAAACACATTTTTTACTTATCATTTACTTACAAGTGACAGTTGTCACATGACTGACATCCACATGACTAAGATCCACCTACCACAGGCAGTCTTTGCATTTAAATGCATATGTGTTTATTTTGCAGTCAATACAGGTGGCTGGCACATTGTCGAGGCATCCATACATGAGCTGGATTATCCTTTTCCAACACTACTAACACAAAAGCTACTTTTTGAACCTGAGAAACAGTACATCAGAGTGTTGGAAACAAGCAGTCCAGGGATTAGACACTACCAGCATATAGTAAAGCCCACATTTAGAGGGGAGGCAATATTCTTTATCCTGTTACATTCTCATACTCTCTCCTATCAAGCTCTTGGAAGTGGTCCAAATGAGTTTCTGTGGCTGTTTGCATTGCTCAGACTCCTCATCACTTTGACTCTGGTGGCTCACGGCCTGTTTCTGCAGTGAAGATGTTTCTGCTGGTATTCACATGAAGGGAATTTACAAAGCCAAACACATAACTCAAACCTGATTCTAATTCCATTCAAAGGTATCAGAGTACATAGTCCTCAAAAATAACATGACCCCTACTTCTCAGACACAATATATGGTCTTTGGTTAGCATAACGTTAGACATCCTGGTCCACTGAACCACAGGCAGCCGTTCCTCGTGGAACACTCAAATATCACTTAACAGCCCTCACATGCCATTCATGTGCACACAGAACTAACAACCAGCGATTAGTGGATTCAGGTGCACTAATTCAAGCGTAGAACAATGAGGGTACTTGAGGAATAATAGCCGCTGATCTTCAAAGAAGCTCAATGGTTTGATTCCTCAGTCTGTACTTTGCCTGTGTCACAACACGGGGAGGCGTTGTGGGCGAAGTGAAGACTCCCAGCTGGATCTGACGACCCGTACAATCAACACAAAACCCATAAGAAGGGAATGAAAGAGGGGTCTAATCCCTTCCATTGAACGTCCGTTGACAACACATACAAGGTTCTAAAGTGTGTATTAGATGTGGGTAATGAGGGTAGGTTATTATTTTGTACCCGGCCTATGTAGTTCTTCATAAGCAAATATTTTCCATACACTTCAGAGCTCTGTGTTCGGAGAGGATGTGGATATGAAGACCTGTGTGTCTCAGTGGATGGGGTATGGTGTTGGAGGATCAATTGTAATTTTAGACATTCATAAAAATTGTGCTGTAAAATTCTAAATATTATTCATGACAAACAAAAGAAAGTATATTTCCCACTGAAAACGAGAATGTGGCTCCAGAACAGTTTTAATGAAGGGCAATATATTTTAAAAAATGCTCACATTTGCAGCCGTACATTATATCACAGTGCATATTTTGTGTCGAGAATGGATGCAACATAAACATCTTTATATGTCGTAACATGAAGTATCAACGAATATCTAACAATAGAGACAATAGCCGGTTTCACACCATCGAACCAAAGCCAAGCCAGTCCGGGCTTGCCGGTGCTAAGTGCTTTCACACTACAGGGCCAGGTGCTAATGTGGGCCACCTCTGGGCCATCTTGGTGCTAATGTCCCGCGATTTCTGGCCCCACCTAAACCATGGGCCAAAGCAGGGCTAGAAGTTGTGTCAAGGAAAAGGAAACACTACGCCAGTTCCATGCCCAAGTAAAGTAAAGTAAAGCAGTAACACCAAGTTTGTCCTATGTTTGCTGTTAGCTGCGTAGCCTACTACTGTTGATGTAAACAAATAGCCTGTCAGTTAGTGAGCTATCTTCTGTACAGCCTTGTGATGATGTGGTATAGCTGACATTATGAACAAATTGTTTTATGGTTTACATACCTCAGTGCTTTTGTGTTTCCATGCCTTGGCTCTCAGTCGTCGTTCCTGTTTTAATTTGATTGCACTTTGTAGTCGTCCCGCTCGTAGCCTCCATGACAGCTTCTTACTTTCTTTATCCTCTCAACCACCACCACCACCACACTACACACAAAGGACTAATACCATGATATCAAGACAAACAGCAAAAAAAGTGTAATTTTGTCTATTTGTTGTCAGTTTTTTTGTCTTTGTGGTCATTTTGTGTCTCTTCGTGTTCAATTTCATTGTCTTTCTGGCAGTTTTCAGTCATGTTCTGGTTGTTTTTTGTCTCTTTGGAGACATTTCATTAACTTTCCCAAGACATGTTATCAATCACTAGTTCTGGTCCGGAGGCCTGTAGACCTGTACTGGCAGGCCTGCTCAGTAATCCATCTATGATAATGAGCCACCTACCTATCACCTCTGGTGGAGTGCACTGACTGTGGCCAATCAGATGTTCTCGATTTCCCTTCATTCCTCACTGCCTCGCTTCCTCTAGCATTCACAGCTGTGCACTCTTTAGATTCCCTTTGGGTATGAGATTCCATATGTCTTGTCATATCTGTCAACTTAGATTACAACAGATATGAAAAAATGGCACTTGCATTGAAATACAAGAGCACATAATTTGGTTTTCACCTTGAAAGATTTATTTCTGACACTCGAGAAATGAGTCCAAAAATGAGCCTAAATATTAGTCATATTGTTTGGCATAGGATGTCACAGTGGGCTGCTCATCCACCTTTTTCAGGCTGGGCAGAGAGCGCTCTGATGTTTTTCTGGTTCGACAGACAGTGATCCTGCCTTTCATTTGAAGGCAGATAAACCTCAGCAAACACAATGCTGAGAGCTCGAGCTTGATTGATGACCTGCTCATATTGATACAATCCTTCACATGTGGTTTGGCCATTGTAGCACATGTGGTTAACCAATAAAGAACAGATCTAGGTTAGATGCAAAGAGGACGTAGATTACAGGCTTTGGTTCCTGTTCTAAATCAATTCACGACATTGTCATTGGCTGGTAAAATGACTTCATTGGACAGTTATATTTTTCAAACTGTCATTATTGTACCTCAGAGCTTTTGAAATAGTCTTTCTGTCACGCTTCATATTCCCAAAAGTGTGTTTTCTCATGGAATACAACAAGTGCACAAAAGCTGCAAGAAAGCTGCTTTTGTTTAAGGATACTTTTAGTTACAGTATAAAATTACAAAATGTTCAAAAAGCAAGGTGCATTTATTAGCAATATACTGTGTGTACATCAATATAATATATTGATACAACAATGCAGGATTTTTAAATTTTACTGGACCAAATGATAAAATTCTGATAAAACAAAATCATTTTGTGGTGGTTAGGATGCTTGAGGAAAAACAAAAATCATCATGTTGCAGTCTTCCTTTTGCAGTGCATGTTTAGGATGTGGCCAATCAGAGTGTGTTATTGTTTGGAGTGAGTCGATGGTTTGGTTTTGAGACTTTGGTTGAGACTTTTCTTTATCCAGCATCCAGACCCCAATGGTGAGTTGGTCTGTAAAGGCCTGCTGTGGACAGCATGCTGGACTATAACGATAATATAAACTGTGTGTCCTAATTGCACCAACTTAAAAAAAAAAAGTCAAATTGCAAGGAGTTTTATCATTGCAGGTATTGCGTGACTCCTTCCTGGCTCAAGATCTGCTCTGATCTCCAAAATGGAAAGGCTGGATAGGTGAATTAATGACTGTTTCCTCATTCATTCCAAAAATGTAAAATGTTCACACTAATGTGAAAAATGCATTGTTTTGATGCTTCTTCTTGCAACAATAACTGCAGCCATGTGTGCGCAATTACGCACACAAACTGTTTGCTCCTCCCTTTGAGACATGTTAAATATAGACACAGTTTCTATTTTCGAAATTGCTCTCAGGTTTAATAAATCACTTTGCATGTGCTAAATTAATACATTTATTCCATATTCATTGCAGCAAATGTACTAACTGGATGCAGACGCGCTATTTTGCACCTTTGATGGATGCACTGTAGAAAATAATTTAGTATATTTTTGTGTGCACTGAGTTAGCACACATTTTTATACACACAAACTGGCCCCAAGTGTGAAGATGTAATGGATGGTTCTCAGGACATGCAAAGGACATACATACATAACCTCAGAAACTTAGACAGAGAATCCTTGCTTCATAGTTAGATGTGTCCTTTGGTCGTGTTGTGCAATACTGATTGCGTGCAACTATGACAACATTGCTTCAAGTGAAGTTTATAAACCAAGAGGAGTTTGAGTGTCTGTATTTGTTGTTGTTGTTAACTTACTTTCTCACTCATTCAGTTTTATCTCGAAATAAAGCAGTTTAAATCTGGAAACTTGCATGTTGCCATGTTTCCACATCTTATCATTTACTTTGTTGGGATATCATAACTGATGAGAATTACTAGCAAAAATGCAACAAAAGAACACCATATCCTTGAATGCTTTTACATTCTATGGTTTTCCTCACCTGCAGTGAAAACTGTTCAGAGCTGACTTTCTTACAAATACACAAACCAATGAAATCCCACGAATTAGTCAAGCCATCTCATGATCTGTCATATTTGAAAGTTGATGGTGGACAACCAACTATGTTATAGTCTGGTATCAGTCTTAGCGAACTTTTTTCTAATTCTTCCACTTCACTTTGGTCATGCTATATCAGACAAGGAACTTGTCTCAAGGGCACTCTTACTGCATCTTTATAGTTCATTTTATAGGTTACATTGAATAAAAGTTCTTCACACATGCCCATCTCCATTATAATGAAACAATTTGTAACACCTGAGAGCATTTGTCCCAGTAATATTAGTTCCATCTATCCATTATCAACCACTTATCCTCACATAGGGTCACAGGTGTTACAAATTGTTTCATTATAATGGAGATGGACATGTGTGAAGAACTTTTATTCTCACATTCACACCTACGGTCAATTTAAATTAACCAATTAACCACAGAGAGAACTCACGCAGACATGAGAAAAAGGATAATTATGTTGTTATGATAGTTATGTTATGTTATGTGTTTGGTTTGGGAAGATTGTAGGCCAAGGATGCCATGGTTACAGCCCGCGGGCCAGACCCGGCCCAACTGTACATCGCATCCAGCCTGTGGTTGAGGGAGAGCATTCTTTGAAAAAATCCAAACCTAATGTTTTATTGATTTTATTTATTTCATTACCTTGGAATCCATCTGTTTATCTGTCTGTTTATTTGTCTGTTAATAATTTTAAATCTAATGTTTTATTTTTTTAATCAGTTTTATTATCATGGTCGTGGAATAAGTTTGTCTGTTGCATCAGCTGCTGCAGCGCTGTATGCAAACTTGTGCATTGCGCATGCTGTACACTGGTTGTCTCATATGTTGACTGATACAGCCTAGTAGCTATCAAGATGTCAAAAAAGAGGGAGGTCGACACTGAAGGTTGCATATTTCAGGAAAGATGGAAGGAAAATATTTCTTTTGGGAAGTAGGAGGCACTCTCCATTCACAACGGATATTTCCGTGGTCCCAGAGGCGATGCAAATGGAACTGATAGATCTGCAGTGTTGCACGCTGTTGAAGGATACGTACGCATCAATCGAATCATTCTACTAATCCTTGCCACCAGAGTACCTAGTTATCACAGCCTTTGCAGGTAATATACTGTACTTTGTATGTTCGGGACAACATATTTATGTGAGCAGGCCTTTCCCGTAGTGAATATTAATAAATTGAAACTGTGTAATTGCCTGACGCACAGACATCTTAGTGATATTATGAAAATAGCCACTGCCCAGAACCTGTTCTCCCATGTGGACAAGCTGGTGAAAGTTAAAGGGTGTCTGGCTTCGACAAGTAAAATGTAACTGAAGTAAGCTTGTCTCCCCATTTATCATAATCCTGTGTGATATACATGGGAGGGAATAAATATAAATAATATTTTCTGTGACTCATTTAGGCCTGGCCTTCTTGTAATTGGCCTAATTATGCATTGGCATGTTTTCATGTGCAAGCCTTCATTATATATGATCAAGGTAATTTACAGTTACACTTGTGTTATTTATATGAATTGTGTTTTGTTGGCACCTAGTCTATTTTGTTGCATTTCTAACAATAATTGATGTAGGCCACTTGCATGGATAGGACAATGTCACGTTGTCAGAGGGTAAATTGCTTTGGGCTGACCTGTAATTGTAGCCCTCATTGTGAGGCTATGTGGCGCCAGTGTGATTTCTTTTTGATGTGTAGGCCTTCATGAATAATTTTAAACAGCATATCCATGTGTTGAATCAGTGTTGGATCTTTTCAGGCCGAAAGTGAAATTCGGCCCCCTGAGATCTTACTTAAAAAGAACTGGTCCCCTGACCAATTTCACCCTGGCATCCCTGCTGTAGGCAAACTGTAGAGAAGTTCAGCTTCATGTGATAAATTTGGATCTTTGATTAAGGATGTAATGGTCTGATGGAGCAGCGAACAGACCAGGAAGCAAAATGGGAGCAGGCTAGAAATGACAGGAGGATTGCTGGAGAAAAATGCACCACCAGATCACTCAGCTTCAGCAGGAAGTGCATTCAGAATGCAAGGAGCACCAAGCTGCAGTTGGAGCACAGTTGGTTGGATTGGTGAGGTTTTAGGAATGGAAAGCTCAGAAAACGCAGCCATACACTCATGATGAAGATACTGAACATTATTTAACTACATTAAAAGACAACATTGCATGTCAGTGGGCACGGGAAGAGAAGGCTCTCCATGGATGATCTGATATCACCAAGTACTTAACAGTATTAGCAGTACTGGACAAATGCCAACGTTGTTACAGTTAGGGTTAGAATTATGGTTAGTGGTCCAGGACTTTTGTGGTAGTTGTCCAGGACTGTTAATTACTTGATGATATCAGATTGTGCTGCTCTCCATCTTGCCTCACTCCTCAATGGCAAGGCACGCCCAGTTAAAAGTTACAACAATCCCCAGTGCAGTCCAGCCCCTTCATCAATGGGTAAAGTAGAGGCGACGAATGACCATAGATTCAAGAATGTAAAGCCAGGTCCTACAAGCTACCAGCAGCAGGCCTAGGGAACTTAAGTAAGGACCCTTAGTATGTCATTCCTTTGGTCAACCAAGTCAACTTAGAGCAGAATGACTTGGTCAGCAAGTTAGCAAGACATACATGAGCTTCTCATCAGAGCCTTTGAATGGTCTTGATGATGATGTCATATGGTTAGCCCACGCTATTGATCAGGAACACACCACTCGTGTGTTTATGGAAGGCAAGCCATGTGTTATCTTCTGTGGTAAAGTTAAAGGAACAGTATGTAGGATGGTGGCCAAAACTGGTACTGCAATCACTTTCAAATTACTGTATAGCGGTGTGTCCCCTCTCCCTCTCCCCTGACTAGAGGTTGCCAGCTCGGCTGCAGGATCCAACAGGAACGGAAAGTGTGATGGGCATCACCATGGGCACTTAGAATGAGTAAAATGGGGTGGGGGAGCGCTGTGGAGGGACAGGGTAAAGAGAGAGGAGCTGCAGGGTGGGGTGGGGTGGCGGCGGTCAGTGGTGATAGTGGCGTCGGGTAGCACCGGGGGTCCGTCTGGAGGTCCAAAGTTTCAAAGTGTTACAGTGAATGAAAAGCAGCCACCTTGGGCATCATCGTGGACACTTAGAAGGAGTGAAATGTGCCAGAGGAGAGCTGTGGAGGGACGGGGTAAAGTGAGCTGAGCTCCGGGGCGGTGGACGGGGGTATGCAGTGAGAGTGGACAATCGGGAGTGCTGCTGCCCGTCCGCTTTCAGCTGTCTCCATCTTTCAAAGGCATCTCCCATACAAATCCTTGTTCGATTTCGGACTTTGTCACAATGTATTTCAGATTCATAATGAGGTCTTTGTGGTTTTATCCGTCCACGTTCGTAGCTGCAGCTGTGCTAACGACAGCAGAACTGGCAACCCGGATGCTGACACACTACTGACTTGGTGATTGGGAGATAGGTGGAGGGTGGAGCATTAGACCAAAACACAACATGACAACATCAACATCAGTTGAGGGCTGCAACTTGGCTTTTTAAATGAGAATATCCTGGCTGGACTACTGTTGTCAGTGATATAAGTATTTGAAATGAACATGATTTCTCAATGTCTGGTGATATATCAGGGCCATTTTATAATTAATTTAAATACATTTCTTACATATTGTATCTTCTGGTGTGTTCATGCTGATAATGTGGATTATCCCCTTGCTCAATGGCTAATGGCTAAACTGCCTTATGAAGTGGCTGTAGGGACAGATATGTCCATCCTTTATGAGCTAATGGCCAAAGGGGAGAGACAGGAGACGAGAGCTTTGGGTGAGACTATGATGGCAGTCACCAGGTCTAAATACTGTGAGCATAATTTTGGAGTGGACTTGGGTCTACTTTTTGCACATAATGAAGTTCTGGAGGTTGAGGGATCCAGACAGATTCGTGACAAAGGGCCCAGAGAACACAGGAGAAAGTGCTTACTACCACTTTCCCTGCCATATCAAGTCTGGCTATCTGACACAATTACCTGCTGCTGGAAGCAACCACGACATCCTAATGGTGTTTACCGTGCTAACACAGGCCAGTCCATGGGTTTTCATCGTGTTTATCACTGCCTAATGCTTAGGGATGCTTTGCTTGCTTGCTTTTTGGTTTCTCCTTAGTTATTCAGTCATATTGGCCATGTGTGCCAAAATTTATGAGTGAGTGATATTTTTTTGTAGTAGTGCCCCAGTCTTATTTACTGTAATCAGTATATGAAGGGAAAATTCCATGAACTTCAGTCAATGAAACTAGCTTTCATCCATGCTTTTAGCTATTTCCATGGCTAATAGCCAGTTTTGTGAATGTTCTTGGGCAAGAAACTGAACAGTGTGTAAAAGTGCTTGAAGAGTTCATTAGACAGAAAGGCTCTATGTAAATGCCATTTACCACCACAATTGCTATTTTCAACACTGCTGTTGTTTTTGTAATTAGGAAAGTGGCTCCCAATGAACACCAACCCAGTTGGAATTGCTGAAAAATGTTAGATCTGGCTAACAATGCAGAGTGCTCTGAGTTTTAGGAAGATTCATTGTAAATCATTTTGCCGCTAAGGTAAAAAAGAACTATCTAAGTGCAGTCCATTTAGCATGAATTAATCAAAGCAGCTCAGAGCAACCTCAGTATATGGGGAATGGTAACTCAGATAACAGGTTGATTCAAAAGGATTTTTCTGTCTGGTAATGAAGGCCTCCGCAGTCATGACTCAGCTGCTGTAGCTCTGCCCTATCCCTGACTCATTAGTTTCCTACTCTAAATAATTTATAAGACTTGCCTGGATGATTGATGCTTTGCTCACTCACACTTGAGATTTTTTTATGTGCTTGAAGGCAAAAGGGTTGATGAAATATTTCCCCAATTAATCAATGACATATCACTAACCATATTTACAAACATATCTATTTAGGTCTCAATTCAGAAAGAAAACAATGCAATGCAATTTTGCATTAGCTTTGAAAGTTATGAATAGGAATAGTATCGTCTGACTGCAGGCTGATGTGTCAACAAGAGAATTTGCTGGATAACAGGCATCATAATTCATTTGCCCTGACAGGGAAACACCCTCTGTTTGCACACTGTAGCAGGTAGTCAGGGTGAATCCATATCTAGTCATATCTTTTGCTATATTTATTTTTATTTTTAATTTTGTCTTGATAATCTGCCAAAGAGTGTGATTTGGAGCCAGGTGCTCACTTCTTGTGGTTGTCAGGACAAGGATGGGCGGCAACCACGTCGGTAGTGTATGTGTGTGTATGCATGCGCTGGAACCTGATGCATTACTGACAGGAGCGGGCCCTGGTGCAGCAGTGAGCCATTGTTTTCCTTGGCAGAGATTAGCGGCCCCCAGGGGCCTGTGCCACAAAGGGAGCTCTGTTACCAACTAGAGTGCTTTATTGTGCCCCAAATTACCCCCATGGAGAGGGAAAAAACAGCATGGCAAATATCGAGCATGCATAATGTCACTGAGCGAAATGACAGCTGCTGAACCCAGAAATTTGGTGCTGCAGGCTTCACAAATGCTGCTCATCATGAGACTGTGTTAAAAAACAATCCCAATTTATGAATGATTTTTTTAAAATCAGAAATCTAGTAAATAGTGTTCAAATGTGTTTTTTTCAGTGCTTGTGAATGTATATGGATTTTATTCTGTTTCCACTTTGACTCTTGTGTTAAGAGCCTCTTGTTTCATCACACCAGAAAAAAGAAACCACATTGTTTTCTGTGGCTTTACTCCCCCTGAAAACATGCTTCTTTTAATCTAAAATGTGGATAAAACTCTAACCCTACACCCCCAAATTCCTCTAAGATGGCTCAAACCTCTTGAAAAGACGAATGGGGTCATGTCTACAAAGAGCAATAATCTTCTTTTCTTCACAGCTGACAAACAGGCCTGTCAATTGGCTTCATTGTCAACATCCTAGGAGACTGATGTTTAAAAGTGTCAAGATCAAAAGGCTTGACTGACAAAGCACGCTTTTTATTATTGCAGTGGCAAGCCATAAGCTTTTAATGTTGGAAATTACACTCATTAAAGTACAAGTTGTACAAGCCTTGGATCTTGACGGAGGCTTTGAGGAGTTAACCACAAATCAGAAAAACAAGCCAATAGCAGAGATAAAGAGGGTCATATGTAAATATGAGCCCTTTGTACTGGTGAGCTGTGCAGAAAGCTGGTCTGTGGTGTTTCTTATCGACCCAAGCAGCGTGGGATTGATGGAATTCAAAGAGATGGTGTTTTAGAATAAAGAGAAAGGAGGAAGAAACAAGTAAGCCAGATAGAGTGATTCTAACAAAGTGATAGTGGGAGACGTAAAAGTAATGCCACTTAAATAGGACCATGAATATCAAAAATATTGTTTTTTCTTTCTCAGTGTGGCTAAAGTTGCACATAGCAGCTTTAACTGAGGAAATGGATTATTAGAAAGACAGACGGCGAGCAGTAGCTTGCAGTGCAGTGTTGGTTGTTGCCCTTTGAGTGGCCAGAGTGGTGAAAGGCTGGTGGGCAGGCGTGACTCGGCCCTCTCCTCATTGTTCCCAGAGCTTGGTATTCCTCTCATAGCATGCCCCGGGTTCTAGAGGATATGCTTTTAAAGATCCCAGGCCCTCCTAACGGCCCCACTCACCTCCCCAATTCACACTTTTGGACAAACAACAAACCCCTTAAAATTCAGTTCTTTATCAATCATGTTTGAACACAAGGTGAGGTTTTTCACAGAAATAACATGGCGACCAGATGTATTAGATTGATTGTATATGTTTTACTCACAGCCCCACCTCCACCTCTTCCATGTTTCCCTCTTTTTCCCTCTTTCTTTCATCCTTCCTCTCTCAGGCCTCTCTCTCTCTCTCTGCCTCTCCTTCCTTTTCGCTCAGTGTCCCGCTCAGCTGGCCAGCACCTTTTCACTCTTTGCCTCGGGAATTGTCCCCTGCATGTCAAGTGTAGCCATTAGAAGGAAGGGTTTGGATGAGAGGGGCTTTTCAGGTCCCCGTCCCCTCACCTTTGAATAGAGACAATAGAGCTGTTCTTTACATCCAGATGACCACACACACACACACACACACACACAAACACACACACACACGCACTGCCAGGAAACGTTCTAGTGTCCTGCAGCAGTAATGGCCCACACGCCAAACTCACATTTCAAGAAATTAATGTATTTTATTAGCCTGGCCCGCCCATACTTCCTGTGACGCTGCACAAAATTTTGCGACCAAGTCAGTCTGGTTAAGCTGCCGTTCTCTTCAATTTCAGATTCTTCTAGAAACAGGCACCAATAAAAATCTAGTATTTCAAACGGTTCGATTGAGGCGTATTTAAGGCAATGACGCACCCGTTCTTTGGATCAAGTAGTTTTCATCACTGCGCATACGTCAGAGGAAAGAGTGGTCTGATTGTTTGAAGCTTTGTCCAGTAGCACTCAGAGGCATTTGATAGACGTGGGTTAAGCCCGCCCTCTGAGAACTCAGTTTACAAGGCAGCTTGGCCAGACTACACTCACAGATCAAGCAGTGGTGATAGCCAGGCTATTATGTTATAACATAGACATGATTGATGTCATGTCTATATTAACCCCTTGAATTTGAGACAAGTCAAGTCAAGCTTTTTAATAAACTCATGACAATAACTCTAAACCAAACCTAAAGCTACACTAATTGATTTCTTTGCCTTTGTTTTGGTCTCCACCTATTTGTGATGGAAATCTTCAGACTGTTGGTGTAAACCTGCCATTCTCCTCTTCCTATTCCTTCTGATCTATTTGGCAAGATCAGCATCGCTGTATCCTGTGCTGAGTGCCACTCAAGACATTTGTGATTGAAATATTAGAGAGATGTCGGTTATGCAAGACTATCTAGCCATTTGAAACAGAAAACAAAAGAATAAGCTAAAATGCATTAAAAAAATAATTCTCTTGGGTTAGTTGTTAATATGGGAATATCTCCCTTATGGTAGGTAGATTTTGCACAGTGTCTAACTAAAAAAAACAGCCCAGTGTTGCCAACTCTTTTCCAATGAAAGCAGCTAGCGTTAACTCGAAAAGTCCTGAAATCTAGCCGAGTCACCAATTTCATAACTGTGACAGCCTCAAAGGCCACTCCCCAAAATGATCATAATGTGTGCAGCCAGGCCAGATCGTTTTTCTTTTTCTTTTTTTTTCTTTGCCAGAGCTCATGATTTGTTGACTGCTATCAGGATCTAATAAAATAATCAATCAAATAAATATCAAATAAAATATCAAATAAATAATCAAATCAAATCAAATAAATCAAATAAAACATTTTAAGGAGACAAAGCCGCAATTCAACCAATTTGTGAGACTTGGCAACATGACTAATCAGTTCATAAAGGTGTGATGGCAGCTTCTTAAAAACATGCAAGGAAACCCTAAAGAAACTTATTGACTGAAGCCAAATTTGTATCATCAACATTGTCATCATCATCATCATCGTCATCAGTCGAGGGGAAAGTTCAGGTCTGACAGGTGACCAATGGCAGATCTTGTCCCAGATGCTGCTCCTACTGTTTAGTTATGGAAGAGTGGGATTGTATGAACGTGTATGTGGCCTATTCAGAAACTTTTTATGTAGGTTTCTTCTCATACAGATTTCAAACATGGTCAGTGGCTGAAGCTGGTTTGTGTCAACATTAGCTCAGCCTTAACCAACACAGTCATGTTCCTGGCCACTGACTTTCACCGGCTAGGTTCTTCTAATGAAACCAGCCACGGCACAGATTACAGGAGACACCTTTAATTGTTTCACTTCCTCTGTGGCAGCCAGTCCTGCTCTGCCCACATGGATTTTTCTGTCTGAGCTTATTTCAGGAGATTCACATTGTTAGCATCTGGTCTTTCTCAGCTGCACCATTGCAGTGAATCACTTCTGTTGACTGTCCCATAGCTCCAGTTCAAAGAAGGAGAGCTGAGATAAATTAGCCTGCTGAAAGCAAAATCTGCACAGACAAATCACTTTAGGTTAGAAAGATGGGTCACGGTGCAACATCAAAGCTGAACTGGTCAGACTGATTTGTAAATTAACTGAAAATCAATGGTTCTTCTGTATTTCACTATTTGAACTGCTAAATACATCAGATATGTAAGCAGCAATTATGAGGACTGAAACAATCAAACATAGCATTGACTTTTTCTTTGCTCTGCTTAGTTTTCATGCATTATAGTATACCATTATATATTGCATCCAGGCTGACGTGCCAGTGTAACATGACAATGGGATCCAGGGCCAGACATTGTGTTT
Organism: Synanceia verrucosa; assembly: GCA_029721515.1. NCBI lineage: Eukaryota > Metazoa > Chordata > Actinopteri > Perciformes > Synanceiidae > Synanceia > Synanceia verrucosa. The sequence continues at coordinate 3,134,442 of CM056566.1, read as the reverse complement.
GAGCCCAGAAAGCTTATGGAAGCTTCTGGCCAAGAAACTTAAAGCACACTCTCTTTAAGGACACAATGCAAACTGAGCATTCACCACATTCTCCACCAGATCCTTTAAAGCCACGGGTGTCAGGACTTGTTACTGTCTCTGCTAACATTTTTACAAGATTCGGCAGTGGGCTTTTCTGAGGAGTGGACCTTGACAACCTTATCTAAAAGGTCTCTTAAGAGCCTGACTTTGGCAAGTGACTTGGAGGAAGTTTTAAAAACACACACTAAAACAAGCTGGAGGAGGATCAGAGAATGGAAGGGGGGCATTGTAAGCCTTACAACGGCATTCCCATTCCCACCACGGGTTTGAGTAAGCCCCTTACTGATAATGCGCCATACAGTCTGCCCATGCTTGCCTCCTTGACTGACAAAGTCACTCATACCAGCGGATTAGCAGGCTGCACAGAGGCCCTCCACCTTTAAATGGCAGAGGTTGTCTGTAATATACCCATGATGGACGTGCTGTGACATGTTGCAGCTAGTTCCAGAGCTCCATCACCCACCACCTCTCTGTCCCTTTCAAGCCTCCTACCATCCCTCCCTTCCTCCTTCTATCCATCTCCTCCTCCCCTGCCTGGTTGCTACATCTGTGTTGAATAGTATGCATCAGGTGAGAGGCCTGTTCTCCTCCTGCAGCAACAAGAATGTCAATATAATCTTCAGGTGGCTGGTACCTACACCGGCTTATTTCTAGGATTGATTTTTGACCTCTCCAGCTAATGCGCTGAAGGCTAAGAAAACACAGCTCCCAAGGAAACATAATGCTACCCTTCAAAAACTTGCAGCCTTTCTCGTGCACCCCGCTGTGAAGGCATAAACAAGTCCTGCTGCTTACATGCATTCCAACCGCATATAAACACAGAACTTAGGCTTTCCCCAGTTAGCCCTCTTTGTTTCAGAGCCAGCCTTGGTTTGAGTGGTCTCCTGAACAAAAGCTAAGAGGGGTAGGGTGTAATTATGACTATGGAACACCACTGCATGCATGCTATATCATTATAAGTGTGTAAAGGCAAATGTTGAGAGTGTGGATGGCTAGCTTTTTTCATAATTTACAACAGATCATTCTTATTTTTCCTGACTGAGATGGTTGCAGCAAATATGTGATGATGCCACACACTTTCTGAAAAATGTGACTGTGGCAGGCATCACAAATGCAGCAGAAGTTTAAAAAGTTTCTTTAAGTTTTTTTATATATCAGAACCAACAGTGGCATTTCCATGTAACAAAGGATTTGAAACCACAGGAACAAATATAAATGAAACTACACGTTATGTGTAAACCGATGCAGTGCTTTATATTTCCGCTGCATGTGAGAGTAGCATGTAGTATGCACAGCTGCAGGAATATAAATCAGGTATGCACCGACTACTATCTCCCAGAAGCCCCGAAATTACTTACAGGCTGTGTGAGACCACTTTGACATATTATTGTTATTACATATTATTATTACGTCATTGACACTCAAAGGGTTAATACACACCAAATCAAGGGGGATCTGGAATACCGGAGCAGGAGCGGACCAGCTCCAAACATCACCATTTCATTGGAATTAGTAGAGTGAATATTAGAGTTGCATTCCCTAGAAACATGACCCCAAATGTGTTTATGTTGTTGCTTATTAGCTGCATGTGAAAACAGGATGTGTTTATGTGTTAATACTCTGCATGTATTCTCAGCAATGAAAAAGAGAGGTTATTGTCATAAATCACATATAAATTCTTGAGTTGTGGTTTGAATCATGTTTTTCAACATCACAACGACCATTCACCATCAAGTCCTAGTGGATGTTTGTGTCAAATTTAAGAAATTCCTGCAGCATACAAATGGCCTCAGTTTGATCCAGAAATTTTATTAACTAAAATATTTAATTGAGAGTAAAATACAATTCACCATGGTTAAAGTTGGTCTTTAGCCTATCTGGTGTCCGGTTACTTTAAAGATGGGTTGTTGTGTGTACTGCATGAACAAGAAGTTGTCCCATGCTGTTCTTCATTCATCATTTTTGATCCAAAGTGAACATTTTTCTCTGTCTTGTCCTCCCACAGGTGGGAGATTTCAGACTACCCACCAGGCCCTGGAGATAGTTAGAACTGCTGCCTTGGTCAAGGACACTCGTGGCTGACAGAGCGGCTTAAATCTTCATCCTCCAGTGAAGGATTGGAGCCTTGCAACCCCTCCCTGCCCATCAGTTCATCATTTATCTGGAGCATAAGGAAAATTATTATTTTACCGAATAGGAAGTATTCTCCACTTTGGTCACAGTTGCAACAGATGCGTCCACTGTGCCTAACCACACATGAAAAATTACATCAGTAGGTCATGACAGTGAATGAAATCAGCTCGCATGTAGAGACATACAGTCACTGCCATGAAAAACCATTGATGAATCTGTTACCTGTCCCACAGGTGTGATTAAGCCACAGCTGTCTGGGTTCAGAGCATCTGGCTAATGCCAAATGAGCACACCTGTGTCTTATGCCATGCGTGTGTCAGTCCTGTGTGTGTGTTTCATAGTATAACCTTATAAGGGCTTCTTCCTGTGTGGCCTCGTCCTTATGATAAGCAAGTTCCTGCCGACCTCCTGCATGTATGAGTTATGAAATGACTGTCTGTGAGTTGTCAGTGTGAGTTTAATTGTTTCAGACCCCTCCCTATTTCCCCTCCGCTTACTTTTTGCTCTATTAAGTAGTTTCCACATTGCAACCTCTGTGTGTGCAGCCAGACAAATGTCTGAGGCCTTGTCTCAACCAGCTGCTCCCAGCAAAGAGGTGGAGCACCTGCGCACTGACTTAGTCATTCACACACACAAGGACTTACACACATATACACACGTTCTAGATAGTCTAGCCTTGGGATTACAACTGGCTGTCTTGTTCGAATCGTCTGAGTCACACTGTGTGTTTGAGACGAACATTAAAGTAATTAAATCATTTTTACATTCTGTTGGAGAGACCCTCAGGCATACACACTTTGTCAGCATTACCCTCACTTGTCACTTGTAAATTCAACCTGGTAAAAACAAGGAACAATATAAAATCATCAGGATAATAACAATATAATTACATGAACAGGAAAGTGACCAAATACCTTGTCATTTTCATGGTGAGCATTCAGAGCCCAGGAAGACTTGACTTACAATTGGTTTAAGGTTTCATACTTGATGTGACTTGAAGGTCAAAGGACTTGATTTAAGCTGACAAACTCAAGACTTGACTGGATATTGACTTTATTACTTATAACTTTACTTCAATGACTTAAAACATTGTCTTACAACTTTATTTTGGTGACTTATGACTCAGATGACTTGACACTAGACATGTGTGAACTGTGACTTAAATAACACAAGATTTGACTTGGATACTTGGATACCTGATGTCATGCACTAAGATACAAAGTTAAATTCCTTGTTTGGGCAAACTTACTTGGCGATAAACTTGTTTCTGATTCTGATTCTGCTGACTTAAAACTTGGGATTTGTCTTGGACTTGTCTCTAATTACTTGAGACCATGACTTAAAGATTGAATGACTTGACTTGGACATGCTCTCAAGGCCTTGAGGCTTGGTGACAGACTGGAGACTCACACTTAACTTCAGACATGACTTGAATCTCTTATGATTCAGTTGACCTGATACTTAACTTGGATGACTTCAGGTCTGAATGACTTGACTTGGACCTGCCCTCAATAGTGTTAGAAATTTGATTTGAGACAGACAGACATGAGACTTGCCTCTCTGGATTATACTGCTGTTCAGGAGACGTGGCCTAAAGTTTTCACTTTGTTGGACATGTTCTTGCCTGAGAGAGGTGGAATGTTAACCCTGTCAGTCCTGAGCTACTTCACTCAATCAGCCTCACAGTCACTTATTGTCCTCAAATATGGATGCATTACACTTTTTCTATCTTTTATATAACCAGTGCTGTTGATACACACAGGATGAAAAAAATCAGATTCACCTGGAAATAAATGTTAGACAGTAAAACAATAGTTGTTTTTTGGTGACTGGCATGTGGGCTCACAACGCTAACCATTCTGACGATTAGGTCATGGGTAATCACCCAGAGTTTGGGTATTTCCTAAAGCATAAGCTCTTTATCTCCAATAAAAACATGGGCACACCAAAATTTAGATGCTTGCATATTGGTTAGATTTCCATAATAACACACAAGGACCCGGGGCCTGATGTATCAATTCCTGGATTTTAAACCAAGAGTCCGCGTATGCTGTAATCTAGAAATCGGTGTACGCCATCAATCAGTGTGAACAGCAGAATCCATGCCGCTTCCCTTGATACATTAGCCTAGCTATCGTGACTACAAAGCTCTGTGAAACTCACGAAACTTTGTGCAGCGTCACAGGAAGAATGGGCGGCCCAGGCTATTCATACACCCCAATCACCAATGAATTTAGCCCACATGCCCTCCTTCACCACACACATAAATACATATGCAAATTAAACAGGCTCCACGTTGAGGCTCTCCTCCTCACAAGAGTGGAAACTTCAGGGTGTAGCCACGGTCACCTGAGTTAAAAACACAGGATTAGATGCCACGTGTTGCACGTGTTATGCCAGACCACCTCACAGTGATGTAGGTCAGATGGGTTTGTGCATCACAAATGATCTGCACACTGAGATAGTGCTTTTATTGCAACAATGTTGAAGACCCTGGTGTACGCCAGCTATGGAGCTGGCGTGGAGCAGTGCCAGTTTCCATGCTCAGTTCACTATGCTACATCAGAACATGAGTGTGGATACCGGCGTACACCATGTTTCCTGGCGTACGCTACTTACATACATACATACATCAGGCCCCTGGGCTACTGATATGTTGGTTAACAACAGGATAACTCAGAGGATTCATGGTCAAGTCTCACTTGTGCTGGGACAGTTCGGAAACCGTCGGTACCAATACAGCACGTTCCAAACAGGTCCACAAACAGATGATTTGCAAAAAAGAGGGTGTTAACTTACTGTGGCTGCTTAACATGTTGATAATACCCCTTGTGTGGGTTTTCTGTCAAATCCCCATGGCTTTACTACCGATTGGTTAGACTTAAACACAACCCTGTTATTGCAAGAGATTCTCAATGAAGCCAACCCAGATAGAGCTACAGTTACCACTGATCCCGCTGGTGTTGGGAAAGCATGCAAAGCATCTAGGTCTGTCCCGGCGAGAACCCTATTACTCATGGTCACTAATCCTGCTGGTCCCGCTGGGTCAGATGAAACACACCCAGAAAACAGAATAGAGGCAACAAGGGGACAAGAAAGGACACTGGAGGACATAAGGAAGGAGGAAGGGAAAGCCAGAACGGACAAACAGTAAGGTTCAAGGAGAGGAGATGAAAGACAGTGAGAGTAAAGAAAAAGTATAAAAAGATGGACTTGAGCTCTGGAGTGTTTTGGTTCTGTGATATCTGAGAGGGCATTCACGCCAACTTTGTTTGGTCTAGTTTGCTGCCCCTGAATTTAATGGATTTACCGTTTATCAGTACATAGATGAGACAATAAGTAGCTAACTAGGTCACCCCATGAGAAGCTCGAACAGATAGATAGATTGATAGATAGATAGCCAAACAACATTTCAGTAGATACATGTTGTCAAAGTGAAGGGTTAAACAATGCAATATTAACCAAATGCAGTCAACCCACAAACACATGGGGAGAGCTAGGATGTGATTGCACTGCTAACATTTCCATCTTGTATAAGGTCTTTGAGATAAGAACCAAATGAGGATATTCTTATTAAAATAGACCGTTGACTGTACATGTGATCCACTTTACCCATTGTGCCACCTGACTCTAGAGGCCCAATCTAATCAGGTCACTACAGCTAGCTTGCTGCTCCAGGACCAGGCCACTCCATCGTTACCTCAGCTGATATGCATGTGGTCAAGAGAAGGAAGTGGCTGAGATAACTGAGGCGTTTCTCAGTCAGACAGGAATGAGGTAAGGCATCAGGAATCTCTCACAGGGCATTACCTCAGTCTGCAGGCCTACAAGTGGCTGTTGTGGTGTCTAGAAAAAAATACATGAAAAAAACACACCCCGGAGGTGGTACCTATTTTAGGGACCAGGCCCTGGTTTGTCGTCATTATGATTGTCTGCTGTGGTGGGAGAAAACACCATGACTCATAATTTCACGTTACGAGATTTTGGCTCAGTTTGCATGTAATTAAAGGCCATGCCTGCTCTTGTTCAAGCATAGAGCATGTCAATTTCTTAAGTGATTTCACACATAGTTCTCCTAGAAGCTGAAATGCGTAGCAGATTTGTTTGGGGAGATGTGTTACAGGCTGAGAGACATGATAAGTGGTCAGACTTAGGTTTTTTTTTTATGCGCCCCTGTTTTATCCTGGATATCCCTACAAGCAATATTTTTTTCATCTTTAAAAGTAACCTACAAGGAATGTTCAGAATGCACCTTAAAAAGTCAACAATAAAAGTATTTAGGAGACATTAAATGCCTAAATACAATGACTGCCGAGTACACAGATGTCTTTGTTGTGTGCACTCCCAGCTCACCACAGAGGTAGAGCACGGGCAGGGTTCCTATTCCACCGCTGTCATTTGAGATAAAAAAAAGAAGTGCAGGGGAAAATACTTTAGAGGGTGGGTAACTTCAGATGGTATCTCCTCTTCTGCATCATCTGAGCCATCGGAGACAATCAAAGACTGTGTGTGTGGCATACTCATTCACCCTGATCCCAAGCCAAGGCGCCGCAAAATTAATTTTGATCCAGGCGATATCCACAAGCTCAAGCCTTGTGTCTACGCCCAGAGAGAACCACACACCCCAGCCATCCCAGCGCCTTCGCCTCTGATGTGTTTGACTAACAGCATGGCTAAACCTTGAATGCTATGTGGACTTGTTACATCTGATAGTAAATGTGGCGCAAATGCAGAAGTAAACGTGTCTCTATCACTGTTCATCACCCGGAGATACGGAGGGTTTGTTGTTTTTGTTTCTAGTTGCTTCTTCACCTCTTGTTTTTATCTCTCCTGGCAGCTGGCGCCAGGCATGTGTTTGGAAGAGTGGAGCATTTTTTTCCCTTCACACTGTCAAGAGGCTGTTTAAACCTGAAGGCTTTCAGTGTTGCGTATGAAGGTGGTGGTACACACACACACACACACATTTGTTTCACAAATTTAATCCTGATATGAAATGTAGATAGTTGGATTACATAATAGTATAATGTTAGAGGAGGGAACAAATCTAAAAAGATTTTGAGAGTAGTTTGAGTTGTACTTCAGTTGTAAATCAGTTTCAAATAACATTATGATAAGAAGAGTTGTAATATTTCAGTATTTTCATAACATCGTGACTTTTTTTTTTACAATCATTTCCTCAATTTGAACTCTAATCTTAAACTTTTCCATCTTCTCTTCTCAAAATATTATCACTTTATTTCCTCAAAATTACATTTTTTTCACACTATTACCACCTCTCTCAAGTATTTGATTAGTTCCTCTAACTTTGCACCATTTTATTAAGTAAATAATGACTTAGTATATTCGTATTTGATCGTCAAATTTATGACTTGATTCATGACTTTTTCTCTAAGTTTATTCTTGTAACATAATGATTTTTTTTCAAAATGACAACTTTTCTTTCACACTATATCTCTTTTTCTCAAAATTTGGTTCATTGGCACATGTGCCATATACAACACACACACACACACACAAGTAAGACCCACAAATATGCATTCCCAGATTAAAAGACAACAGCATCGGTTGTTCTTCTGTTATTGAAACATCTGTCAACAGCTCATTGTTGTATTTATTCCAGACCAAAAGGACTTTCCCATGAGGTCATGCAAACAGACACGCACAGTCTCTCACACAGCAGGGGATGTTAGCGCCCTCACAACACAGTCATTTCTGCAACCACAACCCTCTGACAGCACAAGGTGAAATTCATCAGAGAGAAAACAAGTTAAGGCCAACTGGGGGACACTTGTAGTGTATGACCTGCAGCAGTGTGTCAGATCATGTTTTCATTCATAAAAAAAACAGTGCTCCTCACATGGGTGTCTTCTTTCTAGTGGCCACTATCACCACATCCCACCGCTCTAACCGCCAAACATCTCTCCTATTCTTCCTCAGATATGCCGTCTCTCTGAACAAAGCTTCTTCTCTTCTTTTCATGCCACAGTTTTTCTGAATCTTCTTCACTTTGACTCAGTCCCCCTCCCCCCCTCCTCCCTGCATATTTTGGTGTTGTGTTTTTGGTATGCTCATGAAAAGGCCCGCAAAGACGGGACAATAGGGCACCTGCCAGAATAATGAGCCCTCACAGAGAAATGCAGCTGGGGCTGAGAGTCATACAGGAGCGCTGATGAAGGCCCCGCTTTAAAGTGGTCAGAGATGATCCTTAGCCACACCTTATATCCCCCTGGCTGGAATTCCCCCTCTGACACACACACACACACACACATTTTCTTTCTTGTAAGTGTTTCTTTCCCTCTGTGTGTGTGTGAGTGCCATCACCATCGCTGCCAGCCTATCAGTTGGCTGACTATCGCACACTACTTCACTGAATGTGGACAGAAAGTATGCCCCTCGGAAACAAAAGCCAGACTGTTTACATGCTGGTTCTACATTGACCTCCTAGCAGCACACTGGGACATCAGTCACCAGGATTCCTTTCCCTTTTAAAGGTTGTAAAAAGAATTCCTTCATCAGGCCAAAATACCATCAGTGAGCTAAATTTAGCTGGTCAACAGATCGGGGGGCAAACAACAGCAAGACGTCCGAAGGCATGAATAATGTGGAGTGGAGTAGAGGTGGGGGTGGGGGGCCAACTGATTACAGAGCCACATGGTGCATTCACTGAGCGTGTTTGGAGCAGTTTCTTAGACCGTGAACTCATTTAGGCAGATGAGGATTACTCAGTTCTGAATAACCAGCTATTATTTATTAGAGTCTTTTCATTGATTGATCAGTTAACAACGGTCACTAGTGTTTTCTCTGCTTGTAGTCACTACTTTTCTACATTTTCTAAATTTATACTTTATACTTATGCTCCACTACATTTTCAGTTGGGACTGAAGAAAGTTGATGGGAAACATCTTCAAAAAACTTCAGGCAAGTCCAAATGCTCACAGAGCTTGCTTGAGACTTACACATGTAATGTATGTATTATCAAATATTACACAAAATAGAAAATATAACAGTTTAAAGAATTAAAAAAAAACGCTTGTCTTTGTCTCACGACCCCTCACATTTATCTTGTGGCTCATTGTAGATAGATTGGGAACCACTGGGCTAAAACTCACTACAGTATAGTATATAACGTGCAAGTTTAATTCACTACATTAAGCATGTGTTTACAGCAACAGCAAAGTGACACTGAGGGATCTGATATCTGCCATTATGTGATGAGTTCAGATGAGTTCCTGTCTGTTAAGTTCAGACATCCTTTCAGATCAGAAGCACAGACAGTATCATAATATAATGATAATTTTCTTTTGTAAGGTTTTGAGACAGAGGATTGTTAGACTCAAGATGGAAACCAGCAGGACTGAGGAATAAAGCAAGATGAAGGAATGAGCATCCAGTTTGCCAGAGGCCCGATTTTTACTTGTGACAATGTATATGATCAAAAAACATCAAAACGCCAACCTAAAAAGGCAGATTAACAACAAAACATGTCAGCTGTGATAGCATTCTGTACTTCCTTTCTGAGGGGCATGCATTCTGGTATAAATACCTGCGGTTCATACCAACACACAGTGAAGGGTACAAGCACTCCAACACTAAATGAACCAGACATGTACAACCTAACCTTAGTATTTACATATGCAAAATACAACATGACATAATACCGATTAAATGAATTGCATAATAACCTGAAATAGCAGACAGACAACTTGACAAAGCCCTCTCCTTTCCCTCTTACCCAGTCACTTGGTTCAGCCTAATGAGCTAATTGAAATTAGAGAGACCTGTGGCTGAATTTACAGGTGTGCTCCCTGAAGGCATGCTCCAAGGAGTAGTATTTTCAAAATAAAAGTGCAACATAATAACATGAACTTATAGTCAACTTACAGTCAGTAGGTGTTTGTCCCAAGGTAACCTTTGAATGCATGTGACTTTTTTTGCAGTGTTTAAAATAGTAGTTTACATTCTGTTTGAGGAAAAGAACACGAACTGATCTGAACTTCATACACCAGAGCACATCCATCCATCCATCCATCCATCTTCTACCACTTATCCTCACCAGAGCACATTAATATATATACTGCATATTAATATATGTCCAAAACCAATACAGACAAACTTTATTACTATTTTCAACCTTGACAAAGGCAGTGCAGACCAGATTCTTTGTTTCTGTTCTTATCTTTCACAATAAAAAAAAAACTATATACATATAATATTGCCAATACTTTGCATTTTCATGCCATTTATTCATCACTGCCTCCTGCCATTCCCAGCATTACGTTGCTCCACTCATTGACAGGAGGCAAATGGAGGTGATTCTTATGCCAGACAACACAAATGAGGGCTTTGTGGCCCCTGAGTGTGCCCTCAGTACTTTGGGAGCCAGGAGGTCAGGATGGTGGAAGGTGGGGTGAGGAGGTGGGAAGGTTTAGGGCCTGATGGGGAGACATAGTTTAAGGGGGAGGAGGGTGGAGGGGGAGGCTGAGTTTGGTGACAAGGCTTCAGTTGTTTTGCTAAGACCAGGAGGAACAACCCTGACATTATGACATTGTAGACTCACAAAAATACATGCACACACCATGCACTGTGGCACGCTGACCCCGTCACCTCCTCTGCCACAGCATTCAGGAGACAGAAAATAGAATTACTGATCTGCTAACAGCATTTAGAGGCAGTGTTAATGGTATTTTCTCAATGCTGGAGTCAGTCCAGTCTGGTGTCAGTCAACTTAAATGTGTCAACTGCCAATCATAATGATTTGTCGAAGTGTGTTTTGAGTGGAGTTGCATATGCTGACACAAATTATTATATGAGAAATGGAGTTGAGAAGTCGATAGAAAAGCCGCTGGTATGGCATTACCTTGATTATGGAGGTTGTTTTCATCCAACTTTAGTTCAATTCAGTTTTTAAACAAAAAGAAAAAGAAAAATAGATTTAGACCAATTGGATTAATGACATTTTTCTTTGCTCATTAGCGCTCACAAATATGCTTTCAAGTTGTAAAGCCTTTTTACTCCTCCAGTAATCCATCCGTGAGAGAGAGCTTGCAGGGACCTCAGTCCACGTTGCTCCAAAGGTCAAAATGTCAGTTTAGGTTGTAGAGAGAAGTAAACAGGGGTGGAATAAGCCTCCTGTCTTAGGGGGCCCATGCCATAAATCCTTAGAATAAGTGCCTCTACGTGGTCTCTGGAAACTGAAACAAAGGGTCAGGCTTTAATCCAGGGTAATAGAAGTCCTGTTGTGTTAGCTCTGTAGCCTAAGTTATTAGCATAGGGCTTCAATGATAAAATATTATGATAAAATTTGAAAACATTACATGAAGAAAACATCAATTCCACTGGCAGAGGATATATGACTGATCATAAAAATCATCATCAACACAGGCTATGTGCAGCGAGATCATGGAGCCAAACACCAGCGAGGTGAAACAGAGGAATGCCCAGCCTCGGGCAATGAATAGTCATAAATTCATTAGTGAGCACGGACTGGGCTGATGTGGAAGAATGAATGCTGTTGCGGTGATAAACCAGTTGACCCCATCAACTTGGCAGCTGTCATGACCTCAACCTGTGGCGGTATTAGATGAGGCAGGGCAGAGGAACAATATTTGTTTAAGCTGATAGCTAGGGGTTGTAGAGGTTGTGTGTCCGTACACGTTTGTGTTTAGTGTCTTGTTTGTTGTGTGACTTTGGGACAGAGCATGTGAGAGTATGCAAGTGTGCCGGAGAGCATGCTAAGTGATAGATCTGCACCTATGCTCCAGTGATCACTGGTACAAAGAGCGTGGATGCGAGTATGTGGCCTTGAGAGGAACAGCAGCTTGCTTAATAGCCTGCGGCTTTTGCTCAGCATCATTAACATTCCAGCTGTGGAGATTTTGACGTGCATTAGGAAGCATGACAAGACATCTCCACTTCTCTCGCCCTGTTCTCAGCACAGACTGTCATTTGTCAAGAGAGGCACAGGCTCCACAAGGGAGATTAAATCCAAGTCGCTCTGACAGATCATTTATCTTCTTGTACGTCTGCTTGTCAGTCACACACACTTTAATATTGATTTGTTTTCTCCATCTATTTTCCTTCTTCTGAGAAGGACATTCTGCTCCTGCTGCTGCCAACTTACCCATCCAGCTACAAGGTAGAGCTATTTACACTGATCCCTCCCTAACATGCTATTTTCCCCGCAGGCAAACAAATCTCAGCACACTCCTTTGCATGTCCTAATAGATACATTTAGAGCAATTATTTGGTACATATTTGAGACATGTGATGTGTTTTGATGGAGCCTTGCCGAAACATTATGTGATTCTAGTCGTTGGTAGGTGTTGGCACAGGTCAGACATTCATTCAGGCAAGCCTTACGCTGTTGCACAAAGTGTTGACATGCTGCTCCTGACATGATGGCAACTGTAAAATAGAAAGGGGCGGGGGTGCTCTGATGCAACAGACACATGTACCACAGGAAGCTTCCAAACACACACATATGCACAAATACATGCATGCACATGCAAACATACATCAACAGATGCTGCAGCCAAAATGATTGATTGACTGATTCAGGCAGGTACGTCAAAGCCTGTATGCTGGCAGCCAGCATGGATGCCAGTGAAACTGTTAATCATAGTTGTAATTACTGTTCTACAGCTCCTGATTATGGGCGACACTCTGTCCCATCATTATGTTTTATGTTTCAACCAGTGTGGATGAAATGTGTGTGTGTGACGTAGCACCCAGCTCTTTCTGCCTCGCCTTTTTGTTTAGTGAGACGTCAAACCCAATAACCTTGCAACAGAAAAAGACACATTAAGATACACGTCCAACACATTTTCATCAGGAGACAGAATTTGAAGTTACAAACCAATTAAGAAAACATGTTTTTTATTTGACATAAACTGTACAGATGACATTTATTTGACTAAATGATTCTTAGACAGGAACTAAAAATAACGTTCTTATTAAATAGAAAACTGAAACAAAAATAGAATTAAAGATGAAAAAACGAAGTGTTGCTTATTGTACAAAACAGAGAATGAAAATAGAGCTAAGAAATGAAATTATATATCATACCCTGATACAGTGGTAGGCCTATTGCAAATGATCAAAAACAGTATTGTACACAGTGACTCAATGGCATTGCCATCTCAGTACAATAGCTAACATCTTGGCCTCTTTGGTTCCATTAATTAGGTAAAATACATTTGAAACAAAATTCAATTTACTTCTATAAAAATAACTTTTCAATGGCAGTTTTTGTTTCACTAATCCCGCAACTTTTCAGTGCAAACGTCACAACAATCATTCGCTTTGGAAAGGAAGCGAAAGATTACATTTCAAGTATTGATAAAGAGTGGAGGACTGGAGCAAGAAGAAAGAGAGAGAGAGAGAGAGAGAGAGAGAGAGGTGGAGAGAGGATTCAGTCTAACAGAACATTGAGTATGGGTATAGGTTACTATACATTGCATAGCTCATGTGGCACTTATTTTGCGATAGGACAGGACACTCAGTACCCCTTGGAAGGCATTTCTTTATACAAGTGCTATTCAGGGTGTGCATTTCAGTTTCTGCAAGTGCTGCACTGCACTGTGGCGACCCACTGGGCCCAAACTAGTCTCCATGTCCGCAGGCCCTTTCTGCTGAGCCTTAGTGGGGCAGGAGGAAGCACTTCTCTCTCTTTTGCTCCCGGTGCACAAGTGAAGTGCAGTGACAAGCTCTATCTTCACCTGGTTGTCATGGTAACAGCTCTCTGGGCTGACAGGAAGTTGCGGTTGAAGCCCGTAGTCAACAGCAGCAGCAGTAGTAGCTCTGTGGAGGACTTTCTTTTGCCTTTCTGTGGAGGGTATAATCCTGCAAGGCATTAAGCGCTGCTGGTCTAATTCCACCAGAGAGGACAGTCAGACTGCGTCTGTCGGCATAGTAGGGAAGTGCTGGTGTTCTGAATTGTATAAGCTGATGAATTGTCAGTGCTTTGTAAAAACAAAAGTCTGTCATGTGCTTAAAGTACTTAAGAGGGTTGGAGGAGCGGGGTTGGGAGTGTTGGGGCGAAGCCAATAATGCCATCACTTTCCTTAAGCGCTTGTTATCTTCATTCAAGAGGAGATGATGAGCCATTATTTTTGACTAGAAATGGCAAACTAGAGCAAAGTATCATTTGGTGATAATCATTCCCTTCTCGTCCAATCACTGACCAGTTGTCGCCAAACGGACTAAACTCGGACAGGAAGCATGTCACTCAGTCTGATAAATACACACACTCACACGAACATGTGCAAACACACACGTGGACACAGCACTGGTACTTGCATTTGCTAGGTGTACCAGATGAGTCAGTGTGTGTGCTGCTTGCACATACAGTAGGTATAGATATATTGTATATGTGTACCGTACAATAATGTCCTGTTTGTACAAAAGGCCTTTCTGACAGTTCCAAGTTCAAAGAAAATGACTCGTGGATTCAAGCACAGCCACACTCCTCTACGATCATGTTGGGCACATCCCTCTTGACGATGTTGTACTCATCGTCAAAGTAGAGCATGGACATAGTACTGAGCTTAGTGGGGATGCAGCAGGAGTTGAGCGAGCCTGGGCTCATCCCTCTCATGCGGTACTGGTTAACTACTGCGGTGTGGAAGGACGAAGCTGAGCCCGGCACACCCGCCATGTAGGCCGGGCAGCTGCCCTCGCAGTAGTTGCCGTAATAACCAGCTGGTGCTATGATCCAGTCATTCCAGCCAATGAGGCGGAAGTCTATGTAAAACTGCTGGCGGCAGCAAAGGCCACCGCTAGTGCCGTCACACTCAAGCCCTCGCTTGCGAATGCGGTGCTTTCCATCCACCTGACGTGCACGCACTACCAGGAAGGGCCGGTGGGACGGGTCTCCTGGGTCCACCAGCACCGGAGCCACACCAGCCGTCTCACAGCCCTCACAGTGGACCTCCAGGTCCTGCCGCCGGTTGCCTTTCCCAAACACAGCGCGCACTGCTTCTGAGAGGGGGAAAGTGTGCCAGCCACTGCGTTTCAGATCCACCCGTTTCTCCACCAGGGCCCAGCGACCTGTTCCTCCTCCGCCACCTCCACCTCCTGGACCTCCCTCAGCACCGCTGGCAGCCTCCTGGTAGTGGATCTTGACTGTCACCTTCCTCCGGAGGCCTTTCTCAGGGCCAGCTGGCAGCACACGGAAGTAGAGCCAAAGGTTCGCTTGGGACACAAACAGGTTCTGGTTGCCCTCATTGGAGACGAGGAAGTACAGACCAGACTTGGAGGATGTGTGATCATCTGTTGAAGACAGTCAAAACAGGAACGGTTTATTCGCAAACTGCCAACTGTACTGTGCCAAAATATTTTTTTAATTTACACTTTAAAGTTTTATAATAGAGATGAAAAGTGTATTCATCACAGTGAGGTCATGCTGAGCTGGATGGTTCATTATTGACTTTGGAAATAGAAGTTTCATTCAACAAATGGTTCAGTTATCATATGTCCGAAGTACGGTGATAACAGGTTGTCTTATAGCGGGCAAGGATGAGCTCTGGCATCACATTACTGAAATTCCACACTTATTACTTATGTGATGACATCTAAAGTACAAGATATGGCTGAAAGCCTGGGAACATGTCCACTAAGAGGACCTTGCACTAATCATTTTTGTCAAAAACATTCATGTTATTTCAAGGGAAACACATTTTCTTCACAAATATAAACACAAACACACACAACATGAGTCCACATAGAAATCAAAACGCCTCCCAAAAAGGGCTCTGCTCCGTCTCTTAAGGCTGTTTTCCCCTTGTTTTCTCTGTTCACCCTCAATCACTGTGTCAGGTGACCTCTGTGGCAGCTGCTGATAGGCCAGCTGTGACAGGCCAGTTTTGGGATCAAGCCCAGTTGGCCTCAGGTCCAGCTTTGTAAATGACAAGGCCAGAGAGAGAGAGAGAGAAGGAGAGGAGAACAGAGAAGACGAAGACAAAGGACAGGAGGAAGGATGCAAGTGGAAAATGTGGGAGGGTGGTGGCCATGTCCAAGACCCCAGGGGGTTCATTGAGTTCGCTGCTCGTGCCCCCCTCCACCCTCCGGACCCCAACCCCACCCTACCTCTTCCCCCCTCTCCTTCCAGTGTGAGCGCGCTGAGAGTGACAGCACAAAGCCTGCTGCGAGGCACTGGGAGACAGGCCCGCTGTAGCCTGCCATTGAAACGCGTGGCTTTCCAGCAAAAAGCATGATGTGGCAAAAATAAAAGCCATTTACATGACACTGGCCACTTTCTACAGCGCCACAATGAAGAGATCCCAGCGGTCTAAAGGTGGCGATGGGCTCTCCCTGGCTCTATTTTTTTTCCTCTAAGCCTAATGATGTCTTCCAAATTACCCTGAGCTAACTTGAAAGGTTTCTATTTCAGGAGATTGGGTACAATGTGCTCAAGCAGAGCAGCGCCTTTGAAAGCGGCTAAATGACTTTGTTTGCCGACTGATTAGTGTGTGTCAGTGTCAACAGGTGGCCACCAAAGACGGGCCCCCTCTTTAAGGCGCCTCACGCCTCTTCCTCCTGTAAACCACAGCTTTACATTCACACAGGGACCTGTTCAAACCAGCTCTCCACCCTGTAGCATGTCAGCTGGGAGCTCAAGCACACACAAACACACACACACACACACACACACAAATACATCCATGCATACATCCACCCATCCCCATGGTAAGCAATACATCAACCTTCTCAATACCAAAGCCTGTGGGTAAAGTATTAAGTGCTCAGTGAGAACATATCGAGATCCACCTGAAGTGAACAATATAAAGGGATCAGCGGCTGCCGTTAAAGGCCCCTCAGGGCTACAAGTAACTAACCTCACCTCATTTAGCACCATGCGCTCCTACTTGCCTCGACAGCTCCGAGCTTAGAGAGAGGGTGATCACACAGCAACACTGACAGCGTGGTAAACAGACAGGGAATGAAGGCCGACGATAAAACTGATAGCTCAGCTGTTGTTTGTTCAGATGACATGGTTAAGACTTTGTTCATTCAGAATGGAAATGCAGGGCTGGGGAATAGTTTGCTCTTTAGTTACTTGCCATCTGTAAGATGTCAGCTAACTTTTAATGTTATTATTAATTCATCTGTCATTTATTTATCTGTATTAATTAAGTCATTATATGTCATAAAACTGTGAAATGTCCATCACAATGTCCTAAGGGTCATCAAATTAAGAGAGAGGCTGGAGTGAGTAAATGAATGCCATTCTTGCTGGAATATTGACAAATTTATTGCATTATAATTATTATTGTTATTATTACTATTATTATAAGTATTAAAATATTAAGCTATTCAACTTTTTCTAGCTTAAATTCCTAGTCCCGCTTGACAGCTATGGAAAGGAGTACAAGATGCAGTGTTAACGCTCTGTAATAGAAACTATGTATGTGCATTATCATTACCATAACAACAGAGGAGTCCAGTCCAATGGTGTGAGGTCACTTTCGAAGTGGTGGAAGCTGGAGCAGTCATGGAAGTGTACATAACAAATCTCTGTTTTTCCTGAGCACACGAAGGACTTCTCATCTGTGATTGCTTTACTTAGAAAAATAGGCTGAATTTGAACATCTACAATCCATCTGCATCCCCTGATGAAGATCATGGGATATAGTCAAAAGCCTGTCAACTACTGTTCCATGAGTCCAAAATATATAGGCTACAGTGCATCTGAATGCTTAAATAAATGAGGAACTGAAGCACTTTAGGCAGCTGCCTAAAGCTGGGGGATTAGAGTAGGGCACTCAGAATCACTCAGTGGCAGATGTGTTTTTGCCACCCTCAGCATCACATATATGTTTGATCTTTCGGATTCCTTATCTCCACTGAAGTCCTTTTGAGGAACAAACTGTTCTTTTCATCCAGTGTTCCCAACAATTTGGAGCTGGCCCCGACACGCCTCGTCTGACCCCACACTTACTAGTGGCAGGCAGGACACCTGGGTGGGCTTGTGTGGATAAGAAGCTGCTTCAGCGTGTCCCCACCTGTGCCACCAAGTCAGGGAAGAAGCCAAGGAGAAAGGCAGACAGCCCCTGAGCTCATTACTCAAAGCTGCTGTCGACAAGACCACACGCCATGGAGGGACGAGGGTGCGGCGTGGAGCATTCGTGGCTCTGACATGAGCAGAGGCGTGTGTGCATACAGCAGCCGTCCCCAGGCTGAGGCTCAGCACTCCAGGCATTCCACAGAGGGTGAGGAGGTGAGGGGGGAGATGGAGGAGCGGGGCTGAGATGGTGGTTAAAGCCGCAGCACCACTGCTTCTCTTGTTGTTAGAGCTTTACTACGGGGGCATTTTTAATAATGTTGCATACATCATTTATAGGACCACAAGCTATAGAGTGGTAGCCAGGCCCATTCAGGACTGAAACACACACTTGGAGTTGAATGTGGAAAATGTCTGGACCAGGTCCAGGAGGGCCATGACTGACAGCTCCTCATGAAAGAGTTGTGTCCTGAAGTAAACCTGCCAACCTGATCCTCGGGAGGACCCGGGCTGGAGTTAATGACCTCCCATAATGAAGTCTTAATTCTGTGTCTTGGACCACTCGCCGCAAGTTCACTGGGTCCGAACGGCTACAGTGAGCAATCAAGAAGCGTCGATCTAAACTTCTCCATCGACCCCTCTCTCTTTCGCCCTCCCTCCTTCCCTGCCTGAGTTCCCCGCTCCGCTCCCGTGGATACGGGACACCGAATCCCTCAGTGAGGACCCGAGGGACCATGTCAGAAGAGAAAGGAGATTGGCATTGTCTCCTTCACCTGCCCGGGCCGCTTGGCAGACCTCTTACCTCTGCACTACCACTACCGGAGATAAAAAGCCAGCTCCCTGGCTGACGAGTGCACAGTTAACCCTGAGCTGAGGATAGGCAGAGGACTCGAACTGACCTCACCGCTCCACACATAAACATCTACTTGCTGGCTACTGTTGGATAAACATATGCCAACCTCAGCCCCTTCCCGCAAATGTGCCTTGTCCTAAACTGTGACAACAACGATTCAGAGTTCCTTGTGATTGGGGGACAAGCTCCCCTGGCTTCAGAGCTTTCAGGAGACCTTGCCTCGGAGCCATGTCCCGGCTGGCAGCATTCGATCTGGGGGGGTGTGAGCCAGCTGGCCAGGAGGCAGAGGGGTCTAGGGAGCAGGGACCCAAGCCAGCTCCATGGTACAATGCCACACAAAGACTCAAAGGTGTGAGGAAGAATAGAACCCGGAAAAAAATGGAAGTAGAAGAAGAAGAAGAAGCAAAAGAGCCCAGCGAACCTTTAGAACAACAAAAGCATTCTTTACAACACTGCAATATGGGCACACACACAGTATCACCCCCCCCACACACACACACACACACACACACACACACTCACACACACACACACACACACACACACTCACACACACACACACACACACACACACACACAGACACACACACACCCTACCATCACCAACACCATATCCCCTCCACCCACACTTCTCCAATCCAACCCCACAAACTCAGATGTCTCATGCATTATTCGGAGCAATTTCTTTTGTTTTCCTTGCTTTTTCCCCCTCCTGCTCAACGTTGACATGTTAGGTTCAGCAGGAACACATAGTGCTCTTATAATAATTGCCTGGCTTTTGTTCCCTTGTCATGAGGGTGCTCAGATCATTCCCACTGGAAGGTGGGACCCAGCAGCCCATTCAGGCTAATTGTACCAGTAGGACCAATGGGAAAAGACAGGATGGTGTGTGTGTGTGTGTGTGTGTGTGTGTGTTTAAGGCATCCTATTTTGGTGCTTTTAATTGTATGTTTTCTTTTTGTTAAACTAACAGTTTGTGTCAAAGGTGTGGTTCTCACAGTGCTAACTGACAATTATTGGATTCTGTCAAGAACAGATGATTTTAGATGTGTGTGCATGTTGTGTGTGTCAGAGAGAGAGAGGAAAGGGTGTTCTCTTTGGACTTCTGAGAATTAGTTAGATACACATTCTTAGAGGAAGGGATAAATGGCCAATTGAGGGACTTTGTCCTATTTAAAAGAGGGCTTTATACATTGGAGTATTGAGTGTGAGCACAGCTTTAGTGATGAAATTGGATTCAGGGGTTCTTTTTATCCCCTTGACAACACATGGGGGTAATTTAAGGACTCTTTCTTTGCTTTCATTTCTTTTTGAAAGGAGGAAGATTAAACAGCAACCACTGGCTTCAGGCAGGAATGAACTACGATGCAATAAGATGATGGAAATGATGACTGCACTGGATCCAATTCGTTTATGGCTTTCATTTTAGAAATCTGACATGTCCATCTCTGCTGCTTAGTCATAGTAACATGATAAGCTTTACATGATGAAATTTCATCTGTGAATGAGAGCGATTCTGAGTGATTAACTCACCTGCTGGGCTACCTGTTACATAAAGTTAAAAGGTGAATGAGGGTTCACCGAGGGGGCGATTTAGATGTGTGCGATGAATTATTGATTATTACCTGATTCGGCGAAGCTGATGATCTCAGAGCTCTCTGCTTGAACCTCGTTGTTGTATGCAGCCTGCCCGTCAAAGCTGGGGATCTCCACCCGGCCGTCCTCTCGCACTTTCCCGGCGTGCAGCCTCCTCAGCGCCGTCACCATCGCAGCCTTCGGGATTGGATGGGTGATGTTGGGTCTCTCTTTCATCTGCAGCCGGTTCAGTATGTGTCTCTTCACCGCCTCCAAAAAGTCTATGTTCACCCGCTCCGACTGATCCGGCGCCCTGAGGCCGCAGGACGCGCACGATTCCCGGGGCGAGCTCTGCGTCTGCGTCCCGTCCGGCGAGCTGCAGCGCACGGAGAGGACGCACACCACCAGACAGGACAAAGCCACACTGTAGATGCTCATTTTACGAAACTTAGGATCACAGTCCTGATGCTACGAAAGACAATGGGTGATATATTAGACACGCTCTGAATTTAATTTTAATTTACAAATTTGCAAGTTCCGGGAGAACATCCACTTGTGCTCCAGAAGTGAGACGCCACAAGATATCCACAGACGCCAATGAGATCTTTGTATTCCCAAAACATATAAGAGTACTCGGCTAATTAACTCCAGTCATTATGTTTTCAGATTGTTAACCAGCAATCAAGCAAGTCTTTTCTCTGCCCTGAATAAAAGATCATCTCTCTGATTGCCAGGCGCACTCACAAATTTGGTTTATTGACGCGCTTCTGTCACACCAGGATCACCTCAGACCCAAGAGTCCACCGCCTCGCACAGAAGTCGAAAGAATAAACCCCTCGGTGACCAGAGGCGTTCAGTCCGCTCTTTTCCCATTCAAAAAACATGCAAATTAAAAGTCCAGTCCTGCAGCTGCACTCCCAGACAGAGAGAGAGAGAGGAGCAAGGCTCGGTGAGTCCCGTGAATTTTGTGAATGCGTCTGGGTACCGTGTGGGGTGCGCGCGATTGTAGATGGCTAGACCCGTGCGTCCTGCAAGATGCTGCTCACTGAGACCCTTTCCTCCTTTTGCAATCACGACAACGGGGGCTCCGCACACCCAAAGTTTTTATACAGGAGTGGAAACCACGTGGGGATTTCCACCAACTGGACGCAAGGGATTATAGTAGTAGTCTCCAGGGCCACGACTCCACTGATGGAACAAGGTTTTATTATGGTAACACGCCACCACACCCCCACCCCCGGTTTGCGTTATTATGACTGATAGAGTGAAACATAATGTGATCATCCAACTCGAAGGTGTTTGAAGCACACTGTAGTTCAGCCTGTTTAAGGCTGTGCCACTGACTTCTGTGAGGTCACAGTTTCCACACTCATCTGTATTTATAGTCCCATAAATTAAATATAATAACATATTAAAACCCATACAGGAACCTTCCACTTTCTTTGAACAAGTCATGCACACGGGATGTGAGAAACTTTCAAATTCGTTATTTAAACTGAGTGTGTACAAAAAATAAAAACGACATCTAAAAACATGTTTCTTTAATCCCCAAACTGAATCTCTGAATCTGAATATGCTGAATGAACAAAAAAAAACGATAGAGCTGATACCAAATGACTTGATGACTGATTATAATGCAGAGTAACAATCACAGAGCGCCATCTACCGATATAAACCTCTCAGTACATGATGCAGCTGATAGATGGTCACATACACTATATTGCCAAAAGTATTTGCTCACCTGCCTTGACTCGCATATGAATTTAAGTGACATCCCATTCCTAATCCATAGGGTTCAGTATGACGTCGGTCCACCCTTTGCAGCTATAAGAGCTTCAACTCTTCTGGGAAGGCTGTCCACAAGGTTTAGGAGTGTGTTTATGGGAATTTTTGACCATTCTTCCAGAAGTGTATTTGTGAGGTCACACACTGATGTTGGATGAGAAGGCCTGGCTCTCAGTCTCTGCTCTAATTCATCCCAAAGGTGTTCTGTCAGGTTGAGGTCAGGACTCTGTGCAGACCAGTCAAGTTCATCCACACCAGACTCTGTCATCCATGTCTTTATGGACCTTGCTTTGTGCACTGGTGCACAGTCATGTTGGAAGAGGAAGGGGCCAGCTCCAAACTGTTCCCACAAAGTTGGGAGCATGGAATTGTCCAAAATGTCTTGGTATGCTGAAGCATTCAGAGTTCCTTTCACTGGAACTAAGGGGCCAAGCCCAGCTCCTGAAAAACAACCCCACACCATAATCCCCCCTCCACCAAACTTTACACTTGGCACAATGCAGTACGTGATTCATCACTCCAGAGAACGTGTCTCCACTGCTCTAGAGTCCAGTAGTGGCGTGCTTTACACCACTGCATCAGACGCTTTGCATTGCACTTGGTGATGTATGGTTTGGATGCAGCTGCTCGGCCATGGAAACCCATTCCATGAAGCTCTCTGTGCACTGTTCTTGAGTTAATCTGAAGGCCACATGAAGTTTGGAGGTCTGTAGTGATTGACTCTGCAGAAAGTTGGTGACCTCTTCGCACTATGTGCCTCAGCATCCACTGACCCCGCTCCATCAGTTTACGTGGTCTACCACTTCATGGCTGAGTTGCTGTCGTTCCCAAACACTTCCACGTTCTTATAATCCAGCTGACAGTTGACTGTGGAATATTTAGGAGTGAGGAAATTTCACGACTGGATTTGTTGCACAGGTGGCATCCTATCACAGTTCCACGCTGGAATTTACTGAGCTCCTGAGAGCGACCCATTCTTTCACAAATGTTTGTAAAAGCAGTCTGCATGCCTAGGTGATTGATTTTATACACCTGTGACCATGGAAGTGATTGGAACACCTGATTCTGATTATTTGGATGGGTGAGCAAATACTTTTGGCAATATAGTGTAATTTCTACTAGGCTACTGACCGCATAGTAACAACCAACCAGACCTGTGAATTATGTATGAAGCTTGTGTTATACACAAATAATAATACAATAATATGGAACACCGAAAAAACATGATGTACATATAATTTTATTATGTTATAGCGAGGAGGGAAGAGTGCATTTGTTGAGAGATAATTTCAGCTGTTGATTCATAAATTGTTGGTGTGTTAGTGAACATTTGTGTGGGATTGAGCCTAAACAAAAGTAAAACCACATGGTCACCCTCATCCTTTGCATAAGGTGAATAAAAGGTACGCCTATATGAAAGGTGTCATGAGTTACATATTTATGAATGAGTCATTTTAAATTAAAGGTGTTCTTGGTAGTGCTGTTCATTACATTTTTCGCCATGGATCATTGGAAGGCAGATGACAGCACTGGGTTAAGTTTTTGACTTATTGATCATTTTTAAAAATCCCTTGCTATCGACTACATGTTATCAAGCCTACCTTTAAATCTGAAGGCAATCTTTGCTCAAACTGATTTTCCCAGTTCAGAGAAATGTGATTTCTACTCAGTTGATCAGCTGGTCTTCTCACTCTCCAGAAGATCCTATGCCCATGAAAGACAGTGTTGAGCTCTGGCGCCATCCTGTGTAATTCTTTTATTATAGGCATCATTTCCAGCTCTACAGTATTTTGGTAGTCTCTAACAAATGTGGCTTGTGGAGAAAACAAATTATGTCTTTTAGATCAAATTAAAAGCAAACTGTCACCACAGTACAGCTAATATAAGGAACTACAGTATGTTGTATATAGCTAGTCAGCTGGTCTTTATCTCCACTGGCTTCCATCCTGTGTGGTTTCTCATTCTACTCAGCCATATCCCTATTAGTACTGTAAAATAAGCTCATTTTTTTTCTTTTTGCCTTACTTTGTTCAGCATTGAGCTACATTGCAACAACTCAGATCAAATATAACTTTGTGGTAAAAGTCTTGCCTATTGTGTTGGTCCTACTGTGGAGGACCAAAACTGCCAAAATGAAAAATAAAGAAAGAAAGAAAAGTAAAAATAAAAATAAATGCAAAAATAAAAAACACAATTCAAAAATTAAAAATGAATGTTGAAATAATACAAAAATAAATAATCAAAAGAGTTAAATGTCAATAAATAAATTGAAGCACTCTACTCATTTATTTCTTGCTGCAGACAATGTCAACATTAATGCAGAAGGAAATGTAATTCAAATGTGAATTTATTTTTTGTATTTAATTTTGTTGAATTTTATTTTCTACTTGTTTTTATTTTACTTTTATTTATTATTTTTTCTATCTTGGCAGTTTTGGTCCTCCATACTGCACAGGCTAGTTTCCAGTAAATAAGTAGCTCCCATCAGTAACTGCAAGAAAACTAGGATATGACTGATGTAGTTGACTGTATGTTAGATGACGTAGGTTTGTTCCAAAGCCAGACTGTTGGTGTGGGCTACTGTATCTGTGTTTTGTTTCAGGTTTGTTAATGATAAGGGCAACCAAAAGGAAAGAGTATTTTTCAGGGATTGGTACATCGCCCTGTCACACCACCACAAAAGTGAGGGAAACTGTTCTCATCCCAACTCATCACATACTGATGCCCTTGGCGGCACTTTCTAATGTGCTGGGTATGGTAGAAGGAAACATGTCATAAACTTAATGATTTCAAACAAATGGTTTTGTAGGATTAGGTAACACGCACACTTTTATGTTCAAAAAGGGAGACCAGCTTTTAAGGAGCCTTGTGTTGGATCTTGAAGCAGACAACATACTAAGACCAACTCTGACACCAGGAATCAAAGGGAAAGGGTGCTGACATGGTACAACCACTCATTATTGATGTGAAACATACAAATAAAAATTCTTGGCTCTTAACAGTAACTTTTGCTAAATTTGTCAGAGCATCACCTCGTGACGATAACAGGAAACATTATAGAGAGCTGGCTAACGTCATGTGATGTGATCAAACCTTTTGGTTCTGTGTTAGTTCCTTGTAAAATAGTTTCTGTGTTAGTTCCTTGTAAAGTACTCAATGTTTGCATGTTCTCCTCATGTCTGTGTGGGTTCTCTCCGGGTACTCTGTCTTCCTCCCACCATCCAAAAACATGCATGGGGATTAGGTTAATTGGCTAATTTAAATTGACCGTAGGTGTGAATGTGAGTGTGAGTGGTTGTCTGTCTCTATGTGTCCTGTGATGAACTGGAGACTTGTCCAGGGTGTACCCTGTCTTTCACCCTAAGACAGCTGGGATAGACTCCAGCCCCCCGCGACCCTATGAGGATAAGCAGTAGATAATGGATGGATGGATGTCTCATTAGATGTGGCGTAAAAAGACCATCATAGCAGCAGTCAAACAAGGTGGTGGTGGTGTGATGATCTGAGGCTGCTCTACTGCTCCCCTGGATGACCTGCTGTGACTGAAGGAGCCATGAGTTCTGCTCTCTAGCAGATAATCCTGAAGGAGAGGGTTCGGCCATCAGTTGGTGACCTCAAGCTGAAGCTCACATGGTTTCTGTAGCAGGACAACAACCCAAAACACACCAGCAGGTCAACTTCTGAATGGCTTAAAAAACAAAATGAAGGTTCTGGAGTGGTCTAGTTAAAGAATGGATTTGAATCTGGTTGAAATGCTGAGGCCTTAAAAAGGCTGTTCATGCTTGAGAACCCTCTAGTGTTGCTGAAGTAAAACAATTCTGCAAAGAAGAGTGGGCCAACATGTCTCCACAGAGATGTCAGAGGCTCATTACCAGTTCTGGAATACTCATTATTTCAGTTGTCAAGGGTGACCCAACCAGTTAGGTTAACAGATTTTTTTTTCATTCATAAAATCATTTAAAAACTACATTTTGTGTTTACTTGGGTTATTTTTGTCTGGTATTTAAATTTGATTGATGATATTAAACATTAAAGTGGGGAAAATATGCAAAAAAAAAAAAAAGAATTTAAGAAGAGAGCAGACAGTTTTTCACAGCACTATACTGTAAAATCCATTCATTTTTTAATTAACTAAAATGGCAATAATTTCCTGATGCAGATGGTCTCTGTAGTAGTAGCTAATGATTATAGATTATTACTTAAACTAAAAATATTTTCAGAATAGCATATTTGTGATTTTGTCATTTTGAAATGAAATTCACAGATCTCTGGTGCCATCATGTGTATGTTAGGATACATAGCAGGCATTACTATCAGCTCTGCTGTGAGTAAAAAAAAACAACACTGCAATGAATCTGACACACGTAGTGGGGCTAAAATAAGTTAGTAGTCGTAGACATAAATTAGTACTAATAGTATAGCTTTTTAGTGTCATAGCAGTACAGTTATTATAAGGGATATAATGTATCTGGGGTTGATATCACAATTTTACCAGCGTAATGTCTGTGTGCTGTATCTCTTTCAAAATACTTAGATGCTTGTTCAACACCACTGTAATAATTTTGTAGCTTTTCTTAACACCATACTTAATTTGAGTACTACAGAAAGGAGATGTACTGTATGTATGTGTCCACAACAACAAGAGTTCTTTTCTTTCTCACAGATTAACCCTTTAAACATACACAAAGTTGATGTGACAGTAACACTGATGTTTCTTTCTCATATGGAGAACATGCTTGTAAAGTCTGCTCTTCACACACTGCTACGAGTCAGTCAGAGTCATTTGCCATATGGAGATGGGACTGTGTCTGGTGCACGGTCGGCCCCCCAGCACCAGCAGCAGATCAGGCAGATGCTGGGCTACATCTTCATCCTCCTCGTCCAGTAGCTCGTCTTCTGAGCAGCTCCACTGCTTCCTGAAAGCCTTGTTTTCAAAGGTCAAACAGTTTCCAATCCTCTGAGCATCTTTCCTTATCAGGCCCTCTGTGCTGCTGTCCAGTTTAGCAGTTTGTATGAGTGTTTTGCTACCGTAGCATCTGTCTGGGCTGAACGTCTCCAGCTCTATAGCTCCCTCTGATCCTAGAAATGTGAGCTGAGCAGGGAAGCACTTGTTCTTGAAGGGCCTTAGTTTCCCAGCCAGCAGCCTGGGCTGGCGTCCTGAGCTGGAGCAGAGGCTGCTGGAGCTGGACTTGTAGCTGGGACCCAGACCAGTGCAGCAGTGGTGAATCTTGTCCGGGGGGCTGGAGCCTGGGAGCGAGGCAAGCTGCCCCCATGTCTGAGTGGTGAAGTCGTACCTCCACAGGCAGTTCTGTGGACAGCTCTGGCTCTCACCCCCTCCAAAGATAAGCATGCCGTCCTTGTAGGCCACAGCCGAATGGCCCATGAGCCTGGAGGGGCCGGAGCTGAGGACGACAAGCATAGGTGGCAGGATTAGCAGGAAGGAACATAGAACAATGTCTATTGTATGCCTTGTAAAAGAGGTGGGGTGGAAATCCTCAAACTGTACTGTTGTGGACAGTAGCTTCACATTTCTATGAGACCAGGTAGAGTGTGAAATGACCTTTATGCAACTGGAATCCAGCTACATTTGGCTGCATATCAATTATTATATGATTTTAGAAAGAATTAACACCACTTCATTAGTGAGTGTGAACCAATCAGTGTTTATCATATTAAAAATCACCATTTGTTAATGGTGAGCAACAGCAATTCATGCATTAAACGATCGTTAGTTGGGGCGGCACGGTGGTGTAGTGGTTAGCACTGTCGCCTCACAGCAAGAAGGTACCGGGTTTGAATCCCGGGCCCGGGACCTTTCTGTGTGGAGTTTGCATGTTCTCCCCGTGTCTGCGTGGGTTCTGTCCGGGTACTCCGGCTTCCTCCCACCATCCAAAAACATGCATGGGGATTAGGTTAATTGGCTAATTTAAATTGTGAATGTGAGTGTGGATTGTCTGTCTCTATGTGCCCTGCGATGAGGTGGCGACTTGTCCAGGGTGTACCCTGCCTTCCGCCCTAAGACAGCTGGGATAGGCTCCAGCCCCCCCGCGACCCTATGAGGATAAGCGGTGGATAATGGATGGATAGTTAAGCATTATTTATTATATGATTTGTAGGCCTGTAACGGTTCACGTTCTGAACCAAAGCGTTTCGGTACGCACCTGTTCAGTTCGGCACACAGCTGTCCTGAAACAGCACAGTACGTAGAGAAAAAAGGAACGAAAGACGCTGCTTGATGCAGAAATTTTAATCTCCACGAGTTCCACACGGACAAGGAGTGCACATTGACCCAGAATCACAGGTGCAGAAACACGTGACTCATAGGGAACATCAGCTCATTCATTGACGGCACACAGCTACTTTGTCTTAACCCCTTCACGCTTATTGTTGTCAATTTATGGTAGATAACACAACTTTTGATCCAAACTGCAGCAGAGAATAAATTTGCCATTAATGCTAGTTGTCGCTAATTTGCATCATGCCTAAATTTATATTTATTCTACTGGCTATATACAAATTAACAATCTGCACTTAATTTAGCAACAGTTTGAAAGCCAAAACACAAATATTTTCTTTATATAATTGTAAAGTAACTCAGGCATCAAAGGGATAAGTCATAAAAAATTATGACATTTATGATGTAAACCTGGAATGGACCGACTGAAGAAGATAACACTAATGTTTAGAATACATTTAGTTGAAGTAATATTTTATGTATTTTATTTTGTATCTGATCTATAGCAACGGGAATATATAGTTTCTATTTTTCTATATTCTGTTGTCTAAAACAATTGAGGAGAAAAAGTTTTAAGAAAGTCATAATAAATGAATGAAAGAAGTTTTGAGGGTTTTTCTTTCTTCCCATACCAAACCAAAAAAATGAACCACGGTTTTCAAAATCATTTACGATTTGTATTGTCTTCCTTTCTTTTGTTCAAGTTTTTTTCCCCATTTTTTTTAACAATAACAACTTTACAGCAGCATAAAATAATGTACAACTACAATTATTTAAAATCACCTGGCTAGCATGAGAGAAAATACATTTCAGGGTTTGTAATATCAGTACTGTCCTCAGCTGTGGACTCAAGGCTACACTCACTTGTTTCTGAGGGAGCTCCACATGTGGCTGGTGGAATTCCACTTCCAGAAATCTCTCTGCTCACGCAGGCCTTTCAAGCCCCCGAACAGGTACATACAGCTCTGGCTGGCTACAGCTGAGTGACTGTGTCTGGGACCTGGGCCTAATGAGCCCTGCTGAGAGCCATCCAGCAGGGACCAGGCCATGGTATCTGTAATGCATGTAAACACACACACATATATTAGCTGCTGTGTGTCAAAGCCAGTGACAGTTGTTTGATACATCACATGGAAATGAAGTCATCACATGGAAGAAGTCTCAGTTTACCTGCCAACTGAACTTTACACTGCACAAATTGCTGAAAACATGAATACAATATGTACCTGTAAGAGAACAACAATGAGGGGCCACTTCACAAAGAATGGACTGCGGCCACTGACGGCACCATAGACTGCACATCATGTGTAACCCAAGTAACCCAGAGATATTACAGTAATTACAGTCATTAAGTTTTACAGCTGACTGCAATTTGCCCCTTTTCTGTATTTTATTGCAATTATCCAAGTGGAGATGACAGAGAGAGAGAAAGATGGTGAGCTCCAGGTCCTGACTGACACAGTGCAGAGGCTTTCCACTAAACCCCACATCAAAAATGTCAACGTGACAGAGAGAAACACATTTGTGAAGGTTTGACAGCTGCAAAAGCGGCACAGACCTGTTGTGAAAACACCTGGTTGTGTCCATGAGGAGCTACTTGTTTTATATGAGAATAAAAGCAACACTAAACTCACCAAAGTTCAAACTCCAGAAGTCCTGCGAGGATCCTTTCATGTCCACAAAACCTCCATAAACCAGCATGGCAGAGCCAAGGACCACAGCACTGTGTCCCTTTCTGTTGTTTGGCATTTGGGTCTACACACACACACACACACACACACACACACACACACACACACAGACACACATTTTCATTTTTATATTGTATTCACAGCCATATCACAGTCATGTCACCACATTTCTCTTGTTTAGGCTCCAAGCATACAGATCTTCAGGGTGCACCTGAACACATCCTGCTGTGTTCAAGACCACCAGTTCAATAGCTCTGCCTCATTCAATGCCATGTAGTGCCTGCTCATAAATGCTGCTCCCACTTTAGCCACTACCACCGATACATTCAGTTTTAATCCAATATATTCACTCTGCAGTGACTTTGTAAAAATGTGTGTCAGTGATATTTTTAAACATTCACTGGGTATTTTAAGTTCATACAAACATTTCTGTGATGTTTCACATGAATGTGTCGAGGCAGCTGTTCAGCGACTGATTCCAAGGAAGCTGCTACTGAACTATAAAACGATAAAACTTCTTCTTTTATTGTCTTTGTTGTTATTTAAAGCGAAATTCAGACAGCAAGACTGTCTCTCTAAGCTCACATCCAAGCCTCTTCCCAGTTCACCCACTATCCTCTCGCTCCACCCTTATCACCTAAGCATCCAATCACAAGCTACTACCCTCCTTTCTCTTCCACCAATCAGTCATTGGCTGTCAAATTTAAAAGTGTTCTCCCTCTCTGCTGTCTTCTTGCTCTCATCCAGCTGAAACTCCAGCCCACCTCCACCCCTTCACCACCTTCTCAGGATACTGGCTGTCGTCGCTGGGTCCTTCAGTCAGCATCTCTCCTCTAGATCAGCGTAAAAAAATATTGTCCGCACAATAAATGCTATTGCACCTTTCATACAATTCTATATATATTAGCTGTTTTCATATGGAGTTGGACACTTTCATAAAATTCTACATGTATTAACTGTTGTTATATGTAGTGTTAATGTGTTGTCATTGTTGTTATTCTGTACACATGGCATCTATTGCAAGTCTGTCCATCCTGAAGAGGGATCCCTCCTCTGTTGCTCTTCCTGAGGTTTCTTCTGTTTCTTTTTCCCCGTTAAAAAGTTTGTTTTGGGGGAAGTTTTTCCTTGCTCAATTATGAGGGTTGTTTGTAAAGGACAGGGGGTGTCATATCCTGTACAGATCACAGAGCCCACAAGACAAATCAGGAATTTGTGATATTGGGCAATACAAATGAAATTGACTTGACATCTTCCAGCTGTCTTTTTTGTTCTTATTAATCTGTCCTGATTGACATGCTTTGTATTCTCTTCATGTGCTCTGCACTGAAAGCTGGTTTGTACCTGAGGGGAGCTTGTCTTTCCCTGGCACTGCATCCATCTCTGCTTTGCTGAAACACACACAACAAAGGAAAGGGTTATGGTCTGTTGGAAATGCAGACAAAAGTAGGTAAGGGAAACAAAAAAATCGAGCAAGAATGGGAAGAAATCTTTGCATACTTGTGTCCCTTCAACATGAAAAATGCCACGAAACAGCTACAAACGAAGATCAAAAAAGGAAGGTCTCAGAGGAAAATAGAGTTTCAATCTCCCCCCTGCTCTTGGGGGATCTCGTTGGGTCTCTGTCAATTATAGAGTGTGGTCGACCTGCTTTATATCAAAAGTGTCTTGAGATAACTTGTTATAACTGATGCTATACACTGAAAGCTGTCACTTGAGCTGTTTTTTATTATTTATCATTTATTTGCTCCATCATGTATGCAGTGTATCAGTAATTGCACACTCATGGTCATGTCATATTTCTTATCCAGTATGTTTGGTGAAGCAGGAACCATGTGCATGTTTGGATCCATTCAGAGTAATTTTAACATATCCTGACAGTTATTTATTGATTACACAAACAGTTTGTATTTGTACATGTAGTCAGACTTGTAGCATCTCTAGTGGTCAAACTGAATGAAACTTTCAGGATAAAATTCAGGCTCCAATGGACATATCCTGCAAGTTTTGTGATGACTGACTCAGCAGTCGTGGAAGATGGTGCCTGTTCAAAACTAGAACCCTAATTAAACTGAGAATTTTGATGTGATACTATTATTTTCCCACGTTATTTTCCACAGCTTCACAGCAACACACAAGAGCTGAGCTGAAATGAAGCAAGTACACATTAATCAGGTAATTAAAATAAATGAGTTTCACACAGTGAAAGCTTTGTGTATAAACACAGCATCAGACCAGCCTCCACAGGTCAATATTGCTGATACTGATCCTTGACATCCCTGAAAACTCTCTCCTATGTCTCATTTGTTTACATTGCTGTACAGTTGCTTAGGCCTGTCACGATAACAAATTTTGCTGGGCGATATACTGTCCCACAACTTATTGCACATAAGCAATATTATTGTCAGCATTATTCTGAGGTTCTTAAGAGGTTCTTTTTCTATGTGGCACATACTTGCTTGCTCATGACTTATAAATACATTCCCTTATGATGATATACATAACACATAACACTTCTTTTTTTCAGAATGCAGTGTTTATTGCCATTTCACATTTGATCTATAGCAGTTACACCCTCCATGTCATGTCTGAACAGGTGAGCCACATGTTTTAAATAAATCACTCCAAGACAAATCAAATTATCATACCAGTAAAATCATAGACGGCGTCTGGCTCAGCTGCATATTTAATGCAGGTTAATGTTAAAAATACATGCAGAGCGGTGTTTTCTGACACCACTGCGAAGTGGAGTCCGTGTGGTTATAAAATGGGAGTTTTGCGTGCACGGACCTCCACGGGTCTGCTCTACCTCCTTACGAGTATGAATTTTGGCCTTAATATCGGACCCTGGTATTTAAGTGGGGGGGTGGGGGTTTCCCAATGACGTTCCGTGGTGTGCGTCGGCTGTGTTTTTCCGCACCGAAAAATAGTTCCCGAAAGAAAATGAACAAGACAAGCCCTTTCCGTTGTGATCTGCACAGCCATTCACTAGAAGTAAATGTGCAGTACACGGAAAGTAATTGGGGGGGAAAATCGAGTACATTTATTCACTTTGGCCGAAATATTTCTGTGGGGTCATAGGAATGTAGTTATGGCGCGGAACCAACCTGCGGTCAGCTCTGATAGATTCGGACAATGGCTGGGTGGCCAGGAAAATGCTTTCACACACTTATTTAGGTCTCGGGACTGTGGGGAGACACTGAATTTGGCCTGGGGGTGGCGTATCCCTTTAAGAACAAGCATGAGGCTGAGAACAAGGAGTTTTCAAATGCTAGCACCAGCAGCACAAACAATGCACAATGCACAGAGTTACCAAAGCTCCACAATGCTGTGAAAAAGCACATACAAGGCCTGCTGCAGGACATACTGGCTTTCAGCTTCACAACTGATATCTGGAGCAGCAATGTCACTCCTATGTCCCTAATTAGTTTCACTGTGCATTGAATTGGGGAGGATTTCACACACAAAAACGGCATTCTTCACTCAAAGCAGTTTCAGGGTTCACATACTCCTGCCTGGAAGACGTCCAGCTCAAGTTCCTACGGCCGACAGCAAGGCTACAGCAAGACGTGCCAATGCCCTGGAACAGCACGTATTATTTGATGGGGTCTCTCACTGATCAGAAGCGGGCTCTGATGCTATATGGATCTGAATATGAACTCCTCGCCACCCTCTGCACTCATCAGTGCACCCTCCTGGAACACACTATGTCTGTCTTGTCCCCGTTTGAGGATTTAACCAAACAAGTGAGTTCCTCTGACATCCTGGCCTCAGATGTGATACCTGCTGTGACTGTGCTGCTCCGAGTTTTGACACAAGAAACAGAACAGGACCAAGGCATCAAAACCATGAAGGCAACCTTGACTGCAGCCGTGACGAAACGCTTCTCTGAAAGAAACCCACTCTACAGCATCTCAAGTGTACTCGGTCCGAGATAAAGTGTGTGTGTGTGAGTGAGACGGAGAGATGTCATTATTTACCTTCATATAGGTTAATAAAGTAAATTAATATTCATTTAAGTTATAGTATGTTGATTTAGGAAAGATGTTTTATTTTATTTATTTTATCTTATCAGCACATGCATAGATTGCCCAGGCTAAACTTGAAATGTTAAAAATGAAGTCTGTGTGGCAGTGATGTCATGTTTGTTCAGGGATTATGTGCTGAAAAAATAAAAAAATCATAATTTAAATTTGTTGTTATGGTATTATTATTTACTCATATCGGCCAGTACTCGTACTTGTTCTGCAAAAAAGTAGCAGCGGGACATCTACTATCGGGACTAATACTAACTGCATTATCAAGTACAAGACTGTCTGCTGTTAGATGACAACAACAACACACACACACACACACACACACTCACACACACACTCACACACACACACACACACAGGAACAACATACATAGACAGGAACCAACATGCTGTGGTATTTGTGGAGCAGGAAGCATGTCCTGCTAACGTGGAATAGCTCCAGGACATCTGAGATACAGTATTTAGTAAGTTTTAAAAGCTAAACATTTTCACAGGTTTCACAGGCAGTGATGAGCTAATACTGCTGAATATTTTCAGGTGTGGGACTGCAATCGACATGCAGCAACATGTTTTGTCTATCAAGTCTGAGCATTTGCAAACGACAGTGAAAGAAAGTTGCATCACATGTGCATCTCCACAGTGAAACTCACCAATGTCAAATACCCAGAGGGGACACCTCCACTTGGTGTATGCAGAGTCCAGCATGCCTCCAAACACGTAGAGGAAGCCCTGAAGAGATCACAGCTGTTGAACATACTCTCAAAGACACACCAATCTGTGACACGTTAGCAGAGACAGATGATCTATTTGCCTCTTATGCAGTCAAGTGATCTTGATGAGTTAGTACCTCATGAGCCACCATAGAATGTTCCTCTAGCTCTTCTGGTGCAGCTTCACTGGTGCAGTTTAACTCTGTCCACTCATTGCAAACTAAAATAATCATATGTTTGATTAGGCTAGTAATCCTACTTGCTGGTACAGTAAAGTGAACCATAGCTCTGCATGTAGCTCTTACCCACGCTGTACCTCCAGAAGTCACCCAGGCAGCTGTTATCTCTGCCTCCCAGGACGTACACATTCCCGTCATAGCTGCAGCAGGCGTGCTTGTAGCGGTCACTTGGGGACTGGATGCTCTGAGGGAGCTGAGTCCACAAGCAAGGACTATTTTGACTCATAGCTTGCACTGGAACATTTTCTGAAAGAGGCAACGTTCAAGGTTTAGAATAACTTCTCAAATCCTGTATGAAATCTGCAGCTCTTTCACTAGGTTTTATGGCAAATAGTGAAGGGTATATAAAGGTGGAGATTAAACAATATTTAAAGGAGATTTAAAAATACATATACAGTGCAACTCGTGCAAAAATGCAATATAGTGCAAAACCAACAATATGTGCAATACAACAATATTCAAAAACACTTAAAACGCATAAGAACACAGTAGGTTGCTAAGTAAGAGGCTACAAGTGTGCTGATAAAGGGACATACCTAATTATAAGCTATGTTATGTGTGTGTGTGTTTGGGGGGGAGTCTCAGGTGGATGACTTATAAAGTCTGATGGTGTTCCTCAAAATGTCTCTGGCAACACATTTCTGGCAGTTTGTCCAAGAAGATAAGTTGTAAATAGGCCTGTTATTCAGTTCATTTATATCTGTTTATTTGTTTAAAAATAGGAAAGAAATGTTTAAGTCAAGTCTAATGTTGCCTTGAACAAAAGAATGTAAGGTCATTCAGCGCTGCATTTCTCGGTATGGGGCAATACTAAACCTCAGATATATCGGTATCAGTATTGGAAGTGAAAAAAGTGGTTCAGTGCATCCCTAGAGGAAACCATTTCACAAGGTCAAGAAAACACCTGGGTCTACATTTTAAAAGTGGAGAAAAGCAGTGTCAAAGAGCTCTGTCAGTCATATTCACAAAACAGAAACATAGCACAAACAGAAAAGGTTAGGGTATGATCTCCACCTGGACGCACTATGCTCTGGGGTTCAACATGGACCAGCTGCACAGAACCACAGCTCAGCTCAGAGTTCTGTAAACCACTGTCATCCACACAGAAGGTGCTTCGTGACGTTATGGCTCTGAGACCAGGAACAGAAGGAAATGATGATCTGTGATACCTGATCTGATACCCTCTCCCCCACCTCTGCAGCCTCTCACACTGACATGGTAGGGACCAGGCATAATGAGCCACTGTGTGTTAGCAGCACAGTGCTAGTTGTTATGGCTGTCCAGAGCTACTGGTGTTCAGCTGGGACTGACTCAGAGACACCTGACTGCTGCTCAGGGGAGAAACAGGCTGCCACAGATAGACTGAGAGGCATGGCTCTGGAGAGACGTCTCTTGGCCAAAAATGTTCCTGTACAACAAGTCATGACTATCCAGTTTGTAGCTTTCACAAGATCACTGATGTTATAGAATAGATTTACATCACCTCTGACCTCACTCTAACATCCCTCCATTCAAAGCATGTGTAAAGGTTCCGCTTCATGTGTGTGTGTGTGTGTGTGTGTGTGTGTGTGCAATTATTTCAGACCTGTGAAAATGTGTAAAAAGCAACAGGTAGACAGAGAAAACAAGATTTAATTTCCCCTTTGGGATCAATAAACAAAGCATGCTGCTTCTTCGTCTTCTTTATAAAAACTCTAGAGAGTCATAAATTGTTTTTTAACCCTTAGATGCCCAAATTGGGTTAAAAATGACCCCAGCCATTGTTTTGTGATTTTTTATCATTTAGCCTAATTTTCCATGCATTCCTCAACTAGTTTGTCTTTGAGGTCATTTGGATTGTTATATTTTTTAAAGTAATTGCATTTTTTGTATTAGTACCACACTTACGTGGGGTCAAAAATGACCCCAAGCATTTTCTATGGAATTTCAAAGGTAAACACTAGGAACTGTTGATTTTTATCAATTTACTGTTGATCCACACATCTAATGCCAGCAGTCTCACCACCCTGATGTTTATTTTTACACAGACATAAGACACTAAAACTAGTGTGTGT
This sequence comes from Synanceia verrucosa, assembly GCA_029721515.1. NCBI lineage: Eukaryota > Metazoa > Chordata > Actinopteri > Perciformes > Synanceiidae > Synanceia > Synanceia verrucosa. The sequence goes on along the minus strand of CM056566.1, from coordinate 3,097,052 downwards.
CTGTGCATGTACTTGTGCAGCTACACGTTGATTTTGTTTTGTGTGTCAATCAAAAAACTTAGCTGATGTTCTCCTCCAGAGTATGTCTGCTAGAATTCCTTTGGACCTTGGAAGATGAAGAACCTCACTCAGGATCTGACATCACAGATGAAGAGGACCCAATAGAGGACCAAGACTAGTGTCTAACTGGAGTTGTCAGGCCACCTACAAAATGCAGGGTCTCATAGAAATCAACCCCTGCCCCATGAATAATATCGGACACAGAAGAGTCTTCTGATGAGGAAGAGGAAATGGATAAGCCTATTGTGTCCAACAAAATGAGCTGCAAGGACTCTTACTAGGCAGAGTTACCTCCCAGTCAGGGCAGAACACCAAGCCACAATAATGTGAGAAGCCGGCCGGGACCAACTCCCAGGCTTACCACCGTCTCACCAAAAGATGCATGGAGGCTGTTTATCACTGATAATATAATGGAAGAGGTGCTGACATGCACGAATATGGAGGGATGAGAGTAGCTGCAGGCAGAGAAAAAGAGTGGAATGATGTTAGCAAAGATGAACTCAGGCCTTCATTAGATTGACCTTGATTCTTGCAGGAAGTGAGAAGAGTCCAGCTGCAGCCTGGGTGTTCCCGTCATGACACAAGAGCGCCAAGGGTTTGTGTTTGCTGGGAGACAACCAGGGGAAGGAGTCAATAAGAATCTGGGTCCTGACATTGTCCGTCAGTTGTGCAGTGGATTTGGACACACAGGTCACAACATCACCACAGACAACTTTTTCTTGCAGAGCATCTCAAAGACCAGGGAGCTGAAAACACATGGGAGATAAAAATAGTGATCCATTTCTCCAACCAGACAAAAGGAGGTGTAGATATTGTGGACCAGATGGTTGGCAGATTCACCTGTAAGTGCCAAACACAGAGGTGGCCCATGCTGCTGTGGTACAACATGATTGATATTGCCACCTACTCCTTTTTCAAGGCTCAGCACCCAGAATTCTGTGCAGGTATCACTAACGCCCAGCGGTGCTTTTCGCCTTATATGAGAAGGCAACTGGAAAGAATCCAGTGCATACCAACCTACATCACTGCAGCAATGGAAAGGTATGGGATGACAAAAGTTGCAATCCAGCCACAGAAGAGGAAGAGGTGTAAGATGTGCCCAACAAACCAAGACCACAAAGCCAACAATACCTGTTGAAAATGCCCAGAGGGACACAAACACTCAGAGTTAACATTTTGATAGCTGTATTGATACCAAGTTTGTGTTGAAATGTAAACTAAGTAATTATCATGTAAAATATGAACTCATTCTCGTTTTGGGATCATTTTGTTGTTTACCATTTTATCTTTCTCAAAGCTGTTTTGTGATAAAATCTTAATAAAAAGTGATAAATGAACATTCTTTTGTTGATTAATAACAATAATCATCTTTAACCAAAATGAAAGAAAGTTTACAGCATAAAACTGTTAAAACTGTTTTTTGTCACATAGGCCTAATTTTTGCATCCATATTTATTCTTAGTCACTTTATAATCTTTTGGTTCTTATCTCCGCACTGCACTTATATGTTTTTATGTCATGCACCAGAATATAAAAGTAAATTTTCTTGTTTGTGCAAACTCACTTAGCAATAAACTTGTTTCTGATTCTGATTCTAATTGGGGTCATTTTTGATGCCACTCATGGAAGTGTGCGGGTATTGGTAGGTCATGCTAAGGGTTAATATTGCTCTGCTTACAAATGTTATCAATGTGACCTTTAACAACTCAACTGTAACTACAGCACAGTGATGAAATTCAATCCAGGCATCTGCTTTGAGTTGTGGCATTTAAACTTAAAAAAAAAGCCTTCACTGATTTTACGAGGACTGACTCATCGCTCAGAAAAAAGAAGCAGAAACATTCACTGAGAAAAGCGATGATTCACTTCACAACAACCTTTTACAGTAGTCATGATTATACTGTGTGTTTGTCAGTGTTTAACACTGTAGTTTTCCACACTGTCGGCACTGAGGAGATCCACTGAACTTTTCCATAAAGACGCACAAGCCATTCGCTGCTGTAATGTTAGTGTCCCCTCCACTGCATCTTATCTGTCACATGAGCAAACAGCTCTGAGGTCATGCCATTGTAGTAACACACCTAGCTTGGCCTTGTTCAAACACCTGATTGTTGCATGTATAAAGACTGCATCAGTAAAACAAACAAAACCCCAAAAAACACTTAATTGGATAGTATATTTTTTAATGTTCCACTGAAAATAAATACTGGCAAGATAAGGAAGGATTAAATATAATACAATATCAAACAGACCTCAGGCATAGAAGAGGGACTATAATTAAAAACATCAATTTAAAAATAACGAGTAATCGGATGTCTTATTTCTGGGTGAATTAAGGTTGACTCATGCTAATTGATTAAGTTTGTACAGGATCGTACAGGATTTTGCCAAATACGATGTTGCAACTCGGCGGGTGGTCTGTCCCAAAATCCACGTGCACATGGAGTTAGTTTATATCAGATAATGGTCAGTGACCTGGCTGACTCTGCTACGCTAGGTGGCGTCGTAGCCCTTTCAACAAGTGGTGTTAGAACTACTTCCGGTTGACGGCTACTTAATAACAACAACAATAAATAATAAACTCCCTCTCCTCGTCCATCCAAAAATGAGTTGTTGATTTCTTCGAAGCCATGGTATCGTTTGACTTTTCCGGCAACAACATTACTATTATGACGGCGTCTGCGCCTCCTTCCACTTCCGGGGGAAATTCCCGGCGGAAGCTCTTGAGCAGGAAGCAGGACATGAATATGATACGATGCCATTCCCAAAAGGCACAAAGCAGATTAAGAACGTCTTAAGCCAGGGGTTCCTATCAGATTTGCGAATTCAGTCCCTATGTGATCCTTAGCCTGTGCACATGAAATTTAGACATTTTCGATGCTTTTATTATATGATTAAGCTTGTTCATGTGCACGCAGTGAGTGTTTGCTCCCAGCGACTGATTATTTTATAATAAGTTAAAACTTCCTCACAGTGATTTTAGTCATTAATAAAGAAAAGGAATGAAAAACAGCAACCTTTCTAAATTGTGAATAAAATTTTTGAGGACCATGGTGGTGTAGTGGTTAGCACTGTCACCTCACAGCAAGTTGAGCCCTGTGTGGAGTTTGCATGTTCTCCTCATGTCTGTGTGGGTTCTCTCTGGTACTCCGGCTTCCTCCCACCATCCAAAAACATGCATGGGGATTAGGTTAATTGGCTAATTTAAATTGACCATAGGTGTGAATGTGAGTGTGAGTGGTTGTCTGTCTCTTTGTGTCCTGTGATGAACTGGAGACTTGTCCAGGGTGTACCCTGTCTTTCATCCTAAAGGCCAATTTATAGTACTCCGTAAAGTGCCGTACGTAGAGACGGAGAGCCCTCTCCGTCGCCGGAGAGCCTGACGGAGAGCCTCTCCGTCGTCTCCGGGCGCAGGAATTTTTTTTTAACTGTCCGTCAATCCGTCAAGGGAAGACGGAGACCACAAGGGCTGTGATTGGTCCTCTAGCTGCACCCTGCTGTGAAATGCAGCCACTCTCCCTACACGCAGACGGGGAAGTATATTCCAGCCTTCAGACAGGTCATCTCTGCAGCAGCGCGGACAGAACAGGAACTAAAGTATCGATTATCCTTGTGAAAGGCAAATCAAACACATTCAACCTGCTCAAAAAATCTATTTAATTCATTTAGTAATTATGGCTAGGGTATATTTACACAGAACATACCGAAAGTTGTTGGTTTGCGTTCGCTATTATCCGATTTTGTGTTGAAAAGAAAGAGGAAGAGGAGCTTTAAAGACTGAAAGCAATCAATGTGGTTCTCTTCTATCTCCCTCACAAATAATTAAATCAGAAAATAGTATTTTCTCCTGCTTTTATCAGCGATATTAAGGCGAATTGCTTCACTTTCCGAGGGGGTGCATTTCAGCGCAGGGCTGCACAATACGCATCATGACGGAGAAGTGCGAGGGCTCGAGGGGTCTCCGTAGCTACGGAGTCGGATGACGGATTACGCAGACGGAGAAGTATATTCCAGCCTTAAGACAGCTGGGATAGGCTCCAGGCCCCCCAAAGACCCTATGAGAGGATAGGCGGTAGATAATGGATGGATGGATGGATGGATTTTTGAGGACACAGTTTCTTTTGTTTTATTGGAATAAATTATATATTATACCACTTCTAACATTGTTTTCTATAAATATATAAAGTAGATAGCGTGTTAACAAAAATCTTCATGTCTTAATTATTACCATTCAATTGTAAGATGCATCGATTTTTCTGGTAGCTCAATATAGGCCTATTTCAGTAAACACCTGTTTTGATGTAAAACCAAGCACTTTATTGTACTGCATAAACATGATTGTGTACAATATGAAAATATTTTTTTTTTCTACCCTGATGATGATAATGTCACTGAGACATTTATAAAACTTTTAGTGAGTTTGCGTTATTATTTAACTTTTAACCACTGGGTTTCATCAGCACTGACATGTGTCAGTTCATTTAGATACCAGGTATCCCCTCATTTTATATTAAGTTACCTTTTTTGTGACATGATTCAGTCATGTTGTCTCAACGTTTCTGCTTTTATTTTGCATTAACTCTTTTCAGCCACTTTGTGTCCTGCCCTCCTGTTCTCCCACATCTGATGATTGTCTGCCTCGACCCTGATCGTTTTCAGCTATCATTCCCTTTTTGTGGCCTCAGTACTGTTAGATTACCTTTTTCCTCAGTAGAGTGATTTTCTGTTTTGTTTATCGTAAGCCTAAGATTGAGCGTTTTGTTTTCTAGCTTAGTTAATTATATACTTACCTTCATTCTGAAGTGTTTTTTTCTTTTGTGAGTTTTCTAGTCATAGGCTAGCCATTAGCTTCTAGTTTGTCAAAGTGTAGGTCTTTTTCTCCTTGCCAGCCAAGTGATCCTTTATTTTGAAAATTTGCATAGTTTACCTGAGTTCTTACACCAGGCTAATTAAATAAAAGATTGGTCAGATTTAAGTAGCTGCTGGGAAAGAGACACAAAGCGATGGGGCCACCAATCAGAAGGTCGGTGGTTCAATTCTTGCCTGTCCTTGAGCAAGATACGTAACGTCAAATTGTGCCTTGGTGTGTGAATGTTTCCTCTGATGGCCTCCCACCATCACTGTATGAATGTGTGTGAATGGGTAAATGTGATGCGCTTTATGTGGTCAGACGATTAGAAAGGAGCTATACAAGTCCAGTCCATTGACTTTAAACCTCCTCTTTGGCCTGCTTGTGTAGTGTTGCTCAATACTGCCTGTTTCTAAATGCAGGAAATGATGAAGTAAGGTTAGAAGTGCCAGTGATTGAAACAGGATGTGTTAATGTGAGCTGAAGCTTCAGATCAATCAGTGAAAACTCAACAGCAACAGATGAGCTGCTCATGATCCAGCGGCACGAGAAAGTGTGGTTAGGCTGTACAAACTAGTGCCTTCACTGTTCACTCTGACTACTTTAATGTTGTCAATTCTACGATAAAACTCTTTTTTTTTGCGTTTGCTGTGATAATAAACCGCCTTTACTTGGAATGTAATCCTTTAAAACTGAACAGCACCTCTTTCAGAAGTAGTGAATCTAACTTCACATTAACTTCATTTACGTTAGCTTACCGTTACTTGCGTTACATAGCCTACATGGAGTCTTTACGGTATCTTATATTAATGGAGCCAACCTACGACTTTCTATGGAAGAGACTTATTTTATCTGTATCATCAGTAATTACTCATCTTTATTGCGTGGCAAAGTGTGTTCGCATAGTCGTCGTTAGCTACTGTAACGGAAGGTAACCGTTAGCCGTTACCAACGTTAGTGAATGGAATAACAACCAGCAGGAGGAATACGACCCGTTAATTTACGGCTCAGTTTCCAGGGGAGCACCAGCGACATATGTTTAGGACTTTACTTGATACTTTACCTGTATCAGTCGTTCAGTACATAATGACTGTATAGTCTTCATACTGACAGCACAAGCGTTGTTATTAACCTTAATAACGGTAAAGTTGAAGGAGAGGAAATGAGGAGATGAACTTTCTTTAGAGCTTCTCAGCAGATAGTAACGTAATTCGAAGCACATAAGCCATAAAACAGCCCACTTGTCAGTGTCAGACTGATTTTATACTTATAAAACAGCGTGGCAGGTATTTCACTATGAAAAAACACATTGCTGTACAGAATAAATGGTTACTTACAGGTCGTTCCGAGGTCCAAGCTGCTCCTCACGGTCTGACTGTCTCTCTGAACGAGCTTGTGCTGCGTTCAGGGTCTCCTCGGAAACTACGCCTTCTACAATGGAAATTCCCGAAAACGTTTCCCAGATTATTTTATTATTTATGGCGTCGTTTTAGTATCAGTGTGAAGTATTTGTTGACTTATTTTGAAAAAAAATCTAATTCTAATCACATCAGATTTATTTCAATAGACGGGGAGGGGAAATTCACAAGCAATATATTGGGAAATAAATGTACAGACATCTCGACTAAAGTATGTACCACTAGAACTGAGGAGCTAGTTACATTTTTATTCACTGGCAATTAATAATGCTTTGCAAGTCAATCAGTCAAAAAATCAATCAATTTATATAGCACTTTTCATACAATAAAATTGTATGTGTTTTCTAAAAGTCCCCTTTCGCTAAGTTGGTACATAACCAGTTATAAATAGAGAAATAACTGTTAAAAGCTAAGGTAAAAGGGTATGTCTTTAGTTTGTTTTTCAAAATGTCCACACTAGGTGCTGCCCTCAGGTCCTCAGGAAGACTGTTCCACAAACGAGGGCCATATGAATAAAATGAGGACTCGCCGTGGGTTTTTGTTTTGTGAATTTGACTTTCATTCTTGTTTGTCGGCATCAGCTCACAGGAAATAACCACAGAAGTCCAGTGAAGCCTTTTATTTAGAAGGTGGAGTCGGAAGATATGATTTGATGTAACAAGCGTACTTACTTACAATATTTGTATTACAGATGACATGAATGGACTATACTTGGATTCTCTCAGCTGATCTGATTAGTGGCCTCACATAATTAGCAAAAGGGCTAAGAAAGAATAACAATTTACACTGTAATAATTATTGATGCGCATGTACTGCTTGGTATGCACAAATTATAGTAAATAGTAAAATGTATTTTCAAATATGATAAATCTTATTTCTGAAGAATGTGCTGATCATATAAGTTATATTTGCCCACTCATTAGCCATACAAACTGGGTAGAAGCTCCTTAATGTGAGACTCAGCTTGACAAATCTATCTTATTGAACAGGACATTTATTTACATCTATTTTTTTTTAATTTCAATACATTGATATTTTTGCCAATGTGCCAGTTTCTCATGTGAATAAGATATCTTTTGCTGAAAGACAAGTATAGTTTAGGCTACCGAACATGTTATTCACCCTAAAAGTAAGAGCTCAACTCAAGTAGCTGTACTGCTCTACTGATCTACTGAATAAGCTCAAATTGATAAAAAAAAAGAAAAAAAAAAAAGTAAATTAACAACAAGTTTCTGAATTGTTCTTACTATTTTGCAGACACTTTAAAAAGAAGTGTGCATTGTCACATCAAAAGGAAATAATATTTGAAGAAATGACTTGATTATACAGTCTATTATCTGCACAGCAGTCTAATTAGGCCATTAAGAGATAAGACAAACTATAAAACATGACCTCTCATCACAATGAGATAACTCAATTGAAACATGGCATCAAAATGCAGCCAAAAGCCAACATACAGTGTTTACTATATTCACTGTGGTATGAAGATTAGGAAATTCATATTTGTTTGGAAGTGTGACAATTTCCAGTATTTTCATCAGTAAGTGAATGCAGCTCTAGGGCACCAATCAGGAGGAGGAGCAGTGAGAGAATGAGAATGATCCTCCTCTTCCACCAAACAAATTCATAAGGAGCTACAAACAAAACACAGCTTCTAAAGTTTTATATAAAGTTATACAGCATATAAAAAATGGTCTTTATGACAGTATCCAAACCGGATCATATTGCTCTTTCTATTTTTATCTGTTATAAGAAAGGAAAACACCAAACTATTATGAACAGGAGAAAAAAGAACATGTATAGACCTGATAAATTAAATACAGAGCTATGAAGGCCTATTTGAGTGTTCATATTTTATTCCACACATATCTGTGGCAAATAAATAAATAAAATGTAGCCCACTTGCTAATATGTCACCACACATCAAACATACAGGCAAGTCATTGATGGCAGTGAATTCTATCCACGCAGAATGAAACACGCTATTCATTCACACCATAGATGTAGTAAATGATGTGTATTTCAAATGACAAAGATCTGTGAAATAACCACCACCTCTGCATTCCATGGTAGTGTCATGGAAAGTGTTAAAATACAAGTCACAACACTGTTTCAAGGTTTAATCAACCTTATTTCATCATCTTTATTGATCGGTATGTAACCAAATTTATTTTCACATTTTATTTATGATATTATTTTTTCTCCGCCACTCAGGATCCATTAGGTGGGAGGCCCAGAGGTCTGGATGGTCGTGTCGGGACCCGGGGGCAGGGCAGCTTGGCTGGACCCTTGGCAGGCGGTCCATCGGCCCAAGCACCCAGGACCAGGGCCGAGGACTGCGGCTTGGGAGTGTGGTCTCGGGACCGATGCAGTCAAGACTGCTGCGGCCTGTGAACATGGTCTTGGAGCCACAGCTGTGGAAACTGCTGCGGTTCAGTAACGTGGGCTTGGGACTGATGTGGCTCAGGAACGTGGTCTTGGGACTGAGGAGGCTCAGGAATGGGGTCTTGGAGCCGCTGCTGTGGAGACTGCTGCTTTGCAGGTTTGGGCTGCTCCTGCAGCCAGGGAACATGGGCTTTGGGCCACTGGGTAGAAGCTGCCGCGGCTCAGGTATGTGGACCGGAGGTGGCTGCTGTGGCTGTGGAACATTGTCTTTGGGCCGCTGTGGCTGCTGGCCGGACCGCCATCAGGGAATCTGGAACAGGAGTTGGCCAGACCACCATCAGGGAATGCTGGTGCTGGCTCAAGTGTGGAGTCAGCTTGACCTTCTGGTGCAGGCTCTGGCACTGGCTCTGCATTTCCCCAGGACCTTGAGGGACCTGGATGCCTCCGTGAACACTGTTTTCTTCTCGGGGCACCAACCCCAAGATATCATGAGGATATTGCCAGGCGTGAGCCCTCATAGCAGGTATAGTCTGTGTCATCTCCGTACGTAGGGTAAAGATACTTGGCCATGCAATGCCACAGTTCTACGGGGACATGGCCGACTCAGTCTGGTGGGAGTAGGCTGGGTTCTGTTCTGGTAAGATTGTACTGTTACACTGTGGTTTCGGTGAGAATCCAAATGCATGACTCGAGTCATGAAACTTCCAAGTAAAAGTCTTTATTATTGGTCAGGCAGGTGGACAAACAAGAACACGGGAATCCAATGACTAAAGAGCACCTCAGCTGATGGGGGAGAGAGTGCACCAGAGAAGACCTACTCTAACAAACTGATCTGGAAACAAAAAAAAAGGCCATAAAGGATAGAAAGCTTATTAAAGCAAAATAACTCCAGCAAGGAAACACAAAGAAACATTAAATAGGGCTCTGAGACAGTTAAAAAAAAAAAAAGAAAATCACCCTGTAACAGAGGCTATGAAAATTACAACTGAAAAGTACACCGTAAAAGAGGCGACCAAAACAACAACTGAAAAAAAAAATGCTAATGCTAAAAAATGCTATGAAACTTACAAAAGAAAAGAGTGAGGAAAAACTGGCAGCACAGGACAGGAATCACAGAGATGGTATAACTGGACTGGAACAGGAACACAATGGAGACTGGAGGCATGACGTGACCAGACAAGATGCGACAATCTCACCAAAGACAAAGGGGAGACAGAACTATTAAAGATGAGGTAATGGGACACAGGTGGAAACGATTAGGGCGGACAATCACACAGGCGGGAACACAGGAGGGCAGGACTTAATAAAGCTGAAACAAGAGGGAAAGCAATAAAACAGGAAATGACAAGACAGAAATAATAAACATAACTTAGCTTGCCAGACATGACAGACTTTACAGACTACCTCACAAACCGACCACAGTATGTGAGGGCACAGAGCTGTGAGTCAGACATGCTTCTCTGCAGCACCGGGGCTCCGCAGGGAACTGTCCTGGCTCCATTTCTGTTCACCCTCTACACCTCGGACTTCACCTACAGTTCCCCAACCTGCCACCTGCAGAAGTTCTCAGATGACTCTGCGATTATCGGTCTCATTACTGATGGAGATGATCGGGAGTACAGGGGACTGACGCAGGACTTTGTGGACTGGTGCCTGCAGAACCACCTCCAGCTCAACCCTGGGAAAACCAAGGAGCTGGTGGTGGACTTCTGTAGGAAACAACAATCTCCACCTGCATTGATGAACATCCAGGGTACGGACATAGAGAGGGTGACCACTTATAAGTACCTGGGTGTTCATCTGAACAATAAACTGGACTGGACAGACAACACGGATGCTCTGTTCAGGAAGGGGCAGAGCCGGCTCTTCCTGCTGAGGAGACTCAGGTCTTTTGGAGTTCAGGGGACACTCCTTAAGACCTTCTACGACTCTGTGGTGGCCTCAGCCATTTTCTATGGAGTAGCCTGCTGGTCAGGCAGCATCTCAGCCCGGGACAGAGAGAGACTGGACAGGCTGGTCAGGAGGGCCAGCTCTGTCCTGGGCTGCTCCCTGGACACTCTGGAGGAGGTGGGCAACAGGAGGATGCTAGCTAAGCTAACAGCTATGCTGGACAGACCCTCCCACCCCCTCCAGGGCACTCTGACAGCACTGGGCAGCTCCTTCAGCCAGAGACTGCTCCACCCTCGTTGTAGGAAGGAGAGGTTCCGCCGCTCGTTCCTACCTGCTGCTGTCAGACTGTTTAACCTTCATGTCTGCACTCTGGACTCTTAATTACTTAAACAGCACAGCCACTTTTTCACCTGCTACATCTGCCATTATGCCTATGCCTATGTACAGTATATGGATGTATATATATACTGATGTGCACATATATTGTGTGTATGTATGTATGTATGTATATGATATATATAGGTTTAGGCACTGATGGATGTATGCATATACCATCCTGTACTGTGTACAGTTTAATTTCTTATCCTGTACTGTTATACAGTTAAGTTTAAATTTAAATTTCTTACTTTTATAATTTTTTCTTAATATTTATATTGTGTGTGTGTGTTGATTTTCTTTGCAGTCTGTTCTGTCTTGCTGCTGTAAACTGAAAATTTCTCCATTGTGAGACAAATAAAGGTTTATCTTATCTTATCTTATCTAATGACAGTTAACAAGTTGTAGTCATTTCACTGATTTTGGTGAGATCAAACTGAAGGAGCCACTGCAGAGGAGTAAAAGAGCAACATGAGGCTGAAGAACCAAAGGTTCCAGGATCTGGAGATGTTTGTATCAAAAATGTTATTATATTATGATCTCATCAAAATCTGTGAAATGACCAACCACCACATTCCATGGTGGTGACTTGAAAGTGGTAAAGTATACAGTATGTGAGAACACGGTTTTGAAGTATCATCCTGATACCTGCTTGCTGTGAGGCAACAGTGCTAACCACTGCACCACCGTGCCACCCTTGTTTTGACGTATATTAAACCTTATTTCTTTGTATTTTTCACCTTTGATTTATAATATCAGCATTGAACTATGGGTTAGGTGTCATTTCGATGTAAAGAACCAGCTTTCATCTCAGAAACTGAACGAGCCCTTGTGTACGTACTTGTAAATGTATGTAGATGTATATTTTCTTTAATAACTGTTAACTCAGAAGAAGAACAGGTCGGGTCCACAGCAACTGCACCTGTAGTAACACTTTCTGTGTCATCAGCATTTTGGTAAGATTAGACTGAAGGGGCCACTGTAGAGGAGCTGAAGAGCTGCATGAGGCTGATGAGTCTCAGGTTGGAAGGAAGGGTGATAGGAAAGGGGGGAAGAGAGGAAAGGAAGGAAGAGAGAAAGGGATAAAAGAAGGAAGGAAGGTAGGAAGGTAGGAGGGGTGTTGCTTGAGCCCACTTTGCAGATGTTGACTCGCCAGTACAGATGTTGGCTCACCATTACAAATGTTGGCTCACACTACAGATGTTGACTCACACTACACACAGATGTTGCTCACACTACAGATGTTGACTCGCAAGTACAGATGTTGGCTCACACTTCAGATGTTGACTCGCAAGTACAGATGTTGGCTCACCACTACAGATGGTGGCTCACATTACAAATGTTGGCTCACACTACAGATGTTGGCTCACACTACAGATGTTGGCTCACACTTCAGATGTTGACTCACCACTACAGATGTTGGCTCACCACTACAGATGTTGACTCACACTATACATAGATGTTGCACACACTACAGATGTTTACTAACAGTACAGATGTTGACTCACATTACAGATGTTGGCTCACACTACAGATGTTGGCCCACCAGTACAGATGTTGACTCACCAGTACCAATGATGGCTAACCAATACAGATGTTGACTCACCAGTACAGATGTTGGCTCACACTACAGATGTTGGCTCACACTACAGTTGGCTCACACTACAGATGTTGACTCAGCACTACAGATGTTGAGTCACCACTACAAATGTTGACTCACTACAGATGTTGACTCACCACTATATACATTGAGTCACCACTACAAATGTTGACTCACACTACAGATGTTGGTTCACACGACAGATGTTGACTCACCAGTACAGATGTTGGTTCTCACTACAGATGTTGTTCACACTACAGATGTTGACTAACAGTACAGATGTTGACTCACACTACAGATGTTGATTCACACTACAGATGTTGACTCACAACTACAGATGGTCGCTCACACTACAGATGTTGACTCACACTACAGCTGTTGACTCACACTATACATAGATATTGCTCACACTACAGATGTTGACTAACAGTACAGATGTTGACTCACACTACAGATGTTGACTCACACTATACATAGATATTTCTCACACTACAGATGTTAACTAACAGTACAGATGTTGACTCACACTACAGATGTTGGTTCACACTACAGATGTTGACTCACACTACAGATGTTGGCTCACACTGCAGATGTTGACTAACAGTACAGATGTTGACTCACACTACAGCTGTTGACTCACACTGCAGCTGTTGACTCACACTATAGATGTTGGCTTACACTACAGATGTTGACTCACAACTACAGATGGTCGCTCACACTACAGATGTTGACTCACACTACAGCTGTTGACTCACACTATACATAGATATTGCTCACACTACAGATGTTGACTAACAGTACAGATGTTGACTCACACTACAGATGTTGACTCACACTATACATAGATATTTCTCACACTACAGATGTTAACTAACAGTACAGATGTTGACTCACACTACAGATGTTGGTTCACACTACAGATGTTGACTCACACTACAGATGTTGGCTCACACTGCAGATGTTGACTAACAGTACAGATGTTGACTCACACTACAGCTGTTGACTCACACTGCAGCTGTTGACTCACACTATAGATGTTGGCTCACACTACAGCTGTTGGCTCACCAGTACAGATGTTGGCTCACCAATACAGATGTTGACTCACCAGTACAGATGTTGGCTCACAACTACAGATGTTGACTCACAATACAGCTGTTGACTCACCACTACAGATGTTGGCTCACACTACAGATGTTGGCTCACACTACAGTTGGCTCACACTACAGATGTTGACTCACCACTACAGATGTTGAGTCACCACTACAAATGTTGACTCACTACAGATGTTGACTCACACTACAGATGTTGACTCACCACTATAGACGTTGAGTCACCACTACAAATGTTGACTCACACTACAGATGTTGACTCACACTACAGATGTTGACTCACCAGTACAGATGTTGGCTCTCACTACAGATGTTGGTTCACACTACAGATGTTGACTAACAGTACAGATGTTGACTCACACTACAGATGTTGACTCACCAGTACAGATGTTGGCTCTCACTACAGATGTTGGTTCACACTACAGATGTTGACTAACAGTACAGATGTTCATTCACACTACACATGTTGACTCACACTACAGATGCTGTCTCACTCTTCAGATGTTGGCTCACACTACAGATGTTGACTCACGACTACAGATGGTCGCTCACACCACAGATGTTGACTCACACTACAGATGTTGGTTCACACTACATATGTTGACTCACACTACAGATGTTGGCTCACACTGCAGATGTTGACTAACAGTACAGATGTTGACTCACACTACAGATGTTGGTTCACTACAGATGTTGACTCACACTACAGATGTTGGCTCACACCGCAGATGTTGACTCACACTACAGATGTTGGCTCACCAGTACAGATGTTGACTCACCACTACAGATGTTGATTCACACTGCAGATGTTGGTTCACACTACAGATGTTGACTCACACTACAGATGTTGGCTCACACTGCAGATGTTGACTCACACTACAGATGTTGGCTCAGTACAGATGTTGACTCACCACTACAGATGTTGACTCACCACTACAGATGTTGACTCACACTACAGCTGTTGGCTCACCAGTACAGATGTTGGCTCACCAGTACAGATGTTGACTCACACTGCAGATAGTGGCTCACACTACAAATGTTGACTCACACTGCACATGGTAGCTAACATTACAAATGTTGACTCACACAACAGATGTTGACTCGCCAGTACAGATGTCGGCTCACACTACAGGTGTTGACTCCTCAGTACAGATGTTGACTCACACTACAGATGTTGGCTCACCAGTACAGATGTTGGCTTACACTACAGATGTTGACTCACGACTACAGATGGTAGCTCACACTAGAGATGTTGACTCACACTACAGCTGTTGACTCACACTACAGATGTTGACTCACACTATACATAGATGTTGCTCACACTACAGACGTTTACTAACAGTACAGATGTTGACTCACTCTACAGATGTTGGCTCACACTACAAATGTTGGCCCACCAGTACAGATCTTGACTCACCAGTACCAATAATGGCTAACCAATACAGATGTTGACTCACCAGTACAGATGTTGGCTCACACTACAGTTGGCTCACACTACAGATGTTGACTCACCACTACAGATGTTGAGTCACCACTACAAATGTTGACTCACTACAGATGTTGACTCACACTACAGATGTTGACTCACCACTATAGACGTTGAGTCACCACTACAAATGTTGACTCACACTACAGATGTTGACTCACAATACAGCTGTTGACTCACCAGTACAGATGTTGGCTCACACTACAGATGTTGGCTCACACTTCAGATGTTGACTCACCACTACAGATGTTGGCTCACCACTACAGATGTTGACTCACACTATACATAGATGTTGCACACACTACAGATGTTTACTAACAGTACAGATGTTGACTCACACTACAGATGTTGGCTCACACTACAGATGTTGGCCCACCAGTACAGATGTTGACTCACCAGTACCAATGATGGCTAACCAATACAGATGTTGACTCACCAGTACAGATGTTGGCTCACACTACAGATGTTGGCTCACACTACAGTTGGCTCACACAACAGATGTTGACTCAGCACTACAGATGTTGAGTCACCACTACAAATGTTGACTCACTACAGATGTTGACTCACCACTATATACATTGAGTCACCACTACAAATGTTGACTCACACTACAGATGTTGGTTCACACTACAGATGTTGACTCACCAGTACAGATGTTGGTTCTCACTACAGATGTTGTTCACACTACAGATGTTGACTAACAGTACAGATGTTGACTCACACTACAGATGTTGATTCACACTACAGATGTTGACTCACAACTACAGATGGTCGCTCACACTACAGATGTTGACTCACACTACAGCTGTTGACTCACACTATACATAGATATTGCTCACACTACAGATGTTGACTAACTTAGTACAGATGTTGACTCACACTACAGATGTTGACTCACACTATACATAGATATTTCTCACACTACAGATGTTAACTAACAGTACAGATGTTGACTCACACTACAGATGTTGGTTCACACTACAGATGTTGACTCACACTACAGATGTTGGCTCACACTGCAGATGTTGACTAACAGTACAGATGTTGACTCACACTACAGCTGTTGACTCACACTGCAGCTGTTGACTCACACTATAGATGTTGGCTTACACTACAGATGTTGACTCACAACTACAGATGGTCGCTCACACTACAGATGTTGACTCACACTACAGCTGTTGACTCACACTATACATAGATATTGCTCACACTACAGATGTTGACTAACAGTACAGATGTTGACTCACACTACAGATGTTGACTCACACTATACATAGATATTTCTCACACTACAGATGTTAACTAACAGTACAGATGTTGACTCACACTACAGATGTTGGTTCACACTACAGATGTTGACTCACACTACAGATGTTGGCTCACACTGCAGATGTTGACTAACAGTACAGATGTTGACTCACACTACAGCTGTTGACTCACACTGCAGCTGTTGACTCACACTATAGATGTTGGCTCACACTACAGCTGTTGGCTCACCAGTACAGATGTTGGCTCACCAATACAGATGTTGACTCACCAGTACAGATGTTGACTCACCACTACAGATGTTGGCTCACACTACAGATGTTGGCTCACACTACAGTTGGCTCACACTACAGATGTTGACTCACCACTACAGATGTTGAGTCACCACTACAAATGTTGACTCACTACAGATGTTGACTCACACTACAGATGTTGACTCACCACTATAGACGTTGAGTCACCAGTACAGATGTTGCTCACAACTACAGATGTTGACTCACACTACAGATGTTGACTCACCAGTACAGATATTGGCTCTCACTACAGATGTTGGTTCACACTACAGATGTTGACTAACAGTACAGATGTTGACTCACACTACAGATGTTGACTCACCAGTACAGATGTTGGCTCTCACTACAGATGTTGGTTCACACTACAGATGTTGACTAACAGTACAGATGTTCATTCACACTACACATGTTGACTCACACTACAGATGCTGTCTCACTCTTCAGATGTTGGCTCACACTACAGATGTTGACTCACGACTACAGATGGTCGCTCACACCACAGATGTTGACTCACACTACAGATGTTGGTTCACACTACATATGTTGACTCACACTACAGATGTTGGCTCACACTGCAGATGTTGACTAACAGTACAGATGTTGACTCACACTACAGATGTTGGTTCACTACAGATGTTGACTCACACTACAGATGTTGGCTCACACCGCAGATGTTGACTCACACTACAGATGTTGGCTCACCAGTACAGATGTTGACTCACCACTACAGATGTTGATTCACACTGCAGATGTTGGTTCACACTACAGATGTTGACTCACACTACAGATGTTGGCTCACAC
This sequence comes from Synanceia verrucosa, assembly GCA_029721515.1. Lineage (NCBI taxonomy): Eukaryota > Metazoa > Chordata > Actinopteri > Perciformes > Synanceiidae > Synanceia > Synanceia verrucosa. The sequence continues at coordinate 3,079,520 of CM056566.1, read as the reverse complement.
TGCAGATGTTGACTCACACTACAGATGTTGGCTCACGAGTACAGATGTTGACTCACCACTACAGATGTTGACTCACCACTACAGATGTTGACTCACACTACAGCTGTTGGCTCACCAGTACAGATGTTGGCTCACCAGTACAGATGTTGACTCACACTGCAGATGGTGGCTCACACTACAAATGTTGACTCACACTGCACATGGTGGCTAACATTACAAATGTTGACTCACACAACAGATGTTGACTCGCCAGTACAGATGTCGGCTCACACTACAGGTGTTGACTCCTCAGTACAGATGTTGACTCACACTACAGATGTTGGCTCACCAGTACAGATGTTGGCTTACACTACAGATGTTGACTCACGACTACAGATGGTAGCTCACACTAGAGATGTTGACTCACACTACAGCTGTTGACTCACACTACAGATGTTGACTCACACTATACATAGATGTTGCTCACACTACAGACGTTTACTAACAGTACAGATGTTGACTCACTCTACAGATGTTGGCTCACACTACAAATGTTGGCCCACCAGTACAGATCTTGACTCACCAGTACCAATAATGGCTAACCAATACAGATGTTGACTCACCAGTACAGATGTTGGCTCACACTACAGTTGGCTCACACTACAGATGTTGACTCACCACTACAGATGTTGAGTCACCACTACAAATGTTGACTCACTACAGATGTTGACTCACACTACAGATGTTGACTCACCACTATAGACGTTGAGTCACCACTACAAATGTTGACTCACACTACAGATGTTGACTCACAATACAGCTGTTGACTCACCAGTACAGATGTTGACTCACACTGCAGATGTTGGCTCACACTACAAATGTTGACTCACACTACAGATGTTGACTCGCCAGTACAGATGTCGGCTCACACTATAGGTGTTGACTCCTCATGACAGATGTTAACTCACACTACAGCCGTTGACTCACACCGCAGATGTTGACTCACACTACAGCTGTTGACTGACCAGTACAAATGTTGGCTAACCAATACAGATGTTGACTCACCAGTACAGATGCTGACTCACCAGTACAGATGTTGACTCACACTGCAGCTGTTGGCTCACACTACAGATGTTGGCTCACACTACAGTTGGCTCACACTACAGATATTGACTCACCACTACAGATGTTGAGTCACCACTACAAATGTTGACTCACTACAGATGTTGACTCACCACTATATACATTGAGTCACCACTGCAAATGTTGACTCACATTACAGATGTTGGTTCACACTACAGATGTTGACTCACCAGTACAGATGTTGGCTCTCACTACAGATGTTGTTCACACTACAGATGTTGACTAACAGTACAGATGTTGACTCACACTACAGATGTTGATTCACACTACAGATGTTGACTCACACTACAGATGTTGGCTTACACTACAGATGTTGACTCACAACTACAGATGGTCGCTCACACTACAGATGTTGACTCACACTACAGCTGTTGACTCACACTATACATAAATATTGCTCACACTACAGATGTTGACTAACAGTACAGATGTTGACTCACACTACAGATGTTGACTCACACTATACATAGATATTTCTCACACTACAGATGTTAACTAACAGTACAGATGTTGACTCACACTACAGATGTTGGTTCACACTACAGATGTTGACTCACACTACAGATGTTGGCTCACACTGCAGATGTTGACTAACAGTACAGATGTTGACTCACACTACAGCTGTTGACTCACACTGCAGCTGTTGACTCACACTATAGATGTTGGCTCACACTACAGCTGTTGGCTCACCAGTACAGATGTTGGCTCACCATTACAGATGTTGACTCACCAGTACAGATGTTGGCTCACAACTACAGATGTTGACTCACAATACAGCTGTTGACTCACCACTACAGATGTTGGCTCACACTACAGATGTTGGCTCACACTACAGTTGGCTCACACTACAGATGTTGACTCACCACTACAGATGTTGAGTCACCACTACAAATGTTGACTCACTACAGATGTTGACTCACACTACAGATGTTGACTCACCACTATAGACGTTGAGTCACCACTACAAATGTTGACTCACACTACAGATGTTGACTCACACTACAGATGTTGACTCACCAGTACAGATGTTGGCTCTCACTACAGATGTTGGTTCACACTACAGATGTTGACTAACAGTACAGATGTTGACTCACACTACAGATGTTGACTCACCAGTACAGATGTTGGCTCTCACTACAGATGTTGGTTCACACTACAGATGTTGACTAACAGTACAGATGTTCATTCACACTACACATGTTGACTCACACTACAGATGCTGTCTCACTCTTCAGATGTTGGCTCACACTACAGATGTTGACTCACGACTACAGATGGTCGCTCACACCACAGATGTTGACTCACACTACAGCTGTTGACTCACACTACAGATGTTGACTCACACTATACATAGATATTGCTCACACTACAGATGTTGACTAACAGTACAGATGTTGACTCACACTACAGATGTTGGTTCACACTACATATGTTGACTCACACTACAGATGTTGGCTCACTGCAGATGTTGACTAACAATACAGATGTTGGTTCACACTACAGATGTTGACTCACACTACAGATGTTGGCTCACACCGCAGATGTTGACTCACACTACAGATGTTGGCTCACCAGTACAGATGTTGACTCACCACTACAGATGTTGATTCACACTGCAGATGTTGGTTCACACTACAGATGCTGACTCACCAGTACAGATGTTGACTCACACTGCAGCTGTTGGCTCACACTACAGATGGCTCACACTACAGATGTTGACTCACCACTACAGATGTTGAGTCACCACTACAGATGTTGAGTCACCACTACAAATGTTGACTCACTGCAGATGTTGACTCACACTACAGATGTTGACTCACCACTACAGATGTTGAGTCACCACTACAAATGTTGACTCACTACAGATGTTGACTCACACTACAGATGTTGACTCACACTACAGTTGGCTCACACTACAGATGTTGACTCACCACTACAGATGTTGAGTCACCACTACAAATGTTGACTCACTACAGATGTTGACTCACACTACAGATGTTGACTCACCACTATAGATGTTGAGTCACCACTACAAATGTTGACTCACACTACAGATGTTGACTCACAATACAGCTGTTGACTCACCAGTACAGATGTTGACTCACACTGCAGATGTTGGCTCACACTACAGATGTTGACTCGCCAGTACAGATGTCGGCTCACACTATAGGTGTTGACTCCTCAGTACAGACGTTAACTCACACTACAGCCGTTGACTCACACCGCAGATGTTGACTCACACTACAGCTGTTGACTCACCAGTACAAATGTTGGCTAACCAATACAGATGTTGACTCACCAGTACAGATGCTGACTCACCAGTACAGATGTTGACTCACACTGCAGCTGTTGGCTCACACTACAGATGTTGGCTCACACTACAGTTGGCTCACACTACATATGTTGACTCACCACTACAGATGTTGAGTCACCACTACAAATGTTGACTCACTACAGATGTTGACTCACACTACAGATGTTGACTCACCACTACAGACGTTGAGTCACCACTACAAATGTTGACTCACACTACAGATGTTGACTCACACTACAGATGGTGACTCACCAGTACAGATGTTGGCTCTCACTACAGATGTTGGCTCACCAGTACAGATGTTGGCTCACCAATACAGATGTTGACTCACTGGTACAGATATTGGCTCACAACTACAGATGTTGACTCACCAGTACAGATGTTGACTCACACTACAAATGTTGGCTCACACTGAAGATATTGCCTCACCACGACAGATGGTGGCTCACACAACAGATGTCGGCTCACCAGTACAGATGTTGACCCACACTTCAGATGTTGACTCACCAGTACTGGTGTTGGCTCGCCACTACAGATGTTAACTCACACTGCAGATGTTGATTCACACTACAGATGTTGACTCGCCAGTACAGATGTTTGTCTTACATTACAGATGTTGACTCACCACTACAGATGTTGACTCACACTACAACTGTTGACTCACACTGCAGATGGTGGCTCACACTACAAATGTTGACTCACACTACAGATGTTGACTCGCCAGTACAGATGTCGGCTCACACTACAGGTGTTGACTCCTCAGTACAGATGTTGACTCACACTACAGCCGTTGACTCACACTGCAGATGTTGGCTCACAATACAGATGTTGACTCACCACTACAGATGCTGACTCACACTACAGCTGCTGACTCACACTACAGCTGTTGGCTCACCAGTACAGATGTTGACTCAGACTACAGATGTTGACTCACACTACAGCTGTTGACTCACACTACAGATGTTGACTCACAATGCAGCTGTTGACTCACCAGTACAGATGTTGACTCACATTGCAGATGGTGGCTCACACTACAGATGTTGACTCACACTACAGCTGTTGACTCACACTACAGCCGTTGACTCACACTACAGCTGTTGACTCACACTACAGATGATGACTTACACTACAGCTGTTGGCTCACCAGTACAGATGTTGACTCACACTGCAGATGGTGGCTCACACTACAAATGTTGACTCACACTGCAGATGGTGGCTCACACTACAAATGTTGACTCACACTACAGATGTTGACTCGCCAGTACAGATGTCGGCTCACACTATAGGTGTTGACTCCTCAGTGCAGATGTTGACTCACACTACAGCCGTTGACTCACACTGCAGATGTTGACTCACACTACAGCTGTTGACTCACACTACAGATGTTGACTCACTACAGATGTCGGCTCACCAGTACAGATGTTGGCTCACAACTACAGATGTTGACTTACAATACAGCTGTTGACTCACCAGTACAGATGTTGACTCACACTGCAGATGGTGACTCACCAGTACAGATGTTGGCTCACCAATACAGATGTTGACTCACCAGTACAGATGTTGACTCACACTACAGATGTTGACTCGCCAGTACAGATGTCGGCTCACACTACAGCCGTTGACTCACACTGCAGATGTTGGCTCACACTACAGATGTTGACTCACACTACCGCTGTTGACTCACACTAAAGCCGTTGACTCACACTACAGCTGTTGACTCACACTACAGCTGTTGACTCACACTACAGCTGTTGGCTCACCAGTACAGATGTTGACTCAGACTACAGATGTTGACTCACACTACAGCTGTTGACTCACACTACAAATGTTGACTCACACTACAGCTGTTGACTCACCAGTACAGATGTTGACTCACACTGCAGATGGTGGCTCACACTACAAATGTTGACTCACACTGCAGATGGTGGCTCACACTACAAATGTTGACTCACACTACAGATGTTGACTCGCCAGTACAGATGTCGGCTCACACTATAGGTGTTGACTCCTCAGTGCAGATGTTGACTCACACTACAGCCGTTGACTCACACTGCAGATGTTGACTCACACTACAGCTGTTGACTCACACTACAGATGTTGACTCACTACAGATGTCGGCTCACCAGTACAGATGTTGCTCACAACTACAGATGTTGACTCACAATACAGCTGTTGACTCACCAGTACAGATGTTGACTCACACTGCAGATGGTGGCTCACACTACAAATGTTGACTCACACTACAGATGTTGACTCGCCAGTACAGATGTCGGCTCACACTACAGGTGTTGACTCCTCAGTACAGATGTTGACTCACGCTGCAGCCGTTGACTCACACTGCAGATGTTGACTCACACTACAGATGTTGACTCACACTACAGCTGTTGACTCACACTACAGATGTTGACTCACACTACAGATGTTGACTCACACTACAGATGTTGACTCACACTACAGATGTTGACTCGCCAGTACAGATGTCGGCTCACACTACAGGTGTTGACTCCTCAGTACAGATGTTGACTCACGCTGCAGCCGTTGATTCACACTGCAGATGTTGGCTCACACTACAGATGTTGGCTCACACTACAGATGTTGACTCACACTACAGCTGTTGACTCACACTACAGCCGTTGACTCACACTACAGCTGTTGACTCACACTACAGATGTTGACTCACACTACAGCTTTTGGCTCACCAGTACAGATGTTGACTCACACTGCAGATGGTGGCTCACACTACAAATGTTGACTCACACTACAGATGTTGACTTGCTAGTACAGATGTCGGCTCACACTATAGGTGTTGACTCCTCAGTGCAGATGTTGACTCACACTACTGCCGTTGACTCACACTGCAGATGTTGACTCACACTACAGCTGTTGACTCACACTACAGATGTTGACTCACACGACAGATGTTGGCTCACCAGTACAGATGTTGACTCACACTACAAATGTTGACTCACACTGCAGATGTTGACTCACACTACAGCTGTTGACTCACCACTACAGAGGTTGACTCGATGTGGTGCCTCACACGTGTGAGGCACCACACGTGTGAGGCACCACATCGGGGCGCCACAGTTCTGTGACAGTGGTCAGTGTTTTGCTGGCACAGCTCAGACTTTGGACAACTGTAAGATTCTACTGTATGTGATGAGTTTATGGTTGAAAGCAAATGTGTTCCCGACCTTGTACTGGGACCATGTAGATTGTAAATGTTAACATTTTAGTATTTTATGATGAGAGGTGACAATCTACACATGTCATTTTTTTCAGAGGGGCATGGATCATCATCATATATCATCATTATCATATACAGCATTTTAGAAAAAAAGCCCATCTCCTGATTTCTCTAAATAAACACATGCACACAACATAAATATTACATTTTTCTCATTCTCATATCGCTCAAGTTGTCTTTTTTTTATACGCTGAATTAATTTGTTGTTTTCTTGGCATGTGCATGTATGTTGGTGCGTGTGAAAACGTGTGCACCAGTCCAGTTTGCACAGTAACCATATGCACATCGTTGCTCAAATGATAAAAGGATTTAAAGTTGTGAGAGTGTGTTAAGCGATCTCACTGAGAATCAGTAGACAACTCTATTCTTTCACACATTCCAAAACATGTGATTTGCTTGAATGATTGAGAAATTGAAATTGGTTAAGAACAACAAACTAATTGTTCAGACATTTGAAGTCATTGTTTTGACACACATAATTCTCATTCAAGAATTAAGCCTAAGTTGATGTGTCAATAAGCCTACTAATATATTACTGTGTGTGGGCAAGTGCTACATGAAATAGTATGAAAAAAAAATCCTGGAAAATGTCCTAACTATGATTCGAAGCAGTGCTTTGGGTCAGTTAATGCCTTCTGCATGCAGACATGAAATGAATGTGACAATTGCATATCAGAGGATGTTTAATGATTGAGAAAAAAACTGCAATATGTTTATTGAGTTAAAACAGTATTGATATCCCCATCAAAACATCAATTATTACAAAATAGGCAATAGAAACATTAACGTTTTTTGATAAAAAACAATTTCAGAGGGCACATTTTGCAAACATAATAGGAAAGCAAAGAGGGTTACACAATGCAGAAGACTAATAAATTACTGTCGTTCTGAATATGTTTCATAAATATATCTCCAAAATCACACCTCACTTTCTTCTATTTATCCACTATAAATGAAGCTGAAAGAAGAACTAAAAGAGCGGCGAGGAAGCAGGAAGCTGGTCTGTTGTCACCACTCATTCCACCTGCTACATCAGAACAGAAAATATTTTTTTCTTTTCCTTTCCTTATTTTATATTATTTTATTTTATTGTTATATTTAATAGACTTTGCTGCAAGACTAAAATATGCATAATCTCATAAAGGTTGACACCCTTTTGTGGTGTTTAACAATGAGAACAAATGCAGACAAAGGGGGAAAAAAGAATAGAAAATAATGACAACAAAAAGTACATGAACATTTTTTTAAAAGCATACAAGCGTTACACTCTGCTAGACTGTGACACAACGTTGTGTCTTATCAGATAATGTCCAAAATATAATACAGTCAACATCTGCAGGTGGGCATATGGTTAATCAACATATACAGCAATAAATAGTTTGAATTATTGATAAAGAAGACACAAGTGAATGAAGGAACAACAGGCTTTCTCACAGAACGAACTGCGTAAAGTTGTTTCAAATGAAAATAGATGAATCAATAAACTGTTGGCCACAGTGGGGAACACATCTGTGGTAGAACAGGACCTGCAGTGCACACCTCCAGCCTGCAGAGCGCAGTGTGTGTTCACAGCGCTGACTCATGGCTGCTGTCTTCAGTAGTGCTGGATGTTCATACTTATAGTCCAAAGTCTGTGATTTGCAGGTGTGTCGTTTCACAGCTGGGTGATCTTTTTGACGTCCCTGCTCTTCTCTTCGCTGTTGCCATTGTCATCTAACTCAAAAGCACTATTGTCCACTGCGGCTCTCCTCTTCTTTGCTGCTTCACTGTCGTCAGTTTCCAGGGATGGAGCCTCACTATCTGCATCAGCTGAGTCTTTAACACATGACCTTTTATATGCCTGGTAGCCTGTAGAGGAAATAAACACACTGATCAGTCCTTTAAAGCATCATTGAGATAAGCTGGGCTTCGGTGAGCGAGCGTTTCTCCATTGTGTTGTTCTCGTGCTGCCAGTTATTTATTTGGGGAAACAAGAAACCTCATATGAAAATGCAATAGCTGAGTGCAGTGACTTGTTGGCTTGTTGTCAGCGCAGTCACCAGCAATGTTGGCATTGTACCAAAGATACTCTATAAAAAACATGACACATTTCAAGCTCCACCAGTTGTTTGAAATGGTTGTCTTTCCTTGCCCTAAGTCGTTGTGGCGTGTTCCTCATTGAAGTGTTGTTAAGTGTTGTTGTTGTTGTGGATGGGTGAAAGCAGATTATATTTGCATAATGCATTTATGTTTTCTTTTTGGTAAGATCAGATACTTACAGAGCTTACAGACACATTTAGCATCACCAGGATTAGATGAATTAAGTTGAATAACAGGGAAGAAGTCTTTTCTTGATCAACCAGCACATGCTGCCCTAAATATTCCTTAAATGTGCTTCCATACCTGTCGCAAGACAATAATCAATATGACATTATGCAGCTTGTCTAATTATATCTATAATTGACATTTCTGACGCAAAAATGTTTCATAAATGAAATGCAGTGTCAATGTTGGTTAAGATTTGTGGTCAAATAATAAATAAAATATAATGTAGCAACTGTAACAATACAACAAAACCACCATAGAGCTAGGATCAGGAGAGAATATCATGTGCAGTCTTGTGCCAAAATGAGCTTTTTCTGGTCGTGCATGTGGTTTCTCAACTCCAACTCCTGTCTCGCCTCTGAAGTTGCTAATCTGAGTGTAAACAATGAGCAGGCTCAGAGACAAGGAAGATTAGGCACTGATATCAGCAGGCTATACTGGACCCTCCAAAATATAGCTAGCTTCCCCCACCACTAAGAGGCTTCTCTGCTGTCAGACCGATAACTGATGGTTCCAAGATCACTGTGTATGTTTCCTCATTCTACTCTTTATTTCTCACCTCCCACTGCCAGGATTGTCATCGCTAGCTGGAAGATGCTGTAGATGAGGGGGAATGCAAACATGATCTCCAGGTCAGCAGGGCTGAAGGACAGCTGGACAATGGTACTGCACAGCTGGGAGTTCTGGAAGCCCGTCTCCAACGCAATGGTTCGACATCTGAACAAAGCAGGGCATGATAAACATCATCATAAGTGCATGTGTTTGCTGATGCAGGAATAATATCATGATTTATAAAAAAAACAATTGAACTATAATATATTGTACCTTCCTGCAAGTTAAAATGTAAATCAAGCTATCAAGATACAGGCTGGATGTAACAAGATTCTTGAATGTAATCATCAGCAGAAGGCTGTCACCCTACCTGTACCAGGGTTGACCCACAAAGCGAGCAAAGCAGAACCCCAGGCTGAAACCAATGAAGGGGTAGATAGTTCCAATAATCCACAGGGAGGGAGCAATGGTCCAGGAAGACTGGTAGAGAACTCCTCCGACCACAGCGATGATGACAATGAGACTAATGCCTGCAATGGACCCTATCTGTGCACAGCAGACACATTTTCCATTGTTTCAAGCCATGTTGCTCAAATATCAGACAAACAAAATATTTCAGTGATATTTAAATGTCACATTCACATGGAGTCCTACCTTGAGGATCTTTTTTGCCTTTTGGGGCCACCTGCGTTTAATATACATTCCCAGTGCAACTGGGACCAGAAGGGCCACTAGGGTGATACCTGAGGAAACCACACACATCTTAGAAAGACTGTCTGCTATTCTTAAAGATATCTGCTGTTTTTCTTTCTGTGCTATAGTAATCAACCATGAGTCCCCTACTCACCGATACTGTCGTATGGGATCTGGATGGTGCTGGAAGAAGTCCAGGTGGAGGTGTAAATGAAAAGACAGAGAGGCATCATTCCCATGGCCAAGATAGAGGAACAGGCTGTCATACTGATACTGAGGAGGGAGATATGGACAACATGGAGTTTTTGGCAAACACACTTCAACAAGATGTTTTAATAATAAGGAGATGGCATGGGACAGTTAAAAACTGAACTGATGCTGTGCCAGTCTCTGAGGGAATTGGTCATGGTGCTGCTTGTGGCCCAATCATTAGCACATACTGTTCACAGTATGCTACCTTATGAGGACACAAAAAGGAGGATGGTTCCCACTTGTACCCTGATAGCCTCATTAGCAAATTGCAAATGTTTCACCTGCATTGTCTAAATGGACTCCTGTTGGGTGTATAAGGCCATATTGACTGAGCAGCCATTCTCTAACTATTACTAGTGTTTAGAGTGCATAAAATCAACATACATAATAATCAGGACTGAGTATTGGATAGAATATGGTGTTATGATATGTACTGTGATACAGGGGTTCCAATTCAATATATTGTGATCTATGGTGACACTGTAAGCATGCAATATATGGTGATTTTTTAAATACAATTTTAGGGATACTGTCATAATATAAACAACACTCCACCATGCTCGCATACAAAAGAAGAGCAGTGGGATCTGTATTTGCATTCATTGTAGTCCCTGTAACATCCAACATCACAGCATTACTTTCTGCATCGGAGCCACTGTCAGCCTCAGATCTTTGTGTCTTTGAACTTAAATTTGACCCGGTAATTTTGAAGAATCAACACAGTATCATAAAACATAATATTGCAACATTTCAATTTGTGGTCAGTGAAAAAGCAGCTATGGCATTGGTTGTCTAGTTTATGCTGCTATATAATGAGAGAATACCCTACTACATGACATGGTTATACTGTACACTGTGTTGTCTTTTCCTTATAAAGTGAAATCAAAAAATAGATTCTCTTCAAACAACACACAAAAAAACAACAATATCCACTGCAGCTGCCAATAACCAGTCAGCCCAGCTGGTCTTTTACCTTAAGTCCATGTCTCCATCCAGCCAATAGCAGATTACATTTGAGCCGGAGCCTCCAGGACAGCAGCCCATGATGATGATGGCAATAGCCTGCACAGGCAGCACATCGAAGGCCAGCGCCAAGGCAAAAGCCGTGAAAGGCATGATGCCAAACTGGCAGATGAAGCCGATGATGATGCCCCAAGGTTTTCTGATGTGGCCCCACAGTTTTGTGGCATCCACAGTGCAGCCCATGGAGAACATGACCATAGCCAGCATTATGGTGAGCACTGTGCTCAACACCAGGCTCAGCATGTTATTGAAGTTACTGGGGGGAACAAGGCAGTTTGTGCCTGAACATACTGTGGCGAGAGCGTCGCAGCCAACAGGCACCGCAGTCGTTGCCTTAAATATGGACATTGTGGACGATGTAAATGGGGAGAAAGAAGAGGAAAATCAGTGGTTCCCAATTTGAAAATCAGCCAGATGAGAGGTTGTAATTCTTAGATTCCACAAGACTGCTGCAGTTTCTCCTCCTCCTCTGACATCCAAGAAGATGATGGCAACAGAGGCGAGAAGAGTCCGTCTCTTTATGCCTGCCCTGCTGCGGCCAAACACCTTGGGAGGGAAAATCAGCTGAAGAAAAAAAAAAAAATCAAAAATTAACCAATACTTAATGTTTTTATGGGGTCAGTGTTCAGAAGGGCATGCATATAAAAAGAGAATCATTCTGAAATGTGAAATGTCATTGCACCATTGCTCCAACTTTTACTGCCCTTTGGCCTCTTAAAACTTTATTGGGCAGCTATGCTATGCAGCATCATCATCCTACAATACCAGTAAGGAGGGAAGATGCTTGCACTTCTCAAAGACAGGGCACACCCTGCATGTTCACGTTCTTATTTGCACAGTGTCCATAAAATTTACCCCCCTTTGCCTCTTTTTCCCAATCACTTTTTAATTATTAAATAACACAATGGATACAAAAAAAGGTTTTCTGACACTGTTTAGCAGAAGATGACACAAGTGGAATAGATCCAAATTGAAGTTAAATGGAAATGGAAGACAGAATAAATGATCATGGCACTGAATGTGAATCTCTCAGAGAGGTGTGCAGAAAGGTCAATCAGGTGTAAATATGCAACAGCTGCATGTGAGTCACAGGGTTCAGTGGCTGAAATGGAAAACTCCACAGGGACACTTTCCCAGGGATTTTTTTTTTTTTAATTTAATCCATGTATTGGATTATGTATTTTATAATTACACATTATTTTTTAGTTTAAGTATGCACTGTTAACTGTATACGTGTGTCAAATATGAATCAAAGCACACTGTATAGCTCATGTATATAAAGAAAACACAACCTAAATGTATTTTTCACTCAGTGTCAGGTGTTTACCACCATTGCCCTAAATTAACAGTATTACTGATTACCAAAATATGTTTTTGTAATGCTAACCCACCACTATGTGCAAGCTCTTTAGTCAAAATCAAGTCAAGTCATAAACTATAATTATTGTTTTTATCTATGAAATTTCAAATTTTATACAAAAAAGCAGGAATAAATGTCAAAATACATTATTATTTTTTGATTGAGATTTAAACGGCAGTTATTTCCTGTCATTCCTGAACAGAAAAAAATGTGCTTTATTGTTTCTTCTCAGTGAATTCCAGTGTCCTGGATCAAATTTGGGTCTAAAAAGGTGAATTCAGTTTAGATTCCTCACGTAGGGAGGAAGGAACTCAGTGCTCTTTATATATATAAATTCTGCCTGAAAAAACACTGCTGATGTCAAACACTGGTGATGTTCAATATCGAAGGTGTGGTTATATTTCTTCATTTTTAGAAGAGGAATAGGTAAAAAAATGGCACAATGTGCAAAACAGCTATTTTTATACAGTCAGTGATTTTGTATATTTAATTTAAATCACTTGGTGGAGATTTGATTTCTTTGTGACCACTGTTGTTTTTGTTTTTAAGTGTTCAAAGTGTCGTATACAGTATCTCTAAATCATGCAATGTCGTAAAGCAACAAAACATAAAAAAGATCCAAGTGGGAGTGAGTATTTTTATCAGCACATATTGTACATGCCAAGTGTGGAAAGAATAATAAAAAAAAAGTTGTCCAGCTTCTGCAGTTCATTCCTAGTGGCTTGAAAGTACTTAAGTTTTCCCATGAAGCCAAGTAGCACGTACGAGTTACAAATAACTACAGTCATTTACTAATGCATGTTTGCTGAGAGGAAAAGTGTACTCTTATTTCTGCTTTTCAATGTCCAATAAAAAGTGACAGAGTTAGATGGTTCTTACCTTTGCAGAGTGACATATGAGTTTGTCTGTCTTGACTGGAAGAGATAATGCTTAACTGTGGAGTTAAAGGACAACCAGCCAACACCAGCTACATCGACATGTTATTGTATTAAAAAATATAAAAAGTCACCATGTAGCTGCATACTAAAACACAGTGTTTATTGTGTTTATTGTCACAGTGAAGAGCATTGGGCAGACTAACTAGCCATCGGGCACAGTAGGTAGGTGACAGATTTTCACACCAATAAAACAGAGTGGACACAATACTTGGACTGCATTCACAGGTAGACATTACTCCTCTATTTTTAGCAACTAGTTATTCATATCTGAAGTCAAGACAAATCAAAATGACGTAAAAATACTGTCATTTTTGAGAAAGGTATAACTTGCTAAAGAGGAATATTTGTGCAAATGTTTTTTTTCAGTCTCCAAAAGGACACAGCAGAAAAAAAAAACTTCTGCTGTGAAAACAGTGACTGTATGTGGAGGCAAACTGTACAGTAAATAGTTTGAGCATGAGTGTTTAATGAGACAATGTGCCCTTGGACCAAGACATGCCGTCACCTCTCCTAGTCAGGAGTTGTTGTGTCTTTGTAGTTGTTTTGTGTCTAAGTGTAAGAGATTGATGTCCCTCTGTCCTCATTTTGATTCTCTTTGTCGTTGCTGTTACGTGTGAGCTAAGGCCTGGACCCCGGATGCAGAGACTGAGGCAGCGAAGATAACTTGAAGTGTTTATTCTCCCCACAAAGTACACAAAGTTAACAAAAGGCGAGGGCAAGAGCAGGCGATGGACGAGTGGCTGGCGTTGCTGGAGTAGTGGAGCAGGAGACAGGTCCGACGTTCGAGTGGCAACATAAACAGGCTGCTGAGATGGGGTAATCTGGCACAGGAGTGGAGACTGGGCCGGGCTTAAATAGCAGGATGAATGAGTGGATGAGAACCAGGTGTGTCTCGTGGAGAGAGCCAACCAATCACCGCCACTGCTGCACACACACATTGCCCTGGAGAGAAGGAGGGGGAAGGGGAGACAGGGAAACACAAAACATGCCACACAAAACAAAAAGGCACCTACAAACCTAACAGTTGCAAGTTGTAGAAGTTGTTTCGTCTCTTTGCAGCTGTTTTGCGTCTCTTAATTAAATCTCTTAATACTTATCCATGTCATGTTAGCTTGTCGAAAGGGAAGCTAAATAAGGCTCCAAAGTTGTGCTGAATTTTGGTGAGCAAAAACTGGTATGACCACATTCAGTGGGGTCCCTTGGCCACTGAGCTCAACATAAGTGATTGAAAGCGGTTTCTAGGGGTTCTCTCCTTTACAGGCATGTCCATCCATCCATCCATTTTCTACCACTTATCCTCCAGGGTACACGTCTTCCAGGGCAAGTCTCCAGTTCATCACAGGACACACAGAGACAGACAACCACTCACATTCACACCTACGGACAGTTTAAATTATCCAATTAACCTAATCCCCATGCATGTTTTTGGATGGTGGGAGGAAGCCGGAGTACCAGAGAGAACCCACACAGACATGAGGAGAACAAGCAAACTCCACACAGAAAGGCCCCGGGCCAGGAATGGAACCCAGAACCTTCTTGCTGTGAGGCAAGACCACTACACCACCGTGACGCCCCACAGCCATGTCCACTTTATAAAATATGATCACATGCAGTTTTGGGCAAAACAATGCAGTAGTTTGCATGTAAGCTGTGGTTTTTCACCTATGTTAACATGGGGTATTTGAATATTTCTGCATGAGGTCCCTGAATTTCAGAATATTAAAGAATAATTAATAAAAAAATAAACTAGAAAAATTAAAATGAGAAAAAAATGAAATGAAATTAAATCTCACTATGGTGAGGCCTTTTTTCTATCTTTTATGTTTAATTGTTAATTAAATCAACATTCGTATGTACAGTAAACATACAGCGATTTGGGGGAACCTTCTGCATGCTGTAGTTCTTTTTAGTACCCTTGGGCATGTGGCCCCAAATATGGCCATTGTTTTAGTCTCCTCGTGGTTGACATGTATAATATGGTAGTGGACAGTCAGGGGGGGGCCCCTGGTCCTTTGTCTGGAAGGCCTGGTCAGTAATCCATCCATGGCTACACCATTAAAAGCTTGGTGTGGTGATTCACATTCCTGCCTCATAAAATGAAGAGGTGTGTGCAGAGTATTGTTCATCCTGTGTGTCTAAATCAGTCCTGAGGTATGAGGAAAGATCAGCGAGGTGCTTATGGTAGCTCTTCAGAGGGAGTCTTATCATGTCTTTATCTTTATCTATCCCATCAGCCTTTATCTTTTTCTCTCCATCTGACCTGTCCTTTGTTCAGGACGCAGTAAATTTCAAGTATCTTTCTGCTCCTGGAGTGTGAATGAGTGTGTCATGTACCCTGTAGAGGCCATTATCATAGGTGATCAGATAGCAGATCTACACAATCTAATCTGATCTGATCTGATAGGTCCATGCTGTACGTCATATACATGCTCCACTGTAAAATAAGGAAATTAACACACTGTTTAAAAGAATGAAGGAGGGCACAGTGAGATTTCCAGCATGTGACTGTGATCTCTGGCTTCTATAAAAACTTTATGGCTGCATGTCTGCTGATCTGCTACATATTCATAGCCTCCCAAGTCCATCATTATTTACACTCCAGATATTTTCCATCACATTCATGTGAGTTGTTTTACTACTCTGCAATATCATTTGTTACTTTTAGCATTTTGAATTTCAAGCAGTGGAACTTTAACTTTTACTGTCATTACTGTCAGCTCAATTCAAACACACACATTTATGGGACAGTGAAATGTTTGTGTAAAAAAAAAAAAGTCCTCTCACATTTATGTAAACCAGTAAAACAAGAAGAGGTTTAATGGCTGTGATTACTTTTTATAGGTACTGGAGACTATTTAATCTAGACACCAACTATGGTGAAGTTTTTACATAATAAAAATATACGATCAAACTAATTTTGTTGAGAAGAATTAATAAGAGGCCAGTAAGATTTTTTTTAATGTTTTTACCTTTGGGACATACACTTTAAGACAATCATTTTTTTTTTGTAATTTCTACTATCAGTTTGATCAGATTGTTCTCATTTGCTGTTTATACTTCTGGTCTATGAAAAGTAATGTGCTGTAATTTGTAAACAGCCCATATAATCATGAGCCAGGACATACAGTGCTGCTTCTAAGGAAGTCAGGTAACAAAGTGTATGTAGGGAGGAGAATGGTTTGGATGGATGTGTCAAAGAAACACAGACTGACAATATCAATAAGACAAAGACAGTATGTTTACATGTACATCTAAGCCGAGCTATTGGCAATAGCGAGCTCTAAGGATTTAACTGGAATCTCCGAGTGCGTACATGCTCGGCAAGAGAATCGCATTATTGAGTGAGGTACATTCGTCTCCAAGACACTAGGTGGCGCTGCACGCCCTTTCCTGTTGGCAGTCTTCCACTTCTCCCATTACTGTGTTGTCATCCCGCTGCCGTGGTCTTGGTCACTTCCAAAAGGGGGAGTGCCACTAATCAATAGTCTGGCTAACCGTGGTTCGCATATACATGCTAGAAAAGCTTGATTTCGAACTGCACACAAATAGTCTGACTATAAAAACTCCAGTTCAATACGACTACAGTCCGACTAAGGTGTATATATGGCTATTAAAACTTCGATATTAGCCGGATCGATTTGATCAATGAGCAACTGAGCACCTGCAGGATCTACAGAGCGCATCCCTAGCAAGTGCAGGGTGTGTTCACAGCTGAATTAAACTCTTTTGGTGACTTGCAGCAGTGAAAGTGGAGAGTTGGTATTGTCATCACACTCAAATCTACAGGATAGTCCTTCTCTTCAGCACGTTCAGGGTCGTCAGTCACCAGTGATGCAGACTGGTTGGGGGGGGTGTAAAGGCTCACAGGTGAACTTTCTCAGTTCAGATGTTTAGGACCTCTGCTAATGTTTGTCACATTTCTAACATTGAACTTGTGGACTGCAGAAGCAAAACAATGAGGGGAAAGACTGTTTCTAATGGACATGCAGCGTTCAACAAGGTGATGGGTTTCACAATGCCACCATGAGTTGAACTCATTGTCTCTATTATCTGGTTCAATAAACCTTAGTGCTGTAAGTGATTATACAACATAATAAAACAGAGTTAAAGCTATTAAGAAAACACATGAAACTGAAATGGGTTTCCAAGTCTGGCCTATGATATGCCACAATTTATGAAGCCCTGTGAACATGTGTTTCAAGAATCAATGATTAAAAAGGAATTATTGATACTTATAATGCACACAAACTGCATTTAAAGTGTGCCTCACATTCACACTCTTCTGTTATGTAACAGAAATATAATCTGAGTGCATGTTGATGTACTGTATGTTTTTAATGGCTGGCTGATGACTGGAAGGAAATCAAACTAAGTGGGCGGCACGGTGGTGTAGTGGTTAGCACTGTCGCCTCACAGCAAGAAGGTACCGGGTTCGAATCCCGGGCCCGGCGCCTTTCTGTGTGGAGTTTGCATGTTCTGTGTGGGTTCTCTCTGGGTTCTCTCCTCCCACCATCCAAATTGTGGGGATTAGGTTAATTGGCCGTAGGTGTGAATGTGAGTGGTTGTCTGTCTCTATGTGTCCTGTGATGAGGTGGCGACTTGTCCAGGGTGTACCCCTGCCTTCTGCCCTAAGACAGCTGGGATAGGCTCCAGCCCCCCCGCGACCCTATGAGGATAAGCGGTAGATAATGGGTGGATGGAAATCAAACTAATCTGGTAAATTTCCAAAACAACAATGCACATTGTGTTTGGCAAGCTGTCTTTTTGTGTGTACAATAAGTGTGATACTATTAAAGGAAAGATTGTTGAAAGGTTTTTGCCTTTATTCCTGAGTTACTGACTCGACTGGGTATTGTTCCTCATCCCTCTCTGTAATGACAGGTTGTCAACTAAGAAACATTTTTGACTTCACAAATCACTGTTTGTTTCCAGAATGTTTGCATAAATACCAAGCCTTCTTTACATCATACATCACATTAAATTTAAAGAGTGGTCATGTGACCCTTACAAGCAATCACATGTCCAGTACTATTGCACCAATAAACTACATTACGATTCATTCATTAGTCAGTTTCTGACCAGAGCAAAGCGTGGTTCTGGAGTGCAGGTCTGTCAAGACGTTCTCTTGGCCAGGTGTGAATTGCGCAGTGAAGTTATACGCCTGCAACCTCACAGACCACCGATAAAGGCACAGTGACTTGTGGCCTGATCCAGCTATGGCCAGTGGGGACGTGAGGGCTTGAAGGTCTGTTCGCAGTGTGAAATGACTCCCATAAAAGTACATACAGCACTGTTCACACACCCAGACGCAGGCCTGCGCCTACCCACGGAGTACCTCTGCTCAGCCGGAGACAGTGACTTTGATGTAAACACCACCAGGCGTTTGCGCCCTTGCTGGAGCTGGGAGAGGACAGCACCAATTGCAAGTATTGGAGGCGTCACAAAGGTGGGGCTCTGCAGGTCAAAGTGAGCGAGCACCAGTGTGGAAGTGAGCTGGGCCTTGAGGGTACGGACTGCAGTGGAGCATGCAGGGTTCCATTACAAGAGGTACATTGGTTTCTGAGTGGGAAAGAAAGCGCACAGAAAAGGTGGTCATCCCCGGGAACAATGACAGCTGTGTGCGGCAGGAGGATTAAGGCAGGCACAGAATGGCATTGATGTTTGAGTGGAGTTCAAATTCGCCTACGCCTGGGAAACAACGAAGATGGTGGCCATGACTTTGTGGAAGCAACTAGGGGCAGAGCTGAGGTCGAAGGGCAAGGTGTATCAGAAAACCCCCACGTGGGATACAAAAGCAATGAGGTTATGACTGTCCAGATGCAGGGGTCCCTGCAAGTAGTCCTGGAGAAGGTCGAGCTTAGAGAAGACTGTTGAGCCATGGAATATATGTTGCCTGTCTGAGATTGACACAACAGCAGCCTGCAGCTTCGGCAGCTTGTCCGTGACATTGTCATATAGGGATAGGGGAAGGCAGTGAAAATGTTAGATGACAGGGAACGCAGTGGGGTGAGTGGCTGAAGGTGGTTGAAGGTGAGGCAGCCCAGTCTGGTGAAGAGC